>JAODYC010000007.1:62373-79647 GCA_026262405.1 Curvularia hawaiiensis
GAGGCAGAGGCAGAGGCAGGATGAAGTGACGAGTGAACAGGTGCTGGGCCTCTCACGCATCGTCGTCGTTCTTCTCCGTCGCCGCCTCGGCGATCTGTCCGCCATACAACACGCTGTCCATGATTAAAGAGACTGTACGTGGGCGTGCAATGGAAGAGACGGGCTTTGGAGTCTGAAGCTTTGGTTTGAGGCCCGAAAGTTTAGTGGGGGAAGCCACAGACGCTGGGCTGTGACTTCCTTACTCAGCCCCCCACTGCGGGGTGACTGCATCCCATGTCAAGGCAGCGATAGCGTCATGTGCATATCGCGTGTACACTCGCCCAGCTTCTTTGCACCGCAGATCCCCAGCTACACAATCCGACAGCAGCTCTCGTTTCCATACATCCCGCCCAATCTGTCACCACACGTCTTCCAACTCTGGGTGCTGTTCTATTCTTACCTGTAACACCGGATCTCTAACCCCCCGAACTGCTTCTCTCCGTCTTTCAAACCGTGGTGAGAATACCCAACACCAGTCTGGACCGATCGGCAGTGCTCTGTTGCAGCAGAACGAATATCTTCTTTGCGAACAGTTTGCTTTTTCTGTGCCCAAATATAGCAGATACTCGTCTCCACGCTTCATTGAGGCGGTAGTTGCAAATGCCGGTAAGCTTTGTTCACATTCAGCCGCATACAAAACCATTGAACCCCCATGAACACTACCTCCGCCAACATACGTCTTCCCTTTCCTACAACGCTGTTCATATTTCTTTCTCATTCAGTCATGGTTCAAAACGCCCAGCGCACCGACGCTGAGCCACTCGTTGGTTCCGAGTCACTGTGCAAATCTTCTGTCACCTATCGTTACTATTCCTGTGACCCCGAATCCCTCTCTTCACCGAAACAGAGTTTGCCTAAACAGAAATTCAACGTCCTTTCCACAATCAAAGGGCTACACTATCACAAAGAGCCCGAGATATACGCAGACTTGCCCATATCTGAGAATCCTTGTCCTCTTTGCTTTTTTGAACACTGTCACAAATCACTAAAGTCCTGGCTTCGACAATAGAAACACGCATACTCGGCCGTAACGGTCCAGATTGATCGACTGACGAGCGAACAATACGAGGAGAATGTAAGCTTCACTATACGACTACGCTTCCCGTGCTAAGCGTTCTAGGATGTTGGTGGAATCGTCGACCTTATCGAAGTCATCCGCATCCAATCATCTGGGCCGACTGAAGCAGCTCGCGCTCTTCGCAAGAAACTGTAGGTCAACCCAACAGTCGTGTGACTGGTAGGTTTTTCTAAACTTTTGACAGAAAATATGGAAATGTACATCGCCAAATTCGTGCCCTTGTTATCCTGGATGCATTGATCCAGAATGCTGGCTCAAGATTTCAGAAGACTTTTGCGGATGAGCCACTCTTGGAGCGACTTCGTATTCTGGCCAGAGACGATACAGTGGATGCCGATGTAAGACAGAAAGCCAATGTTCTCTTTCGCGGATGGGCCGTGGAATACAAAGGAAAGCCTGGTCTCGAACGGATCGCTGCACTCCACAAAGAGCTGCCTCGCACCAAACGTCCGCAACCACAGCAATCCCGCATAGTGCGACAGCAAGACGCTGAAGCGGCCCGTGAACGTGAAGAGCATTCACCATCTCCTCCTAGGAACCGCAGGCCCGAGCCGCCCCATACGTCTTCTTCAAGAATGAGTACTCCCGTTGTGCCCGGGCCTGGTGCTCCCTTCTCGGGCTCTTCACTATTCAAGAGGGATAAGAAGGACAAGAAGACGAAGCGACAGCCTTTCAACCTCGAAAAAGAGAAGGGGCAGATGCTTGAAACTATTGCATCAGCCAACGTCGCTAGCACGAACCTACTGAACGGACTGCAACTTATCAATCGCGAACAGCAACGGGTCAGCGAGAACCCAGAAGTCATGCGTCGCTTCGAGACGTGCAAGCAACTCCGTCGCCAGATTCTACGTTACATCCATCTGGTTGAATCGGAACAATATATCGGCGGTCTGCTCAACGCCAATGATGAGCTAGTCAAGGGACTTATGGCATTCGAAATCATGGACAAGAGCATCGACGACGACAGCGACAGCGACAACGAGCAAGGCAACGTGTCCGCAGCTGAAGCGGCCATGGCCAACATGGACATGAACGAGGCTCCGCCGCCAAAGCCACCGCGACCCACGAGCATACCTATGCCTGCACCCATGGCTAGCAAGCAGCATTTCGAGTCGGAGAGTGAACCCGAGGAAGATGAGAATGACCCATTTGGCGACAGCAACGGTAAGTTTGAAGCAACTCAATACTCAAAGCAAAGCTGATCCTTTTTAGCTATCAAGACTCCTTTCGCAGAGAAAGGCCAGCCGACATGGAGGGATGTGTAATGAGCTTGGCAATGCAATGTGCAGGTTGTGTTCGCGTCGAGACACGGTGTTAGGCTCTCAATTACATATGTTTACGATACCCTTTCCTATGGGTTCATCGATTAGATAAATGCGATAAGGTACAATATATTTGGAAACCACCACATTCCGTCTTCATCTCATCTCTGGACGCGTTGCCCCAGCCACGTTCACAGCCACAGGCGACGTCATGCACCGCTAGCGCCGACGTGTCATTGGCCTGACACTTCGCGCAGTGGCATCGAAGCAGGGCGCTGGAACTCGTTGGACATCCGTCTTAATCTCCCCTTGCTCCCCTCAAAGAGACCGTACATACCACACACCACTGTTTCCTGGTCTATCACCGACGCAGTAAGTCCCCTGACTGCACTTTGGCGCATGGAAAAAGCGGACCAGCATGCTAACAACGTCATAGCACAACCTTCATCGAACCTCGGTATCCCTAGGCGCATTCACTTCCAACCCTCCGCCAGCCGTACAATCATCGCATACGCTTGAAAAAGTCGCGAAACGCCCATCTCCATCACAATGCCTGCCTCGACCACCTCTTCCATCTCATCCACCGCCGGATCCATCGTCAAGCCCCAGGGTGGCAAGTGCAGCTGCATCAGCACCGACGACTGCAGTTGCTGCTGCCTCCCCTGCACCGTCATGTAAACACCTTGGGCGCATATCGCCAGATCTTGTGTTTGAAAGCTGCGCGCAATGGACGACTGGCAGAATGAAAGATACACTGTCTTCAACATGAGGTGTTTAGGGTATTGTTTTGAGCGAGGTTACACATCATAGCGGTTCTGTGGATTTTGGGAGTTAAGATGCAGGGTTGGTGTCTGGCATACCTTGTTGGAGTTTATAGGAATGCCATGTTGGTACATTGGTTCTACTTTCGCCTCTTGCTGCTTGTGGTGTACTGTTTTCGCCGCTCCCGTGCTTTGCGCATCTGTACTGTTTTGATACCTGATCGTACAGGTGCTCTAGTGCCTGGCTGATTACGGCTCCAGGATCACTGCGCTTGCAGACCCTAGTATCACATGTACACGAGATGAGGCTACGATGGCTTGCATACATTGTAGGAGATGCAGGAACGACAAGAACCACGCAACAGACCAGAAGGGCCGAGATAAGAGCATAGTGAAGATTCCAGAGCGCACTATAAAATCCTTCCGAGGCATGCATACGGAGTGCAGCAAGCAACAATAACACTATTAGTGGTTAAGTTCATAAAGCAGTAGCTCAATCTATGCCTGTTCGGTCGATAGATGAATTCCATGGCAAACTCGTATCGTAGTAGGGCCGAGTCTTTTGAGAAAACAAGGGGAGAGTAGCTAATGTGGGGAAAGTGCAAAGGGAAGAAGATGCATTCGGGCTGGGCGGCTGCGCCGAACAAGTGCGATTGTTACTATAATTGAGTGGACTGTGGGAGTGGGAAGTCTCAAATCACGTGTATCTTCTGGGACGTGATTTTGGTTCTATTATTGTGTATAGCTTTACGATTCATGCATGCTGTTTAGTCTGATACCCATTATGATGCTGAAAGCGCTGGCTTGATAGAACATCTAGGTCGCAATGGCTTATACATCATCATAGAGAGTATTTTAAGCAGCACAACGATTCAGGTACCCAGAAATAGAACGTGTTGCTGAGCCTTGTTTCAGCAATACTCATGTATACTGCGAGGTGATCACATATTGGATGTATCCGTAGGAGCAGGTCCAAAGCGGTTACATGATTTGCGAATTTTGGATCAGCCAGGTAGTCAATAGGGCGAGATGGAGACATCAGCATCGCCGCCCATGTTGATTTCGCGCTCAAGCCAAACCTGATACTGTTATCTTCCCCACATGCACTTCGGACACAACCCATGATCTGCACCCCTGGGTTTGGACATGCTAGATGTTGTCTGTCAGAAAACGGACTTGTATCACTGTCTATTAAATGGCAAGGGGAACATGTTACACGTAGTTTATCGGGTCAATGTACAGAAGCAGAATTAGTAAAGCCATGACAATCGTAGCATTCAGACATCTCGAAAACACCAAGACTACAGATGAAAATCCAAAAACAGATTGGAAGAAGATAGACATTGTTTCGAGCTCCGCACTTCATCCCAGCACATTACGGCAACAAAACACCCCACAGCACACATGACCAACACCACGTGGAGAACCAAAGCCAAGCAGATAAAATCCCTGGCTTAATCTAACCTCCCACGCGGCCCCTCATATTGTACATACTACGCCGCGTCTCTAATCTCCGAAGCCTACCAAAAATAAAGTCGGTAGTAGAACACAAACTGCAATCCTATTCCGCAAAAGTCACACCGTTTGCTGCATGCGGTAACCGCTCTTGCAGCACTCCTAGTACGGGCGCGTACCGAAACAGCGGAAAAGCAACGTGACATTCCCATCAGGCCATGACTGCAGATACCCAAGAGATTTAGGGCGAGGAAATAGGAAAGGTTGAGTGGGGTTATTTCCGGGGGGGTTTTTTACCCAGAGCGTTTGTGGGGCAATGGCTACACCCGGCCCACACGCCGCAAGACACAGATGCAAGTGGAGGAAAGATGAATTTTTGTGTAGTTGAAGAGATGGTATTATGTCAATTTTCCTCTTTTTTTTTTCAACGAGAATCTATGGTATATGCCAGATTTGTGGATGCAAACTGAAGTGGTGGCATACTCTATATCTCTCTCCTGAGCTGGCAGACTTGGAACTGATATAATCAATGTAATGTGGTATCATAGAAGACATGCGGTAAGAAGCGAAATGTAAAAACAAGAGAAATCAAGTATGACGTCCGTATGCAAAAATTCGCTCCCATGAATAACGTCGTGCGTCGTTCTCCAGATGGTATCGTTACGATCGTGTCCTCAAAGATGTCGCCGTGATTGAGATTGCTCTTCAAGCCTCATCAAGAAGCCATTCTGGTAGTGCTCAGGTCTTGAGACATCACCATGGTACTGTAGGTTTCTATATCTTTGCGCTGGATATCGTCGTCTCCGGAGTCGACGTGCGCTGCAGTGCTCTCGATTTCTTTGAGGGAACCTAGGTATTGGCTCAGGGTCTTCACTTGGTGTTACTCGTAATAACCGTGGTAGTTTGAGGTGTCTTGATAGAGAGAGGTAGGCCCTTTTCAATGTCGCGCATCTTGTTGGCGTTCTTTCCTGGGGGTGGGGAATCAAGGCGGATGCCGGTGCGGCGGTTTGAACGGTTTTGCTTGTTGTCGACAGTTGTGCGACCTGTAAAGCGACGAGAGGCGCGACGGATAGAGGCTCGAACGTCCCATTGACGCTTCTTTGCGAGCCACCAGAGCACTCCGGATGCGACTACATGTTTGTTAGCTTCGGTACATCTGAGTGGCCAGATGGTGTACGTACTGGACCCGAGTACAACGACAACGGCTACGACAATGATAGCAGCGATAGCACCGCCCGACAGAGAGAAAGCACCCTTTTGCGCTCCCGCAGCCCCAGCATCGCTAGGATCTTGTGGGTTGTCGCTACCTCCATTGTAACCTGGAGGAGGGAGAGAACTGCCCGAAGACGAGTCCTGCGCAAGGGCTAGGACAGGCAAGAGGAACAAGAGGAGAGACCCGCTCATGATGTGGATGGGAATGTCGAAATGCGGCACAAACGGAGGATAGATTGAGTTTTGATGACACCAGGATGGCGTGAAGGACGTTCGATCAACTGGATAGATACCAACAACTCGCTACCAGCACGGAGGGCAGGTCCCTATATTTGCATGGCTGCGTGCGCATCTCTTTTACCCAAACCAATCCCTTCTCCATTGCTCGTCCAATACCCCGCCAGTCTCAGGGCGCCCCAGCGGTTAGCATCGTGCGCTTGGACAGCAGACCAGGTTGGCTATCGGGAGGGTCCATCAGGCCATCTTCTTAATATAGCGGCATTGGCGTCGAGTTTGGACGGCTTGGGAGCCGTAAGCTGCACGGATTGGCAGGGCGTAATGGGTCGTGGGCGCGTAACGTGGTGGATAGAGGTGACGGTGCAGCGAAGCTAGGGCAAACTCGCACATGATTGGCTAGGACCCTGGCATCAACCGCCCGGCTAGCAATGTCGCCGCCCTCTCTTGTTTCAGGGATGCCAGCCAGCAGCAACTCGCCATTCTCAACGATAGGGCCAAAGTGTGACGACGGCCCTCGAGTGCAGTCGGTGAAGCCGTAGCATGGGAAAGATATTTTTGCCTTGTGTCCTAGTCTGAGTCGTCCTCAGCTTGCCATGATCTTAGAACGCGCTACTACTGGGACAATGCTGTGGGGACGACTCATGCAAACATCCGAAAGTCTTGTGGTTTGCTATAGACAAGGTTGCTATTCGCCATGCTAAGAGCTGCTGACTGACAACGTGGATTCTATGTTCGATGAGGCCATGGTGCACAGGTATTTCCGGTCACTCGCCATTCGCGTGCCGGAGCGACGATCTTTCCAGCGACGACGGAGAAAAACGAAAATTGACATTTCGGGGTCGCCTAGACAAAAGCAACGCATTGGATGGCTGAAGTATCAGCGTCATTGTGTTGATTGGTAGTCTGACATTCAGAGGTTGTCTTAAGTCACGTGCATATAATCATGGGTTTGCTGTTTGACATACCTTCAACCCGACATGAGAGAAAACAAGGGCTAAAAAGGCATCAAGGTTAACTAGGTCTTAGAATCAGCTGCGAAAGGCGCTGAACCATATAGAGCTTGGAAATCATTGCCTAGGTCTTAACCTTTCACCTGTTCACAGTTGCGTTCTCTGGAGTGGTGTCGACATGATACCTGAAATAAGTTATTTAGCAGACCATGAGGTTGTTTTTAGGTGAATAGATGCCAACTGCGTCAACCGGTAAGATGTTCACAGCGAAAGAACTGAAAATGGGCAGATTCAAGAAAAAGTAGGGCGTCGCTTGGAGAGGTCATCGAGGGTCATCGTGACTTCCTCGCACCTCTGGCGGGAAGCGCGAAGAGAATAGCAACTCTGCAAGCTTCCAGACCCCTCAACTCTTCCACTCAGCTTCTTGGTCCGTCAGCAACGCCCCGATCTTTACGACTCGAGGCTTTTGTTGCCCGCGTACCCTCATTATCGGTTGCATCTTGTCTCTCACGTGTATAACACCTGACAGTCCCCACCTTTGCTGCCATGGCCGACCAGGCTACTAGAGGAAAACAGCCTGCACAGGAGAGAAAGCCTTCACGTCTTCGTCACGAAATTCGACCGGACTCGACGGATGACAATGAAGACAGCCAGGACGATATCGTACAAGCGCCTCACAGCGATACGATCGTGCTCGGCACGCAGTTTGATACTTATGGACATGCTGTTGGGCACATGAAAAGTAAAGACCCCAAACCTGACTGTACTGATCCGCCCTTGAGCCCAAATTCTCGGGTCACTCTGGAACGCTTTGTAGCGACCAAGAAGACCAGCAAACCTGTATCTGATACCATCCTGTTCAAGACTTTCAGCAAAGAGCTTGTCGAACCTGGTAATGAGTTAGCTCATCCTTCGCAATCCTTTTCTTATGGACGAGCTGTACGGACAACCAGTGAGACCAGTACAAAGATAGCACCCGTTCAACCTCAGCCTACAGCCCATACCACCTCACCATCGTCAACAAACCAAGAAAGGAGCGATAAGAAAACGCATGGTGAGATAAATGCTAATTGTTTTGTTGCGACTGACCAAAGATTGAATAGCCAGCATTGCCCCTGCTACAACAGCAGATCGTGTATCGCAAGAAGTCCCAATCAACGAGCCAGATGCGCACAATGTCGCACGCAACAGAGAGCCGAAATTCTCAATCCCACCACCTCAGAACCTCGCTACTGATGACTATCCCAAACCAACTAGTCACCCATGGTGAGGATTCATAGCATTCAATAAAGCATTTCACTGACAAAATCAGCTCCATACAGTCCAAGACAACACTTCTCTTTCCGCTTCCGACGCAAGCCTCCTTCAAACGCAAAAACGAGACAAAAAAGGACATCGGTTTCGGAAAGCATAGGAAGAGCAGGAAAACTTCGCCAATTCAAGAGCATGTGAGGCCGTGACTTCCTCAGCATAATGACACTTCTAACGACGCTCAAACCCTCACCGACGTCCATCCTGTCAAACTTGAGAAACGCGATGACCAGTCCAAAGACGCTATTAGAGATGATGCGATGTTTCCAGTCGATATTCATGATTCTAGTAAACCCACCCTAGAATACGCAGTTCACAAACGCAGTGCCCAGAAACCTACCGAAGCAGAGCATGGAACAAAAGCATACAGTGCAACAGAAGAGGTGTTTCAGACAACACCTATGAGAACCGTAGATAATTTGGAGCCGCCGCCAGCATCAGTGGTTTCCTTGCCACCAGCCCCTGCTACCAATAGACCGCGTTTTGTTGTCAATTTGGAGCAAGAAGACTTGAAAAAACATCACGATGAGACACCCAGATGTAGTCACACAAATACCACGTCCAACAACCAAGCTATGATCCCGCCGCCCGGGTCTCATGATGACCCTTTTGTATGCAACAGTGAATCAAGAGACGACTTACGTACATCTCGGTCCCCATTCTGCGCAAATCAAGACCTACAACCACCTACTGCACTACTGATCGCGTCTCAAGAAGCACTGCATCGAACGTCTGACCGAGAAGTCCCGAGTCGCATAGTCAAGCCACGAATGAAATCGCGCACAGACAGCAATTATACATCGAATGGAGATCAAGGAGCATCCATCCCACCTGTTGTCGACCGTGCATTGAAGAGCCTGGAAATGGCGTTTTTGGCCGAGAGCTTTCGAAAGACCCACGAGCATACCACCGAAATGGAGCATGCTGCGGAGAAAGTTGCTCTACATCTTCAGACAATTGAATCTCAGAAAGAGATCATTGCGGACTTAAGGAAACAGCGAGATGAACTGAAAATGGCCTTCGACAGCGTCACCAGAAAAGCCAGGACTAACCAAAAATGCCTTGAGGGATTCCAAAAGGATTACGAAAAGTTAAAAAAATTGACCACAGCCGTTCAGGAAGACAACAAAAAGACCTTACGAGCGAAGATAGCTGAGGTCGAAGAAGAAAAGCATGCTATTAGATGCGAACTTGAGATGGCCACCTGCAAACTTGCAGAGAGCCAGAGAAAGGTCAGGGCAGTGGCTGACGAGCTATTTGTGAAGCTAGCAATAACCCTTTCAGCAAACGAGAGCTTGACCAAGAGACTGGATGGGCTGGAAGAAGCGTACAAAAGTGAAAAGAAGAAGCGTGAAGATGCTGAGAGTGAATTGTTGAATGGAGTTCATAATTTACAGGGCCAGTTCAGCAACATTTCTAATACTCTTGTCAAAAAACTGGAGCAGTCCCATGTTTCAGTCCAGGATACTGTTACAAGCGATAACCAAGACACCAAGATCAAGGAGTGCCTTGAAATACTGAACAGCTTGAAAACGGAGCCTCTCGTGAAGGTACAAGATGTTCGCAAGGCAGAGAGAATGCTGTGCTTCGTGAGAGCACGGTACGTGATATTTCCAAACAGAACAAAACAAGAGAAAACACTGACATGTCGAAAAGTGTTGAATCGGGCCTAGAAGACCTTCGCAAGGCAATCGCATCTAGCGGTCCGTCCAATGCGGATCTCCATGCATCAATCAGCAAGCAGATACAAGATCTGTGTACCAACGTGATACGATGTGAAGAACTCGCCGTAGAGAACTGCAGGATCAAAGAATCAAACTGTGCTCTCGTGCAGCAATTGGAAGCTCGAGAGCAGGAATGTGCTCACCTCAATGAGAAGGTGGAGCATCTGGTGCAGGTCGATATTGATCTGAAGGATCGATCTAGCAAACTGGAGCGCGATTTGGGTAGCATGGAAACTGCAACTCATTCGGCTAGATCGGAGATGTCAGCAGTCGAGCAGACGAACCGTGACCTGCGCCAGCGGCTCAAAGAGCTGGAAAGTGAGTTGGTGGCAACTAAGGCGAAGGCTGATGATGCAGATGAATTACGAAAAAACTTGGAAACGCAAGCAGCTGAGTACAAGGTAACGCCCATGGTTCTTGGATGGAAGCAATTTTCTGACAAATCGCAGACACGTTACGAGGCTACGGCGAAAGAACAGATGGTCGAGGTAAGAGAAACGCGCTCATGGTAAAAACGCCTCTGACGTATTCGGTAGAAAGAAAATGCTGTGGCAACCTGCAAGAAACTTTCAGAAGAGCTTAAGCTTAAGCTAAGTGAAAAGCAGCAGGAACTGCAAAGCGAAATCAGTCGACTCAAGGTCGACCTCCATAGCAAAGAGGCGGGGTACCAAAGACTGAGCGAAGACCTAAGCATAGCGAACGCGCACCTCGACGAGCTTAGGCAGAGAGCCAATGACCAAGAAGATGTAAACAGCAAACTGCAAGCCCATGTGTCCCAGCAGGAGACTGCTATGGAGGTCATGCATCAGAAAGCAGATGAGAGCGCCTCGCAGAAGCAACAAGAGTCTCAGATAATCCTTGAGTTAGCTCAGAACAAGGTCTCATTGTTGGAAATCGAAAAGCAGACCCTGCTCTCTGAGCTTTCTCAAGCTCGTGAGAACGAAGACAAGATCAAGAGAGTTGAGGAGGCCATCTCTGCACAAAACGACCTTCTGAATCAGGAAATTCGGAATATGCATTCAGTAATCGACAAGAAAGAAGTGGAGATGTCGCAAATTCGCAGGGAGTGCGCCAATGAACATCAAAAGGTCATAGAACAATATCGCAATGATGTTGAAGATTACAAGTGCCGCTTAGCTGAAACAACCACCTCACTTAAAGAAGCGGAAGCGAACACCAAGCTACTGGAAGACCATTATCAAGCCAAAATTGCAGCAGACCAAAAGATTGCTGAGTCCAGGTTGCTCGAACTGGAAAACGAATACCGCAGTGCACTTGTTCCGATGGACCGGCACGGCACTCTTGACACAAGTTCGAACCCGTCCATATCACAATCTGCTCGGAAGCTTCCTACTGCTAAAGGGAGAAAGAGGGTGGAGCGGGATAATCGATCGGTAGTTGAAGCTACCCAGGAGTGGAATCATAGGCTTGACTTTCCGACACTTCCACATACCGAGGGTTCACAACCCCAATCTGAGGATCAGAATTTGTTTGCGGCCTTTATCGATCATGTTGACAATTCCTTACAACGTAGAGCAGATGATGGCTTGACAGTCAATCATGAATATAGCTCAGTTCCCACATTTCAGGACCTAGGGGCTTCGCCATTCTCGCAAGCTACTCTCATGGGTAGGCACGCCGAACCTGAAACAAACGAACTTCTCCATAGAACTCTGAGCTCTTCCGGATTCAGTAGCGTGACATCAGATGAACTCGCACGTATGCAGAAAGACGTGGAGTATACATTGACATCCGAGTATCCTGGCCGAAATATTGGCTCACGCAGGCTCGAGACATCCCTCGATGATGAGAAGGCAGGGATTTCTCATATAGATAATGTATCTGTGACGAGTTCCCGCTCATGCCGATCCAAGGAACGACCCAGGTCGCAAGCTAACACATCATCTCGGATGATGCCACCTCATGGCAGTGCCTCTAAAGAAATCCAGCCACCACGTCAGTCTCAAGTCATTCGAATCAAGCTTCCTAGTCAGCACGAGAAGTTTGATAGCATCCTTCAAAAGTTCAATAGCAGCGTCTCTCCAGATAAACGGAAGTTTTCTGCTAGTCAGACTGAAAGTGACTCGGCTTCGAAAAAGCAGTGTGGATTGTCCTTTTCGCAACCTACATCTTCTTCTTTTGGTCTTCGGAGGCGATCTCCGCGTTTGTCTAGACAATGCGTTGGTGGCTCAGGTCTACCAGACAGTGGCACGCCGCATACGAAGGGTGAACTCTCAAAAGCGTCTCATCTGAGGTCTCGAGGACGCTCCTCAGAAAGTCAGCGCGGCAACTCCAATGACATGTCTTCGGATAAGACGCATCTCTCCCGTCAGCAATCTTCGCACACGTACGCTACCACCCCCAAACGCCACTCTTCTCGGATCGCACGTAATCAGAGTGAGTACATCTCATAACAACAGGTACCGCTTGCGCGATGGACACTAACACCGGATCGTAGGCAGAAACGGCACTGCGTTTGAAGATGAATTCAATGACCGGTTCAACGAGGAGCTGGGATTGCATTAGCTGCTCGACACACCATCTTCTCCAGCGTTTCTTCGAGCTACGGACCTTTTCCATCTTCGCCCGGCAACTAAGACACCCAACGTAGCTATCAGGGCCGATTCCACGTAGAACCCAGTCGAACTCACACGATAACGACAATACGAGGAACCCGAATGGCTGTAGCTTGACGTGATGCGATCTCCCACCTCATCTGCAGATGAGCAGCCGGTAATCTCAGAACTGGTCGTTTCTTTAGATGGAATTCTGGAGGAGTGACGGTCTGAGAAAGCCGATGTCGAGAGGTATTGATACATAATATTCGTACAGGCAGGAGATGCAGGAAGCAAAAAATGTTCAAAGTGAAGTTCAGCATCAGAATTGATTGCAAATACGGATAAGACAATCATGTGTAGCGAAATCTCGGTTAAAAACATTATATAGTACGAGTATCTCAAGAGATGGTTTCTTCGCGCAAACAGAGACAGTCCTGAAAACTCGCAGTGAAAATTTCCCATTTCCGCTTATGGAATCAGACACAACGGTAAGGTATCATAATTCATCAAGACAATACTTCTGATAGTGTAAAATGAATTTTGACAATCGAGCTTTGGCGCATATCCTACTGGGCGTCGTAGAAAGTGACAGCTTGTTGGGTGTCCTGCGCGGAAGCGAATGGCGGCGACAGAGACCTCAATGAACGCTCATTGGCTGAGATGGATGACGCCGCAGAACTTCGGCTTCGCAACGCCAAACGACCCATCTTGGACATCACCACCATTGACGCCGATACGACACATATTTGCGCGTCGCCATGGCGAAAAAAGGTACGTAGAGTATTTGCGCCTTCAGAATAGGCCTGTTGCGGCCGTCCTGTTGTCGCGATAGCCCGTCGCCATCCCCCACGGCTCTCGCATGTTTGCACTGTATATGTGCTGACAGCAGTGTTCTACAGCAAAGTCCCGTACCATCATGGTGCGCCTTATATCAATGGCTATGACGGGTTACTACAGAACCATGCAAAGACCACGTGCTCACCAGCCGCTGAGTATGCTCAAATACGATCCTATCGGTACAACTCCCTCTTTATCCCGTTACTCCTTATACGATTGCGGCTTCACCTTCCCCCGGAAAATACATATGTTTGGTTATAAGAGTACATGCGCCACTCGATGGGAGACGCTTCTAGGGCAGTACAATTTGTGGACAATGGCTGATTAGCTGGCAGTGCGGAAACAAGTACTTTTCCTCGAAGCGAAACGCGGCAAGAAATAGGGCCCACACTATAAACACGACACAAGTGCATGTAAAATTGCTCCATACGGTTTTCAGGCATGGAAATGGATTGGGTTTATGCGTGAGATTGTGAGAGGTGGGCAAGGCGCACCACCGCCTGCACCAGACGCACGACTCGGCAGCCGCAATATTTGTTGGGTTCTCGAGCCTTACACAACGCCGGGCACGGATCTGCACACGTACATGCTAGAAATTCGCATGAACAGGTGCTATGAAATGTATAACAATATACCAAAATCGACATGTCAGAAATAAGATTCACCTCCTTTCCCATTGAGATCTACATTCGGGTACACCGAGATACTCTCGCGTGCTGAAATCTCATCCTATATTTGTTTCCTCACGGTTCGAAGCGTCGTAGCAGCGCAATTCCAGCTACGCCGAAATGAGGGTTTCCGAAAAAGTGCCAGCTCTAACTAATTACTTTCGCCGTGTCTTGGTTTGCGCCGGTATAGTTGATGAACTTCGGCAATGTAGGTAGATTGGTGTTTCTTCCTGGGCCTTTGCGTCTTTGTTCACCTAGCACGCCAGGGAGGGAAAACTTGGTGCCCAGAAGTGGTGATACCGATGACGCGGTAAATTTGTCCCGGGGTCTGATCGTCGACCTTATCACCTGGCTCGGACAGATACTAAACATCTGTGAAGGCTATAGTTCGATAAGGCTCACTCTCTAAAATTCTGGTTTTGCCTTGGAGCCGCTTGTCGACAAACCGGACGAGGTACTTCAGGCGTCGGTATGCTGTCAACGAGCTTGTCTACTCATCATTTTTTTTCCTTTTCCTCATCATCAGATTCGTGTTGACTCGTCTTCTCAGCAGACACTTTAGGGACCGGGGAACTCTCTGATGCCTGCGTCGTGTCTACGGCGACGGCTGAGGGGATGCCTAAAATCATTTCCTGGGGATCTTCGCTACCCGGCTTAGCTCCTGAAAGGCTAAACTTGGATTCGAGCTGGGGAAACTTTGCTCTATTTCCTTCGCTCCGATAATCAAGTGCCTTGTATGGTCTAGTCACAACAAGCGGCATATCACCATCCGACATCAGTCGCTTTAACTGTAGTAGAGCATTACAAGGAATATTGACACCTTCGCAAGACCCAGCTACTGATTTCGTGCAAAGTTTGAGGTAATCTAGTATACACGTACGTACTATTGATTTGAAGCGTTCAAATGCTTCACAATCCTAGCCAGATTCCTACTACCAAGCCAACTACAAATGCAAGCGCAGCCCTCTTACTCCATTCGAAAACGCTCTTGGCACTAGACTCTTCATCTTGTTCGGTACTAGATTGATCATCTTGTTCGGAATCAGACTCATCATCCTGTGGACCATAGTTCTTGTCGAGCACCTCTTTCGCAGTCATCGGTGCCCGACTGTTCCCTTCCATGTTTTCTGGCTTCAAGCAAACAACCTTTGTATAAATGCTCCTAGTAGATACCGTTCTAGTGACTGGAACTGTGGGGTAGAACATCATGATATCCACAATGGGGAAATTGAGTGCCACATCATACTCAGTTGCAGGGTAGATCCTGTTTCCCCAGCTACTGCTCAGATTTCGGTCGCCGCATGTCGGTACTGTAACGTCATCCGGGTATGAGGTTGCATTGAAATCCCTGTCCCATCGCCAGATGCGGTCTTCAGCGGAGGTGTTAAGTCTGAGAGCGTCTGTAGATATGGTTAACATGACCTCCCTCCATTGCCATAGACCTAGGAACTTACCTATGGTGACAGGTTCAGACAGCATGCCTTCGCATTCGGGAGGTATAGTGTGTTCAATAGCGGTGCATGCCGGGTACTCATAAGTACTCCATACACCAAGGCCTTGACCCGCGTAATATTTTTCCAGTGCCGCGACACACCCTTCTCCTAGCATCGTCTTGCAATCCCCATTATCCTGCTGGGACCTCTCCAACACTTCTCTACTCCACGTCAGATTTCCAGTCTGGTGGTCTTGCAACGGAACATGGTTGTGGCACAGGCCGATATGATCGCCCAGAGGCTCCATGTCTGTGTCTTCAGTATCAAACCATAGAACAGCTTGCGTTAGGTTTTCGCCGGAAATGATCCCATCGCTATCATAGATAGGCCCAATGTAGGATGAGATCTTCCAAGTGGCCGCATCGTATGCTGAGATAGTCACACCATCATCGGCCCCAAGGTAGGCAAAGTTTACAGCCGTGGTATTGTGAGTGACAGAGGCATTGTATGCGAGGCCCCTAGAGAAATCATCGCATGTCAACGACTGAGAGCCGGAGTCGGAAGAAGATTGAGCGTAGGACGTTGTTGCTATCAAAGAAGCCAGTACTGAGTATTTAATAGAAAGCGACATGTTGATAGCCACAGTGTAGAGCTCATTCAGTTTTTCAAAATCACAATCATCCTCAAGTCTTGTTTTATATTATTCCTACTTCTAAGCAAGGCCATAATAGGAGTCAATTAATGTCAATATTGACCGATGACATCACATTCCCGCCACTGTTAGGCGTCCGACCTTCATGCTCCAACAACAAACAGACTTCTTGGAGAAACTCTTAAAATACCAGATCATCTATATCCAAGCGGGATCACGGCATCGCTTGTAGGAAGGATCGTGCCAGCCAGCCAAACAAAAACATGCGCCACCATCTTGCCAAGACTATGATGGGCAAGATCTACATACGCCTTGCAGTTTCGGTCACACTACCCAACAAGGCCCCAGCCGAGACCCGGGTAGTACGGGACACTCGATGCATGCAATGAAGTACGATGGAAGACAATGTCATACAACGTTATTCTATGGTTAGCGTCCAGTGCTCTCTTTCTTCATTGGCTACAATATTCCTTCTCCTAGTCCTACCTGTCTATCTCATGAAAGTTTAGTTAGGCGGCGTGACAACAATCATCCCAAAGACTGTTCAGCCCGTTTTGATAGACTTGCTGATTCTTAAATTCAATACTAGCATCCCACGTCAAGTGCCTCAGTCCATTACACCCACGGTAGAAGTACGGAAACGCGAAGAGAGCCTTCACGCCCATCTTCATCGCCGTGGGCCATGCAGCAACTGCTGCGACCATAAATGTAGTGTACATGTTCCATCAAGTGCAAGGCGCGACACGGCAAGCGACTTCGAAGAGATAGATGGAACTAGACAGAGTGAGGCGTCTGATACAGTCTAGCATCGAGTGACGTAGCTGCGTGGGAATAGATGGCCTGTAGGCTGCGGCCTCAACGTGGATCAACTTCGTGACCTATGCAACAGTAATGAGGGCGACCAACCAATCAACACGGACTATAAGTTACACCGGGTATTTCTATTTGCAGATGACAGGGCCCTATTAGACCCAACACTTCCATTGTTCAATACGTGGACGCCGACTACCATGCCAAGAATATATTCAGCAGAACACGAGAATAGATAGATAGCATTACTTCTGTAAGAGTGCGACGTCGCGACAGAGTCCCGACGC
>JAODYC010000007.1:83830-97981 GCA_026262405.1 Curvularia hawaiiensis
TTGGTATAATCAACGGCATTGTCGACGAGCAAATCCAGGCTCCTTACTACCCAGAGTTTGCTGTCAACAATACCTATGGCATCAAAGCGGTCAACGACACAGTCTATACCTTCATGAAGAACGCTTACTATATGCCTGAAGGTTGCCGCGACCAGATTGAATACTGCAAGCAGTCTGATCGAACTACCGAAGACGGCTATCTGACATGCTCCTCCGCTACCAACCTTTGCCGATCGCTGGTCGAGGAGCCATACTACGCATTCGGAGGCAGAGGTGTTTACGATATTCGTCATCCTTATGACGACCCTACCCCACCTGACTACTTCCAAGACTTCTTGAACCTCGCATCCACTCAGGAAGCTCTTGGCGTCAACATCAACTACACCAGCACCAATGCCCGCAATGTCTCTCGTGGATTTTCGCAAACAGGTGACTTCGTCTTCCCTAACTTCATTGAAGACCTCGAAGAAATCCTCTCGTACGGTGTCCGTGTTGCCCTCCTCTATGGAGATGCAGACTACATCTGCAACTGGTTCGGTGGTGAAGCCGTCTCTCTGGCCGTCAACTTCACCGATGCAGAGGCTTTCCGCGCTGCTGGCTACACGCCCTTCCTCGTCGATGGCGTCGAGTACGGCGAAGTGCGTGAATACGGTAACTTCTCCTTTACGAGGATTTACGAGGCCGGCCACGAAGTTCCTTACTATCAGCCTGAAGCCAGTCTGGAGCACTTCAAGCGTGTCTTGGATAAGCTTATCATTGCCGATGGCAGCAAGGTGGTTACTGATGACTATGGAACCAACGGCACAACTCATGCGACGCATACTGAATCATTTGTTCCACTGCCGCCTACAAGCACTCCAAGTGCTGCGAGCAGGGTGAAGAGGCAATATGTGTAAATGGATGTGTATATAAAAGCGAGAAATGATTAGGGGTCAGATCTAATGTTGCTGTAAACGGTATACATCATACTCTGCCGTTTTATCGTAATTGAAAAACATCAAGAATACGACATGCTTCAACACAATGTTCCTTCGGCAAATATTGGATTTTACATGTGAACATTGCAAAGAACACTCGACCGCCAATATGCGCCTTTTGCTGCGGATCTGCGGCGGTAGTTATGTGGCTTGGGATTAGGCTGGAGCGTTTGCCTCCTGACACCGGTAACATCGCATTCACCCGCTTTTCCATGGGAGGCCTTGCCAAGAGTATTGAGCACAAGGCGCAGCTACCCCTCCACAGCCACAAGTGCCGTTCATGACTGGTGGCTACGATTCCAGGAGCTCGATAAGGTGGGCTGTGAGTTTTGGCCCCATGGGCGGCCTAATACGCAGGTATGTAATGGAAGTTAACACAACGCGCTTTCGCGCTTTCGTTGTGTCAACTTTAGTGAAGTCTGGTGTAACAAAGAACTCATTTTCTGGGTGCCGCGCATACTAGGGTCGCACAGTTGTTATGTACAGCTTATGGAGCCGCACGACAGGCCGCGACCGCAGTACGGAAGGTGTCGAGCTACTTCAGCCTCATGGGTGTCGGTAAGATTTCCCGTACTACCTTACGCTCGGAATATCATACAAACGTTAATCCAGTCAAGCGTCACCTAGCGGCCACGAGAGTGATAGAAGTACTACTGGCGCTAGGCGCGATCCATCATCCATAAAGTTACTTCATTCTCTGAATATCACCCCAAAACCGTCACAAGACCGAGATTCTCGATCTCCCGTACCAAAGCGAAACTTCTATGACCGACTCACTGCGAGCCGCCTTTTACCCTCAGGATGGCGCGCCGGCGCGCTCGGTGCCTTAGTCGGGGCCATCGTTGTATTGATCCTCAACCTCGCGATTACCATTTGGGTTGCGGCAAACCCCAACTTTAAAGTCATGGATGCTGTGGGGACTATGTATCGCGGAAACTGTGCGATTGTCAGAAACAGGAATGTTTGGATACACCTCCTTGTCAATGTGAGTCAACTATTGGTCGCATCCTCCCACCACGCTGACGGTCTGTTAAGGCCCTGAGCACACTACTCCTATGTGCCAGCAACTATGTCATGCAAGTCCTCGCCGCGCCAAACAGACAAGATATCGATCGTGCTCACGCTCAGCGCCGTTGGCTGCACATTGGCGTTCCGAACCTTCGCAACCTGAGGTACATCCGGAGAGATCGAGTCGTCATCTACGCGTTGCTATTTTTGTCATCGGTGCCTCTACATCTACTGTTCAATTCTGTGGTCTTCACACGCCTTCAGTCGAACATGTACTTCGTGTTGCCTACCACAGCTGACTGGATTGAGGGAGGCAGATACAACTACGATAATTTCATGGACTTCCAGGACGGAAACTCATCATTCTTCCTGCAGGATTTCGAAAAGTATCGCATCAACCTGACCGATACCATCACAACAGCCAACAGAAGTGTCGTACCCAGGTACCAAAACCTAAGTGCAGAAGAATGTTTCAACGTATACGACGAGCATTACGTTTCTGATTTTGGCAACGTATACATAGTGCAGAGCCAGCCAGCCGTTTGGCGCAACCCAGCCAAATGGGAACTTCGGCGCTTGAACAACAGCGAATTTGAATGGGCGTTGTCCAGTCCCAATTCGACATCCGACGATACGAAAAACGATACGTATTCGCTACAGAAGTTTAACTATACCCTTCCGTTTCAAAGTTCACCACGTATATACCCATCAAACATATGGCGATGTGAATCCCATTCCCTCGATGGATGTAAGTCACTCCAATGTCACCCGGTTTACTTTGTGACATAGAACTAACAAAGTGCAACCAATAGGCGACCCCGATAACCCGAATGAGGTAGCGAGAGATCGATCGCAATGGAGTCCGTACGGAAGTGAAGTAGAGTACTGTCTAGCGGAGCGAGTTGAAGAATTGTGCGAACTGCAATTCAGCTTTGCTATTGCCATCTTAGTCATTGTGGCAAACCTGGTCAAAGCTATCTGCATTGCGTTCACCCTGTTCAGATGCAAAAACCACGAAGCACTAGTCACAATCGGAGATGCGATCACCAGTTTTCTCAATAATCCAGATCCGACGACAGCTGGACGGTGTCTACAGACGAGGCGCCATGTGGAGTTGTGGTGGGATTGGAACGAATGGGCCGCATATAACTCCATCATAGCAGGGAAAAGGGATCGCAGAAAGTTCAGGTCCAGAAGGCGCCAATGGTTAATGGCGCCCAGCGAGGCGAGATGGGTGGCAACGTACTGGTCGTAAGTGGATTCTCTCTTACTCAGAAACCTCCTACTAACTCTGCTCCAGATACGGTGCTTTAGTTATAGCAGGCATTGCTCTATCAGTCGCATCAATGAAGAACATGCCTACAGACCCCAAAAAGCTCTGGGAAACAGGCTTCGGCGCCATCCAAGGCAACAACCTCCTGAAGATCGAAACATCACTTCTGGGAGGTGTGCTTCTTGCCAATACTCCTCAAGCACTGCTATCATACATGTATCTTGCTTTCAACGCGCTGTACACGACCATGTTCATCTCCGCCGAATGGGCGAGCTACAGCGTTCAGCGCAAGCCCCTTCGCGTTACATCAACAGTTGGCCAACAACGCTCTACATACTGGCTGGGCGTACCTTACCGCTACGGGATACCAGTGACTATAGTATCCGGCCTGTTCCACTGGCTCGCCTCCCAAAGCCTGTTCAAAGTCCAGATCTCCGTGACTGACATGCGCACGCGAAAAGTCATAGACCAGATTTCGACATGTGGCTACTCCCCTGTCGCGATCATCTTGACTATGGTAGTTGCGGCTGTCCTTGCAGGGGGCGGTATTGGTATTGGTTTCATTCGTTTCCCATCGGGTATGCCGTTGGTAGCCAGCAACTCGGCAGCTATCAGTGCAGGATGCCATCCACTACCGGAAGACAGCGATGCAAGCGTAGAGCCTGTGCAATGGGGTGCAGTCTATCATGGCAACGAACTGCGAGCAACGCGATACGAGCCGACAGGACATTGCTGCTTCTCGAGTTTCCCAGTTGAGCCTCCCATCGAAGGGAATTTGTATACATGAGCCTTTCCCTAGTTTCTCTTATCTTACGCATATTCAACACCTTCTGATAATCATAACCTATAATCCTCTCTTGACATGCCACATCTCTGCAGGCGCCTCCCACGCAAGCAAAATCCCCATCGCACCCTTGTACTCCTGCGTCTTCAACAGATCTTCAAAACATTGCATACTCTGCCACCCCCTCGCCACAAAAAAACATCGCGCCATCTCCCCCGAAAGACTCTCGTGTTCTTGCTCCTCCAGTACCCAACCATATGCCAAGCTGCCATTTCCTTGCATAGCAACCAAGCACTTCTCGTCAAATGCGTTGAAATCACTCTCGATCTTAGCACAGAAATCTGGCGTGGCACGCGAGGCTGGGAAGTATATCTTGACGAGTTCGACAACGGGAGAGGCCATGGGCCCTGTTTCTCCAAATATAGGTGTTCCAGATGTGAAATTCACGTGGAACATCTTTTCCGGAGTCCCAAGTGTGGAGAGCACTGTCCTGCGGTACTCGTTCGCGACGGGTGTGGCTTCGGCTTGTGGGTCATGCCATTCTGAAGTCAGTTGTATTCTGCGTTCGTCCTGAATGTTGGTGCCTAGAACGTAGTTTTCAGGGGCTTTGGTGCCCTTGAGCGCTTTGAGAGCTTCGTGGGCTTGGGTTTCGGCGGCGGAGGCTGAGGGTTGCTGGAATTGTATGATCTGTGTTACTGTCATTGTGGAATTATAGCAAATGTTCTGGTGACGATGAATTTAGTACTTTGGTTGCAATCTGGTATAATCAATGTTGATATGTTATACGACCATATGCTGATTAACCTATGACGAATTCGGGACTATGGAGAGCGCGAGCTTTGTAATCCATATTGATCAGGCACCAGTAAAGAGCATAGGAAGCTGGCACTCATGGCTTGGCTGCTCCCATAATTCACATCTCTGATGGAACTCAATGACAAAGTGAGATGCACTAGTTATTTTGTATACGCCTCATCATCATTCATGTCGATGTCGCTATACGCGTTTCCTTCGTACCAGGACTACCAATCACTGAGTCATGGATTTTCCACATGCACCTTTCCCCGGCGGTAACTTGCTATAAGCGACACTGCGCCATGTCCCACTTATGACACGTCGCATAGTGCACTTCCCCATCCCGCTGTTGCATATTTTGTTGGTGGAGACACGGGAATCTCGACATGGGGCACGATCCAAGTGCGCGAGAGCCGCCGAGCAACTAGCGCTTCCTCATCTCCTAAAAGCGAAGGTCATGTCTGGTGATGTCATCACCACAGTGGCAAAACGCACGCTTGGAGTTGTCAAAAATGCGGTGAGCAAACTGGTGTCTAAAAGCACGCAGTGATTATTCTAGAGTATTGCGTGAATACCTCGTATTATCTAAGTCCATTTGTCGTAGCGTCGTAAGATAGTAAAAGGAAATTGAAAAACCCAAACTCCATACTCTATACTCCATGTAAATGCATGACTCGCTTGCTATTCAAAAATGGGATGATGAAAGTTTCAGCCGCGGCTACAATGAGCCGCTCTATGCGCGCAAAATATCCTATCAAAACCAACACGAAAGTGGCTAGAAGCTGAAGAGTCCTGATCTTCTCTTGCCGAGCGGATACACGATGAGTGCAGCCAAGAACAGACCAACGGTGATACCGATGGCAATTTGCACAACGGAAAAGCCTACGTCGAGTGCAATGGAATTGATGGAACTGCCAGTACCAACATCCGACCCGCTGATAGTCGTGGCGTTTCCAGTGCTGTTGCGTACAATCTGATCAGCCGAGATCAGACCAGACACAAGTGACCCCTGAACGCTGAGGCCAGAGGGAACCTGCACAAAGATCGCCGGCAACATGGCAGCAGCGGCCAAGCCATAGCCAATTTTGCGAGTGTGAGGTACAAATTCGCTGATCGAGCTGGCCCTTGAGGTGTGACCACTGCTGCTGCGTGTAGGATCGTAATCTGAACGCTCAACCTTGGCGATGCGAAGCGGTCCCTGGCTCTTCTTGCGATACATCTTGCGCAGCTTGACTAGATGAGGGCGCATCTTGTCCTCCCATATGTCCAGGCACCAGTTCTCAATGTGGCGACCAAAGCGCGCATGCACATTGGCAGCAATGCCTATGGCGAGAGCGCCGAGGGTATTGCTCACTTGGGCGTTGTTCTTGAAGTACTTGGAGCTCTGAAAATTGACTACCCAGCCGATGAACGCGATGATGCTCATTGAAGGCATTTGCTTGTACTTGGCCTGATTGACAATTTGAAGACAAATCGCGAACGCTGGCACGAAGAAATAGTAGTAGTTTGTCGACATGGGGTCGTGACACGTTGTACGTGAGGTTGCGTTTTTATCCATCATACCGTACAAGACCGTACCGATGGTGATGCCGAATCCCAAGAAAAGGGAGTAGATGATTGCATAGACCATGCGAACGGAGCCAGCGACGATATGCTTGCTTTGCAGTTCGAGCGAGGCACAGAGAACCATGAAACCTGGCAGAATAAGGGCAATGCTGGACTGCGCCATAGCACTGAAACAGAAGATCTCTTTACCATCGTGGCGGATGGATCCGAGTGCTCGCGCTGCGAAGCTGGTGATGACCGATGCGCCGATTTCGAATACGTTGCTGATGAGATCATTGCCTGGAGCCACGACGAGCTGCAACCATCCTATGATGCAGCCCAGCAAGAAACAAAAGGGAAGATCGACGAATCGAGCCTGAAAGGCAAATGGGCCGACGGTGGCGGATGCTAAACCGTACATTGGCACCCGAATCCACTTGTTGAACTTGGCTTTGCGATTTATTATGGCGTCAAGGCGTGGTATGGCTTCTTCAACACCGATGCGATCATGAACGACGTCTTTGTAAATCTCATGCACATCGCGCAACTTTCCAAGGTCGACACCTTGACTTGTACGAACAAGCTTGACTTCGCTAGTATGGACCGAAGAATCGTCGAACGCAATGATCATGCAGCTCGGCATGTACAGAAACTGTGCCTCGATCTCCAGAACACGAGCAGACATACTCAGGTACTCCTCAAGACGGTGCGTAGGTGCGCCGTACATCATCAGTGCCTTGCAGAGCTTGCGAAGGTAATTCTGACGCGCCAAAGTACCAGCCAGATGAATTTTAATCCTAATCTCTTCCTCTTTTCTCCTGGCCTTCTTGAACCCCAGTATAGACTCGTCTGACTTGGTTCGCTTTCCCATGCCCGGGCGAGCCTTCTTGTACTGTTCATCCAACTCATGAGCGAGCTCTTTCTGCGCCGGTGTAGCAAAGCTGTGCGCTGATGAACCAACTAATTGTGAAACAGACGTTGCAGATTGATTGTGCTGGTGGCTTCGGAACCAAGAGCGACCCCCACGTGGGGTTGAGTAACCGGAGACAGGGGGCGATGGGTTTGGGGAATTTGCTGCTGTCGACGCACCGCTGAATGTGCCGGTGCTGAGACTGCGGTGGAGAGTACTTTTGCGTGATGAAGGGGCGGGGGCGTTGCTTGACATCTTCATGAGAGTACCAAGAACTCCTGTTCGGTATTTAGTAGGACGAGCCACATGCTGATCATCGATTTCCAGCGCATCTGGTGTAACCTGACCAGATTGAAGAGGTGTGTGGTTGGTGTGGTAAAGGTCTTCGGGAATAAGAGGAGGTTGATTGTTGGCTTCTCGGATGGTGTGTTGTCGAAGGATCATAGAAGCACGCTTCATGAATCGAGGATCGTCTTCATCGTCATCAGTTGTCTCGCCCAGGGACTCGTGGTGCTGTGACAGATTCTGAAGCTCAACCGGTGGCGAGATAAGCTCTTTGGAGTTACGTCGTGATGCAGGAGCAGAGTAGGTACCGACTGACTTGGATAGTCTTGCTGCACGGCGTTGAGCAGCGAGGCCAGATCGCTCTTTGAGATCTTGTCCTATCGAAGGCCGTCTGGATGATGCATTGTCGTCGAATGGATTGGGCTGGTCGTTGAGGTAGAATTCAGGTGGGGGTGTTCGAGGACCGGGTTTTCGAATAGCTGGGCGTGGCTTCTGTACATCCTTGGATGCAACAGGTTCTTGGATAACTTCTTCGGGAAGGTTTGCGTCTCCAAGGGCTAACCGAAGCGAAGCCCGGATTTTCTGGAGATCATCGTGTGAAACATCTGAACGTTCAAGGGGTGTATTGTGTCCTGCAGACCCAGTGTCTTCGGGCGAATGACCTGAGCGACCGGCGGGTTCTGAGCGACCAGCAGGTTCTGAGCTCCAGCCAACGCGCTTCCTGTTGGGAGTGGCAGACATTGGTTCCTCTGAGTCGAGATGGTTTTGACGAGAGGAGCCGCCATCTCGAAAGGGGTTCATGGTGTTTTGTATTGCTTGGGCACTATCGTGGGGACTAGTTGGGCTCGTCAGGACGGACCACTCGACTCGTAGCAATCTGTAACGCGCCGAGTTCCGTTATTAGACGCAGATAACGTTGCACGTGGTGACTTGTGCGCGTAAGATAGCCTTTCGGCGATTCTCAATAGGTAACCAGTCTATGGTCCAGAACCGTTCACGCGCCTAATGGTGGAGCTTCAGTGAATGGTGCGTGATCCCGAAGAATCCGCGGGTGTCGGTAGTTGAGTTAGCGGACAGGCACCGCCTCTTGTTGTTGGAGCCACTAGTCGGGTAGTGTCCTTTTTGGTGAACGATAAATGAATTACTGGGGGAAGAACGTGATGTATGAACTGGCGAAGGGGTTTTGCAAGGGAAGACAACCCTTTCCAAATCATATGGGATTGATAAGAGCCGCTAGTGCGGGGGCGTGCTGCATGCGTAAGAACGTCAAGCTGACAAGTTGGAAAGTTCTCAAACTCTGTAGTGGCGGGACAAGACCCAATTTTTCTCACGGAAATCCTGTGGCCAGAATGTTCGGTGTTGGGTTCAGCAGGTTAACAAAAGTAGGGTGGAACCATCCCTACTAGCCAAAGACCAAAATCCCTGACGACTGCAGCGGGAGCGATTGCACTGGCGTTGAGTTTATTTTTGGGAAATCAGCGCGAGACGGGCCCCTTCCGACTGTAACGATTACGAGGTTCGTGGTTTGACCAAGTGCAAAGATTTTCCAGGACCGCCTGCCGAGAGCTGCTTACGAGAGAGCTCGAAAGCACACCTATGTCCAGCACAAGATTGCACGATGCTCGGCAATGCTTGGGATTGACGACACAAGACGGAGTGCGGATGCCGCAATGGCTAGGATTTGCAGTTGTCCATCCCAGGTCGGCAGCTGGCGCAGTAGAAAAGTGGACATCTTGTGCCAAAGCTTGGCAGGAGTCTAATGAGGAAAACCGAGATAAGGAGACTGTGGGTATAACTGGGTCGCCCAAGCCTGGCTGTGCTCTTCCGCCCAATGATTACCCGTCTAGGGGTATCGTGGGAACGAGCTTTGAAGCACCGTGAGAGAGCATCAGTGGAGCAGTAGTGCCGTCGCATCGATCGAGAACCTGCTGCTCCGTAATCCCGTTTGAACCTGAATTTTTCGCCGGCAAAGGCGAGCAGAGAAGAAACATGTTGAGTGTTGCTGGTGGAGCGCAGGAGGATTAGTTGTTTGGCTCCGTGACGTTAATGGTGGTTCCAGAGGTGGCGATTAAGAGGCTGAAAACCCTGGCAGGGCCGGTAAAGCTTGTTTGGGCGAGGCGGCGCCGGGAGCCCCTGCGTATCCCAACAACTGCGACACGCGAGAAGATCGGAGCGCGGATGTTTCGGCGGTGCCCCGAGCATCATCACATGCCAGAGGGGACTACTAATGCGACGCGTCAAGTGGTAGGTGTAGCGTACGAACGAGGATGACGTCCACTGAATGACGGCGTTGGTGTTGAGTGCTGGGCGCTGCGCCGGCGTCCGTCAGCGCCGTAGCTGTCGGCGTCTCAAGTGCTTGTCCACGCAATCATCACATTCTCCATGCATAGTAGCAGCTACAAAGCGGCCGTCACTCGGAGGCTGTTGTACCATGTAAAATTCATTACAATGCAACAACAATGACGCATGCCCTTTCCACGATACGGCTCGTGCTCGGGTGGAAGGACATGTCACGTGAAGTTGTTACGTCATACTGGGTCTCGTCTTCTGACTCCACTGCCATGTTCTAACTTGGCCGACTCAGTACGTCACGTGATCTCGAGAACGTATCGCCGGCCATAACATGCTCCGCCTCCGGACTTCCATGTGGGGCCTGTCAAGATCTTCCCCGCACGGTACGAAAGACATCAATGAGATAGTCATGGAGAAGGTCGGGGGCGGGGAATTGCCTGCCCCACCATGAGAGAGATGTAATTAAAGTATACAGGTTGGCTAGCACGTATTCCTGCAGCATTCATCATAGCAACAACGCAACTACTACCATGCCGAAACTTAATCATGTATGTCGTTTAGCCCCGGGATATTCATGCTGTGTAATAGTGACCTGTGCAGGTTGTTATCGTCGGCGCCGGCCCTTCGGGTCTTTTACTGGGCATACTGCTAGCAAAGAACCTCGGCATCAAAGTCACCCTCATAGAAGCAGACACCAAGATCAACGGCAATCCCCGAGCTGCCCATTACGCCCCGTCCGCTGTATACGACTTCCATCGTGCTGGCATCATCGACGATGTGCGCGCAAAAGGATTTTCGCCCAAAGGCGTATGTTGGCGACTCCAGGATGGGACGTTCCTGGGTGGTATGGGCCGCGAGCCAGAAGACAACAAGTACGCCATGGTCGTCCTGCCTCTGGATCGACTTGGGCCATTGCTTGTACAGCATTTTGAGAGCTATTCTGGCACCCAGATCCTGTGGGGCCATAAGTTGGTAGGCGTAGAGCAGGACGAAAATGCCGCGACAGCAGTCGTCGAGACAACGGAAGGAGAAAAGAAGAAGATCTCTGGGGATTACCTGGTCGGCGCAGATGGCGCCTCAAGTAGTGTTCGCACTGCCTTGTTTGGAAAAGAGTATCCCGGAGAAACGCTTTCAGCACAAATCGTAGCCACCAATGTATGCGTATCGCCGAGATTTGAAGATATGCTGTACTGACACCCCAGGTTTACCTTCCGTTTGATGAGCGTTTTGGATTTTGGGACTCGAACTTCATCGTCCACCCGACTGATTGGTACATGGCCGCCAGGATCACCACTGATGGACTTTGGCGAGTCACATACGGTGACTCAGAAGGCCTTTCGAAGGAAGAGCTTGTGAAGCGTCAGCCGCTTCGCTACGAGCAAATCCTGCCCGGACATCCAAAGCCTCATGAGTACAAACTCATCAGTATGAGCCCTTACAAGCTCCAGCAAAGATGCGCTCCGAGTTTCAGAGTCGGCAAGATCCTATTGGTAGCCGATGCGGCACATTTATGCAATCCTTTGTAAGTGTTTCGGCTTTTTGTATCCTATATTTACTAATTATGCTCCTTCAGTGGTGGTCTGGGTTTGACCGGTGGCTTTGCCGACGTCGGCTCCCTCTACGACTGCTTCATGGGAATCCACCTTGACGAACTCGACGAGTCTATTCTTGACCGTTATTCAGAAATTCGCATCAAGATATGGCGTGAGATGATTGATCCCATGTCCCGTGAGAATTTCCATCGTCTTTGGGATCCTGACCATGAGGAGAAGCGGAAGGAGTTCTTCGCAATGTGTGAAAAGGCAAACAACGACCCTGTTTGGGGAAAGAGTGTTGCCGAGAGCATTCATCAAGTGAGACATGACTTTACGCAGTACTTCAAGAGCAAGCAGAAAACCGAGGGGAAGGGTATGGACGAGATGACAAGTAGTAACGGGGTAATGGCGGAGAACAGTGCAGCAGCATGATGTACTTGAGTAATCGCAAATAAATCAGAAGATTTTCCCCAAAGAGCGCTTCTTTTCTCAATGAGCTACTGTGGACCCAATAATATCGACCTACTACGTTTCTCCACAGAATGATGTAGAAAGTCAGTTGTATCCCCTATGCTCACGTGACTCGTATGCCCCACATGTCTCACAACTGCTTTGACTATGGGACTGTACAAGGTCATACTGACAGCCATTAGAAGCACCTTAAACAAAAACCCTGGTTATTTTAATAACGGTGCATAACTCCAGGTGAGTCTGAGGTTCGCTCTGTAGCGTATCTGCCTGTTCCTTTCTCCAGGTGTGTTAAAATGACCAGATATGGTAACTTTACATATGCGACGGGAGCTCGATCAATATTCATACTCATTTCGAGTTCTTTGTTGTCGAGTACGGATATCTCGAGACTGGAAACTATTACCTATGTTTATGAAACCACGTAAAAAAGGGATGAAGAGGTAAGCAAGTCACGTTCTTGGCGAAATCCGGGATACCCTTACCACTCTTTGTACTCTAAAAAATGTTAAATACTGTATTCTTACTTTGTTTGTAGGTCGAAGCGAGTACACGGTTCTTTCTTTTCTTAGGTTTCTTACCACAGCTTGCTTGCTTAGTTGACCCTTGCGCCCCAGTACGGTATTATCTTGAAGCACTCACAGCGCTCATGGTTTTGAATTATAATGTAAGCATCTAACTTAAAGTCTAGAGAAAGAATGAGGATTCAGTGAAGCTAACATCAGCCGGATACCGAAGCCATGCGCAAGAAAAAGGTTACTGGGTAGTTGGCATATGATTTATGTAGGTGTTAGCGTAAGATATGCTTAAGAAACTACCAGCATCATGTCTCGTTGAGTCATCAAGAGGATGAAGTCTTTATGTCGCGGAGATCAGGTGCTTGCAACGTCCCAAGGGTTGCCTTCAGGCAGCCACGCGAGGCACCCCACTAGTGTTGCCAAGTTAGACCTGGCATGGAAACTTAAAGCCTCGCTTCCGGCCTGCATGTTCACCTCCTGTTGTTGATATCCCAACCCCATTAGCATTGGAAGAAATTTGCGCGCTTTCATTAAAGCGTAAGGTCTTACCATGAATACTCAATCGCTGACAAGCGGGCAAAATTCCTCACTCGAGGAAATTGTGAAGCCGTAAGTACGATCAAGCGAAAGAACGTATGCATTGCTTTCCCTAACAAAACAAAGGCTTTTGATTGAGAGTCGAAAACTATCTAAAGAACATCGCACTCTATACAAGGAACCTTGGCGAGTACAGGAGAGGTTTGCAAAACGACGAGACGTATGGGCGACTGAGCAGAAAATACGTGCAGCGATTCGCCCTTTCGCAAAAGCGTCATGTCTTCCCCTCTGTGAAGACGTATGTCGAGCCTTACCTCGTGAGCTGAAAGATGTAATCTACAGTTACATTCATGCGCACGACACCATCTATGTTGGACCCGAATACTTTGAGAAAAAAACACGGCCGTGTGAGTCGGACCCCAAAGCACACTATTGGGACGCCGAGTACGTCGGAAACGAGATGCGCAAGGAAATAGTGGAGAGTTGGTACCGCACGACACGATTCTATTTCTACGACAAAGCCAACAATGCCAAAGTCACTGAGCGGTTCCTGGTTACCGATAGATGGGGCCTCGACATCAAACCGCAGGACTTCATCTGCCATGCCCGTATAGAGTTGAGCATGGATAATGCTATACATAACCGGTACCACCGACCATGCTGCACTGTAGAAGATGCTGGTAAAAAGCTGGTGAAGCCACTCAAGAACTTTGATCGCCTACCCAACAACGTTGAGTTCTTCATTCGCATTCACACCTATCAAGCGCCGCACACCGGGTGCATGAGCATGATTGAGTTGCGCAACGCAATTAAAGTTGTGGTCGACGAACTAGAGACTTTATTCAAGGCGGGACACCGTGTGGTTGTCCAATGGCCCGACTTGGAAAATATCGAATTATCTTGGAAGAATCGCTTTATTGCGCGTGAATGGGTCAAACAATTAGAGCTGGCTGCGCATCTGACACCAAGTGATGGTTAGCAGCGGGATAAGCAAGCTACATCACATGACTAAGAGGGAGAGTTGCGCAATCTCGAGATTTCGGAGCATGATGGACTCTAGATATCACATCGAGACATGTACCCGGAGATAAGAATTATCAGGTGGTTTCCATGTTATCTTTCTACTTGACGACTATAAAATGGCATCATATACTTGCTAAAGGCAAGGAAACTCCTTCCTCACTCTCTTCATTTCCAAACCTACAAAAAAAAAGGCAAAAAATC
>JAODYC010000007.1:98181-129866 GCA_026262405.1 Curvularia hawaiiensis
GAGGATTGGTTGATGAAAGAAGGGGGAATATTGGAGTATATATGTGTGATATGAGGGCGTTTGGTGAGAGAGCATGAATAAGTTGCACGTGGGACCTATCGTGGGCTCCGATGCTGGTTGGACATAGAACAAACGGCCATGACCTTTCATCTTCACTGCGCCGCGCTAACCCTCTTTTTGTGAAATGCGAGATGCACCTGCGATCGGAAGACGAAGAACTAGTAATGGAATGAAGGGCAAAATACCATCCTCCACAATCGAATGCCATTTCAAACACCAGAAAGATGAAGGGAGAAACGCAACATGTAAAAGTAGAGAAACATGCGACTAGATAGCATGCGTGAGCATTGAAAATATCTAAACATACTTGTCATGACCAGCCATATATCTATTCGTAAGAACGCCCTCGTATAGCCCCCTGTTCCCCCAGAACACCACCATGACATCCATGGGTATCGATAAATGCAGGCTAATAGAGAAACGACAACATCATTCACAGATTTCCGATAACCACCATGAAGCGCAGTTTGCCATCAGTCTTTTTGCTTGCAGCTGGGTTTGCGCCACCCAGAGCATCATCACCCTCACCACTGATGGTGATTTCGTCGAGCATCAAAGTGCTGCTCTTCCATCCCCAGCTCTGACTAAAGTTGAAGCGGTCAGGCGCGCTCTCGTAAATACTAAGCATTCTCCCGCCCTTGGAAGGGCTGTAGATCTTGAAGTAGGTCTTGATCGTTGGGCGGGCGTCCACATAAGGCGGAAGCGCAGGCACGATAGATCTGGTCTTTCGCTGTGATCGCGACCCAAGCGAAGGATTTGCGTAGGCCGCAGTGTCTGAATCGTCTCCTTCGTCAGAGGTATCCGACTCATGTTCAGATGGGGAATACGGAGCTTGAGGGTAGTCGGCTGCTTCCCCGCTCTGAGGAAGCGATGTTGCCATATTGTGAAATCCCCATTGTGGCAGACCGCGTGAAGGGAGTCGTGAGGCGTTACTGCGTCTTGGCCTAAGAGAGTTTGCTGAGAAAATGGAGCCGTGCAGTCCGGGAGACCCAAGCGTCGGGTCAGGGTCTCCACCGCTTCCGGAGGTGTCATCCTCAGCAGCAGGATCTACAAAAGGAACACGAGTACCGCGTCTTCGATCCCGCGGGTCGCTTCGCATGAGCATTTCTCGTTCCAACCGACCGATACGTTCGTCCACTGTGCCGTCGTTCTGCTGGTTAAGCACACTAGCTTGGATAGTCTCATCTACCTCACGCTCTTTTGCACGATGAAGGTAAACTCCGAGTTGAACGTTCTTAGCAGAGCGTACTTTTTGGATGTAGATGTTCCAAAGAGACCCAGCATAAGACACCGTACGCGAGTACACGCGTTTCTTCTCTTTGAGGAAACGGGGATTAGGAAACTCTGCAGAAAAACGAAAAGGAGGGAACTCGGTGTAGGCAATCGGCTTGGGTTGGCCAGCATTGCCACCACCAGCGGATATCGGACGTCGTGGAAAATCCATACGCGTATTAGGATTCGTCAGCGTTGCTGGAGTAGATGCGAAGTCTGTTGCCCACTGAGCGTCTTCGGGTTGCAATGTGGCTGACAGGCGTGAGGCATGTCGCTGGAAAGAGCTGGAGGTCGTAACAACAGGCTCAGCACCATTGCCAAGGACAATGTTGCAGTCAGAGCTTGGGATCCAGAACTTGCGTGGCTTGCCGTTGCAATCCCAGCTGTCTGATTCCAAGTCACCGTCATCAATTGTGGTGTCTACTTGGTGACCCTTCGATGTCAGCTCACTTCCACTTTTGGTAGCCACATTGGCCGCTTCGGGGCCTGGCAATGACTGAGACAGACCCAGTTCTTGTGCATTCTCGTCTGTGTTCAGAACCTTTTGACGGAGAGCGAGCTGCTGCCAAAGTGAGCATGAAATGACACTCTCAGGCATAACTGGAAGGCCAAAGACATCGCGAGCGTTCTTGATGAACTCCAGTTGTTCATACTCCATATGGATGTAGTGAATGCCTTCATCTAGTAGCACTAGTATGCGCTCGATGTCAGGGAGTGTATACAAGGCTAACCACTCAGCTTGGGCGTCGGACGATGCGCGAGCGTTGGTTAATGCGTTTTGCCGATACACCCCGTCGAAACGAACAGCCATCAGGCGTAAGGAGTTGGGCGCTTGTGGTATAGGTTTTTGTCCCCGATGCATCAATCCAGCATCCACAGCCGCGAGACGTAACCGGCGATCAAGAAGGCGCTTTGCGAGAACCCATCGATCCCACTCGCTCTCAATAAAGAAGCCGTCAGAGCCAACAAGCTCGCGAATGATGTCGCCTGGCATATCATCCCAGTACTTGAGCGGCATCTCCCAGCCGTTCCTACTCAGCATAGCCTTGGCCGATTCAAGGATGCGATCACCAGAGCGGCCATAATAGTTGGTCGTAACGAGTCGGATGAGAAAGGCGAGCGTCTCTGGGGCCATCTGACGCAGGATTGACTCAATGGCGGAATCTATGAGGTCTTGCATCTCCAGCCAACATCCTGTCGCGAACAAGCCGACAGCCTCAGCATCCGTGTCCTTGGAGATGTCGACCCCATAGAGTTTTCGTATAGCTAGCTCAAACGCTGCTTGCGTGATACTGGGATCAATCTCTTCGGGGTGCAAAGTGACCTCTTTGGACTGACTCTCCAGCCATGGCTCCGAAAGGGCAGTAGTGAAGAATGGCGCGCGATCGAGAATAAGGCGATGCAGCGAGTACCGCTGACCGAACGCGATGACAGTGATGTCTGAATGCCGGCCTTCGAGCAGCCCGCGGGAATAGAGATGATCTGGAAGGGGTATCGCTTCACATGAGGCTGCTAGAGTCAGCATTGCGCACGCGCACTGGTATGGGTACAACCTTACCTCTCATATATAACGGCCCGGTCGCATTGTTGTACGACGGCACACGAGAGCCCGACGGGATAGTGGTGTCGCTGAACAGGGTGCTAATCTCGGTGCGCAAGGCATGCTCTGAACGCATAAGATCCAGGGTAGTGCGCCTTTTACCTGTGTCCTCGAGTGGTGTGTTTGGATCATCAGCGCTCTTTTGTGCCTGCTCAACCTGCGGTTGCAGCTGAACTATGGGAAGTCGTTCTTCTGCAGCCAGTGGCCGTAGCGGCCGGGCTGGCATGCTTGGGTGGTCTGCGAGAGACGGCATGGAGCTTGAGTGACTGAGAATTCTCCTATGGCCGGCCTGCGACCTGGAGCTTTCGCCAGCCGAGTCGGACGGTGCAGTGGGGGGAACTGAATAAGTATGGGGCGAGAAGAGGCTGGTATGTGGAGTGCTACGTAAGCCCGTGCTGTTCTCTGTACCATCAATCTGGTCGGATGAGCGAATCTCGGTGCGAGCCAACCCTTCCAGCGGCGTCTGAGCATCATTGCTGGGGACGCTGCTCCCCTGGCCAGCAGGCGGCTGGTGGGAGGTTTCCATTCTATGCTATCTGCTGTGTTGGGAGTACATCGGGCGACGTGACTGTCGGCGGCCGCGTTCTTGGAGTCGGCCAAGCGGGGTAAGAAAGCGGCGCACGTCGAACCTGAGACAGCGAAAATGTTCCTTGAAAGCTGGATCTAGAGGCGGGGGATTTGCACAAACCGCCAGCGGTGAGGGCGGGGGAAAAGACACAGAATCACGGGGCGGAGGCTGGGCACACGACGCATCACGCCGACAGCGCTGGCAAACGGCGATCTTCGCTGGCAAGGGTCCGGTGATGCAGTTGCGACGGAGCGGAGTGGGTCGCGACTTCCGCCTGTCAACGCCTATGCAGGGATCAGGGCTTGGCGCCGCCGGACCCTCGAACCACCGAAAAGCCAAAGTCAATGACATTACGACCACCCAGCTTTTCTCTCCTCTGCACTGCAGCCCGTCGCCCGTCGCCCCCAATGGCTTCGATATTCCACGCTCTCCCCCAGCTGCGCACGGCAGCTCCCCGTCTCTCACGGCGGCTCTTCTCCTGCAGACAATGCCTCAATTCGCCCATGCGCACTGCAGTCCCCGCCTCCGCTCACGCACCCCGGCCTTCCGTCCTGCAATCCGTGAGATGGAAATCGACCCAATCGCTCCGCAGCAGTGTTACAGTCGATGCGACCAGCACAGGCAGGGTATCGCTTGCCGAGGCTGAGGCTGCCGCCGAGGGCAGATCAAGCAGTTTTCCCAAGACGACGTCCAAGAGCGTCGCATACTGGCTGTTGGGCAGTGCTGCTAGTGTTTTTGGCATAGTCGTGTTTGGTGGTTTGACCCGCCTCACAGAGTCTGGGTAGGCATGGCCGTTGATACACCCATTGCACCTGCTAAATAGCACAGGCTGAGTATAACCGAATGGCGCCCGGTCACTGGCTCGCTGTGGCCCATGAGCGAGGAAGAGTGGGCAAGCGAGTTCAACAAGTACAAAGCTTCCCCAGAGTTTGCTATGCTCAACTCAAGCATGGACCTGTCAGACTTCAAGAAGATCTACTTCATGGAATGGGCCCACCGTCTTTGGGGTCGTGTCATTGGCGTGACCATGCTGCTGCCAACCGCTTACTTTATCGCCCGCCGAAAAGTGACACCTTCAATGGCAGGGAAACTGGTCGGAATCTGTGGCATGATCGGCTTCCAGGGTGTCATTGGCTGGTGGATGGTAAAGAGCGGTCTCAAAGACGACCTTTTCGAGCCTGGCAGCCACCCGCGCGTCTCCCAGTACCGCTTGACCGCGCATTTGGGCACAGCTTTTGCCGTCTATTGCTCAATGGTGATGACTGGACTTTCCATCCTCAAGGAACACCGCATGCTTGCAGACCCTGTGAAGGCTGCTGAAACTATCAAAGCACTGCAGCACCCAGTTCTGCGTGTGTTCAGGGGCTCAGTCGTCAGCCTTACGCTTCTCGTCTTCACCACGGCCATGTCTGGTGCCCTGGTCGCTGGTCTCGATGCAGGCTTGATCTACAATGAATTCCCTTGGATGGGATTGGGTCTTACTCCACCCAGAAAGGAGCTCTTCGACCCTTTCTACAGCCACGTCCCCGACCAGTCGGATCTTTGGTGGCGCAACATGCTTGAGAATCCTTCTCTCGTTCAGCTCGACCACCGTATCCTCGCCACTACCACCTTCACCGCCGTTATGAGTCTCTTCGCCTACACTCGCTTTTCCAAGGGTGTTCGGACGACTTTGCCCAAAGAGGCCCACAAGGGTGTTCAAGGTTTGGTCCATCTTGTCTCGCTGCAAGTCACGCTTGGCATAAGCACTCTGATCTATATGGTTCCTACTTGGCTGGCTTCCGCACATCAGGCCGGTGCACTAGCCTTGCTGACTGGCGCTGTTGTGCTCTTCAACAGGATATCTATGCCCCGACGGGCCATTCTTCGCCAGATCGTGAAGCCCCAGGCTCCTAGGTCCACCACTGCACCACACATCTCCTCCCGTCTCGAGACCACAAAGGTCGTCGATAAGTCCTATTGAGCCTCAGCCCTCTTTCGCCCTGTACATCCCTTGTATTGTAGCCATGTACAGATTTTTCACGTAGACCAGCTTGTACGATATGTAGGTTGCCATGTTACGCATCACGCCACCTCTCTCCTCATGTCACTTTCGTAGTCAATCACTACATTTCGTATTTTGATTTGCACATGGATTTTCACGTCACATTGTAGGTCATGCAACAAGATTTCTTCTTAGAGAAAAATCCTTCATACGTTGATTATTAGATCGAATCATCAGAATCTGTTTTGAGTAGGCTGCGACTGAGCTTGCACAACTATACTCCCTTCTTGCACCCATTTCTTCTTCTTCTCCTCAATCCTAGTCTTTTCTAGTTTTATATCTCAAACCAAGTGGCTGCTGTAACAACATGATGCAGGAACTCTGACTCGCGCACACTTATGAAATCCCCCCGGCCTCGTATACGGCCTTGCATACTTTCGATACCCGAAATTTTCCCCGCGAATCTCAAAGCAACCTGAAGAAAAGGGAACGCACAAATTAGCACGACATTTCCTCAACCCAAAACGCCTTCAGGGTATTGATCAAATGCAGAGAGATTGCTTTCAAACGCCGACGCTGCTCCTCGTACAATCGATTCAACGTCTCTGCCGAAAAGGGCGAAGCGGCCGCCAATGCATCGCAGGACGAAGGTGGCATGGCGACAATCTTTGCGCCCAACAGATCCATGGATGCTCGTACGAGGTAGAGTTCGTCCAGCAGATGCTGTACTGCTTTGGGGTCGCCCTGGTTCGTTGACGGCGAGGCGCTGCCACTGTTTCCACCGTGTATGGTATCTGGTCTCAAGGGAGGCGAAGAGGACGCCGAGGATGATGACGACGACGATCGCGAGTGTCGCCTCTCATGCATTGGACTCAAAGCTTGGGACGCGGTGACATAGGCGTCTAGAACTTTAGACACGGCGAGACATACGACGGCAAGAAAGTAGCCGTCTTCTGAGCTGTTGCATTGCAGCATATTATTGATTGTGGCAGTTACTTTGGTGCTTTTGTCAACCAGACTACCAATCCGTTGTTCGTCTGGGGTGAAGGGCGTGGGGCCGGTAGCATATGCGGACGAGTCGTCGAGACCACAGAGATGTTGCATAAGCTGCAGGGCCATTTTCAATCCCTCTTGTTGTTGAGGTGTTTTTTGCATCAGCTGATCTTGAAAAGGAAGCTCACCGCAAGACGCCGTGTTGGGAATGTCGGTTTGCATGCAAAGGGCGGAGTCAGGACCCAGCAGTAGTGGGAAGTCATGTTGTTGCTCTTCTGAACATGAAACATTCGTTGATGTTGCCGAGGCCAAGTTGGCATCCGGGTATCCCGAATATGCCGTCTCGTGGCATGCGTTGTTGAGGAGAGACGGAGGGGCGGGTACATCAGATATCGCGCCAGTGGTATTCGTGCTGTACGATTGGCTTATGGCTGGGAAATTTAAGTCTGATAATAGCATGGAAAAATAGTCGTTCTGACTGGTGCTCTCGGGCAACATCTCCGCTTCGAGCGATTTGAGACTCGAGTCCAGCATGTACATGTCTGGCCCTGCTTCTTGCGACCCTAGAGACTCAGATGGCTGAACTTCGCTTGCAGATTGCATTGTCGAATCTGCCACCGTACGTTTGAAGCTTGCTCGCCTTGAAGTTACATCATCTTTGTCTTTGGGGTCGCAGTCTTTCTGTGAGAGGGCTTTCCTTCCCGTCCGCTGTGTGACGAGGTATTCGCATTTGGTTCCTCTCTTCGCGCATCGTGCGCATGAGGGCTTGTCTTTGGAGCATCTCGTCTTGGATGCTGCACAAGCCTGACAGCTGTCGCGTAGGCGGATGCCGGTTGGTGGTGGCATGGACGCGTGGGGTTCGAGACTACCGAGGAGAATGATGAGTGTTCTCGAGTATCGGTATCTCAGAAGAGGTCAGTTATGGTATGATTGCCGATGGAGACAACAAAATGATGAAGTGGAGCACGAAATATGGAGTGCTACAATGTCTGTGTGTTCTCTTGTATATAGATTTAAGGCGGCCTGCCAAGCGAGTTATAGAGATCGAATCTTCTCTCCGTGATCATATGCGAGGTCGATGCCAAGATATAGAACGTGGTTTCGAAAATATGAGGCTACCCTTGCTTTCTTTGTTCCGCCTCAGGCGTGTAGGAACGCCTGTTGCCAAACGTCGTGGCATGCAAGCCTCATGCACCGGTTCACACCACTTTGGAAGGTCAGCTTATGGCCATAGTTATCGGGGGATTTTTTAACGAGGAAACTTCGATTTTTTGATCAATTGAAAGCACCATATTGGCTGAGTGGGTCTTGTAAAGCAAGCTCTCGCTATGTTTTTCATCCGACTGGATTAAACTGCCGTGTAACAAAAGCTAGTGCTCTCTTAGTAAATGTTAGTATGATTTGCACAGGGTAAGCAGTGTTTTAGCAGATTTTGAGTGTCTAAATACCTGGTTGAAGGACCTTGTAGCTTGCTTAGTCGACAGGACTTCGTACAGGAGGACCGAATAGAAGTGCCGCAAACCCTTCCTTTAAATGGGACGCCTTGCAGAAAGCCACTATATCATTGTGATGCAATCTTGCTGTGCGGCAACGGTATGCAGCTACAGGGAACGCCATGGACAAATGGAACCAGGGCTTCACTCTGGTGAAACTCTGGGTCACTCGGTGACTGAATGATTCTAGTACAAAAGACGAAGTGGTACTGTCTTTGACGGTAGAATATATGCACAACTGTTCTTTTTTCAGGTTCCTCTTGTGTAACTGAGTCTAGTACCAACAACCGGGCAGTACGATTGCTGGGGCGGAATCCTCAGGCGAGACGGCTTGGCAAACAATCGACGATGGCTGGAGTACATGCCTGTAGAAACGTTAATGTCCGTCAGAAAACCCCCAATCGCTCCGAGATGTGCAGCTGAGTGAACACTGGACAAGACCGTCCAACCTCGCCACGTACCAGACGTAGTGGAGTAAAGTGTCTTGGGGGATCAACACAATGCGTCTCCTTTGCGGTGGAAGCTTGTAGGAACAGAATGAAACGTGCCGATTGCAAATTCACTTCGGATACCGCCGAGCTGGATGTAAGATGAATCGATACAAGGTCTATTCATCGAGGTCTACTAAGGGGATCGGAGCGATGGAGAAGGAAGTCATGCAAGCCTTTCCTCATTCTTTTCCTATACTGGAGACGCTTTCCCATTACCCCCACGAACGGTACGGGCCCCTAGCGTCTCTCGGGTCGGCCCATGTAACTCGACAAGCGGACGCTCAATGCATCGGAATGGCATCCGCGCATGTGAAATGGCATTAGTAGGGGGAATGACTTGGGGTTTCGGCTTGGCTCAATGTCGGCCATTCGCGTTGCATGAAGAGAGATTGCTCAATGAAAATCATGTCACCCGTTTGCATAGACAGAATCAGGTGACATCTGGTGTGTAGAAAGAAAAGCGGGCCAGCGTCGTCCACTTGCATATAGCGGGAAAGGGTCCACAGAAGGGTCAGCCGCTTGCAGCCCTAGCGTCGCCTGCTGGGCCAATGAGAGTGCGATGTTCCTCAACTCTGTCGCGGCCTCTGAGGCTCCTTCAACACGATAAACTCTCTATACTAGTCCTTTACTCTTACCTTGTCAGTCCTGAGGTCATAATTCGATGCACGATAAGGCGCCGAGACCATCATACAGATACACAAATCACTGTGCCGCCTGCTCACGTAAACAGGACGTAACTGTGGTCCAGAATAGATAAATTCAGCTTTGGAAACTTTCCCAGCTCACCATTCCACAAGGTCAGCCGCACTTTCAGCCGTATCCAAACTATATCATCATGTCAAAGAAACTCATCACTGTTCTGGGAATCACAGGGACGCAGGTATGTTGAAACATATGCGTCTCACGTCAGACCCACACTGACGCGAGCTCTAGGGCGGCTCTGTCGCCGGTCGATTTCTCTCTCACGCCGAGTGGCGTGTCCGTGGACTTACACGCAACCCCGGTTCTGCGAAAGCCAAAGACTGGGCAAGCAAAGGAGTTGAGATCGTCAAAGGCGACCACGATGATCTAGATTCGCTGAAGGCCGCTTTCCAAGGAACACATGCCATCTTCGCGGTCACTGATTGGGCCGGATGCTTTTCACGTGTTTCAGAGAACCCTAGTCTGCAAAACGAAGCGAACAAGGCTGGACTTTCATATGAAGAGTACGCTAGAGAATTGGAAAAGCAACAAGGTATCAACGTGGCAACGGCCGCCAGCGACCCTAACGTTCTGTCAACATTGGAGAAGTTCGTGTTTTCAACCTTAGCCCCTGTAAAGGAGATCAGTGGGGGGAAGTACAAAAACTCGTATGAGTTCGACTCTAAGGCTAGCGTCGAGCAGTACATACGAGAGCGACTCCCAGGGCTACGGGACCGCCTTAGTACCGTTAACATGGGTATTTTCCAGGAGACATGGAAAGAAATTCCCGCATTCCGGCCCCACAAACTCGCCGACGGATCCTTCGAGTATGTCCGTCTCGACTGTCCCGGCTCGCACAAAGCAAATCCGGAAGTTGTAGCCAGTCGAGATACGGGCGCGTTCGTCGAAGCCTTGGTCCTTCAACACCCACCTGGCACTGATGTTCTGGGCGCCAGCGAGATCATCACCAAGCCAGACTATGCAGCGCTGTGGGGTCGGACCATGGGGGTCAAGGCCACTTGTAGGGATGTCTCCGAGGAGGAGTTCTTGAAGTATGTCCCGGCGGGTTTTGAGGCTACTTTGATTGATGATCTTCGATTCTTTTCAGAATACGGCTATGCTGGCGGAAACCCCAAGGTCAAAACCCCGGCCGAACTGGGCATCAAGACGACTTCGTTGGAGGAATTCTTCAAGAGCCAAGACTGGAGTGCCGTCCTCAGAGGAGAGATGTAATGGTTATTACTCACTGGTATGACACCTAAGGGCTTCCGAGTTATTGTGATAACGATATAATTGACACGCACAAAATTCTAATGGTCGATTCAAACATTAACTGATACACAGCTCAACAAATTTCCTGATCGTTTATGTGTCGAGAAGAGAAGTGACAGCTATTGCCCATTAGATAGACATAAACATCCCTCCAGAGAATTGATGATAGTCACCAGCTGCTTGCATCGTACTGGCCCTCCTCTAGTATAAAGCCTGGTGTTGATATCGGCTTTTCTCCTCTCAGACCTCGCCAATGATTTGTAGACTCGATAATCTCCGGGCAACCCCTTAGAAGCCAGGCCCATCGGTCCAGAAAAGGTTTGCTAACTTCCCAATTTTGCGGATCCCACGGTTCGCCCCAGACGACAAGCCCGGTCCATTCACTCTTGCCACCGCCCGACTCCATGACGTCTTCGAAAAGCTGCTGCTCTTCTTCTGGCGACAAGAGATTCACAGCCGTCAGCAAATTATCGCGCATCCTAGGAAGCGGAAACAGGTCGAGCCACGGGTGATGCTTCATTGAAAGTTGCAATTTTGTTGGTACGAGGCTGCTCGGTATCGAAGAAGCTACCGACATCGCGTACGCTTTGTGGGTCGCGGTATCGCAGCCAAACGGAGACACAGCCGCGCAGATGAGCCAGTCAAACTGGTAACCAAGGGCAGCTGCATTCTTTGTGAAGCCATTAATGATGTTGAACTGGATGAGTTTGAGGTAATGATCTGCGCATGGATCGCCTCTCATGTAGCGCTCCAGCGCTTGGTTGGCGAAGTGTTGCAGCATGGCTCGTCCCCGAGCCGCATCTTCTTCTGAACAGTGGCTGAAGGTTGAGGGGATGATGACTCGGCTAGAGGATGATGGCATGCCCCAGGAAACTGTGTCAGGAGAGGAAGCTGCGCGAGACACAGCATCGGACGAGTCGTCTTCTTCGGGCCTGGGTTTCCATTTCTTCTTTTGTCGTGCTAGATTCATCAACAAAGAGAATACGTCAGAATCGCCGTACGAGAAGTAAGACAGAAATGGGATCGGTAAAGGTTATCGGGATGAAATTTATCTTACTTACATACTCGCTTGTTCAATCTATTCTGTAACCTTTTCCGCTCCTTTGGATTCGTGATGCCAGCCCAGTCCTCGCCTGGCTGTCGTATGTAGGCCGCATGCCGCATGCGCTGCAACTCAACGCACGGAGCGTAAGTTGCGTCGGAAGTACTGAGATGCTCCATGGTGATGGTAATGGTGATGAAACTAAGGTTCGCAGGCGGAGTCTTAGAGTGGGAACAGGGCCGTACCTTTCCCCCGCTCGGATCAATTCCCCTGCGGCTAGAGTGCTTGGCTGACCTACACTATGGCAAGGGCAATGGTGCAACAGCGCGCTAAACTAGGGTTCCTGGGAATCCCACTTCGGACGGAATGAAACCAATCCAATACTTTGCTGAACTACAACTAACACCGATCCCTGAGAGTACCTTGTGCCATTAAAGTGGAGCTGAAGGGTCCTGCATTGGATGCCTCAGTAAGTTTGTACGCGTGGACAACATGGTCTAACCAGGTAACAAATCCTATTTCCGCTTATTTGGAAACTACAAGTACAGAAGAAGCCATGCGAAACTAATTTGAACACGGATTCAACACCATGATGCCGTCATTTTCCCCCGAGGGCCTTGTGTAATCCAATCACCGCCTGCTTGCCCAGCTCCTCCAAAGTACCGAAGCCAAGAAGTTGCAAAACACTGATGTCGAAGCCGAAAGTTTGTCTCCACCAGTTCCGTAGCTCAATCCCGACTAGTGAGTCTAGCCCAAGTTGCTGAACGGGCTGCGTAATGTCCAATTCATCATCCTCGGGTCGCAAGAGCAACCTCATGAGCTGCTTTCCAATCTCGAACGCGATATAGGTAGCCGTCTCAGGCTTGGCAAGAGTCTCAGCATCCGTCTTGGCAGTAGCAAGGAATGTCTTGAAGGCATCGTTGCCGTTGCCTACACTGCCAGCCTCACCATCGCTGATGTTGTGCCAGATGCCCATTCGGACGTCTTTCTTCCAGTGTGCGCGGCTATCTACATGGCTGAGAGACTTGTCCGAAGCGAATCCAGTAGCAAAAGTATTCTTGTAGACAAAGGGAACACTGTTGGTATCCACATTCAGCCGGGGTGTGGGGTACGAGGCTGCCGCCCGGAACGCGTCAATCATCTCTGACTCAGTGACACCTGAGTAGCCACCTTGCAAGAGTCGCTGCAGTAGTTGTTGGTCTCGGGCGGCGTAACCCATCCCTGCAACCGCGCCGATGTCGATCGACGATGCTGACAGACCGTTGCTGTTGCGCCATAGAGCGAAGGCGTCCAAGAACGTGTTAGCACCGGCATAGTTGGCTTGACCAGGCTGGCCCGTGCTACCCGACATAGACGAGAGGAAAACAAAGAAGTCGAGGTTAACACCGGCTTCCACGGTAGCTTCGTGGAGATACCATGCACCCTTGATCTTGGGACCGGTGGCCTTGACCCACTGCTCTATCGTCATATTTCGGAACGCCTCGTCTGCAAGAAGCATGGGCGAATGTAAGATACCCTTGAGGTTGGGCGCCTGCTTGACGGCACGGAAGACATCTTCCTTGTTGATCATGTCACCTTTTACCAACACAATTTCGCAACCCATGCTTTCAAACTCTCTGATGGTTTCAATCTCCTCGGGTCGTGCTCCGGGGTTGCGTGAGAAACAGACGATGCGGCGGGCCCCGTTCTCGACAAGATGCCGAGCAATGACAGTTCCGATGCCACCCAAGCCTCCAGCAAGTAGGTACGATGCCGTCTTATCGGTCTTGAACAAGTCATCAGCTACCTTGATATTGCTTGAACCAATGTTAAATTGGCCATTGGCGTCCCTAAGCTGAAGCATGACTCGCTTGGAGTCTTTGTTCTCTTGTACATGCTTGACAGCATCGTCCAGGTGCGAGGCTTCATATGCTACTCGAGGAGCAAGTGGAGCAATTTTGCCTGCTTTCAAAAGCTCGGCGATGGATTTAAGCAGTCTAAGTCAAACATCAAACGTCAGTGATCTGCTCAACGTCATGTAAATATCCAGTGTTGTCACTTACCCTTTAACCACAGACGGTTTCTTGGCTACAAGAGCCTCCAGATTGACACCAGTGTAGCTTCTGCCATCCAAGAAGCCGCTTAATTCTAGTTTTCCAGCACCAATGAGATCTGTAGTGCCGAGTTCAATCATCTTGCCGAATTCGGCGACACACTTCCATGTTGCGTGCAAAAGGTCGCCTGAGAGCGAGTTTATAGCAATGTCTACTCCCTTCCCGTTTGTTGCCCGCATGACTTGTTCTAAGAAGCCATCTTCCGTGCAGCGGAAGATGTGAGAAGTGGGAAGACCGCAGTTGTCGACGAGGTGTAGCACCTCCGATTCCGTGCTAACAGTTGCGTAGATGTCCGCGCCTGTCACTTTTGCAAGTTGCAAGGCAGCGAGGCCGAAACTGCTTGTAGCGTTGTGGATTAGAATAGACTGCATAAGCTGTCAGCATGGTTGCTCTCGTAATACCCCAAAAGTGGTTGAGTAATGAAAAGTTGAGCTACTTACTTGTCCGGCCTGTAGATTTCCAGCCGTTTGAAGAGCTGCCATGGCGGTTGCAAATGAAGACGGCAAAGTAGCTGCCTCTTCAAAAGTCATGTTTTCGGGAATCTTCTCGGCGAGAACCTCTGGTACTCTAAGGTGCGAAGAGAAGCTGCCAGTGCCAAGAGCAATGACATGATCACCCACTGCAAAGTCTTTCACGTCAGGGCCGACGGCGGAAATTCTGCCGCTGGCACCTCTGCCGAGACCTCCAGCAGGATAAGGACTGGTGCCCATAATCTCATTGACATCCTACAAAAGAATCCAAATTAGCACGATACATGTACACTAACCTAATAATTTGAAGAGAGCGTACCTTTGAGGTGACCTCAACGTGGAAAACTTCGATATCAACTTGGTTTCCAGACAGAGGCTCAGTTCGATGTGATACCCAGGTTAGGGAGCCTGCGCGACCTGGTTTCTCGGCTACCAAGGACACACGCTCCTTTTCGGCACGGCTAGAGAGGCGTTCGTCCTCAAAAGTGAACGGGTAGAAGCGAGGCACATTAATCGTGCGATCGAAGATTGCATACTCGTAGTTGGGTCTAAATAACTCATCTTCTTTCTGCTTTTGGAAATGCATGAAGGCGTCAGCAACTTCATCTAGTGATGCGCTCACGTCTTCAACCTCGCAGGTAGCAAAGTCGATTGTGTCTTCTTGGCGAATAGAGCGAATTGCGCCGATGACCGTTGCATATCGGGGGTCCTTGCACTGCATCTGGGACGGACGGGTAATCCAGAACAAGCCTCGCTCACCAATTCTGGCAAGAAGTTTCTGCAAGGTCTGGAAGCGATGGTTATCAATGTTTTCAAAAAATGGCCTCTCCTCGTCAAGCAGACTAATGACATGTTGCGATTCTTGCGGCAGCTCCTGTCCGAAGATGCACTTGTTGACTGAGTAGCCTCGACTTCGAAGTTTGTGGCTCACAGCATCCACGTTCTTGCCATCATGTTTGTACGCTAGCAGCGTCACATTCTTGTTGACAGCTGGATTAATGTCTTCCTCTGTCCTCGCAATGATTACGGCGCAAGACTGATACGGTGCTGGAGAGTCAAGTACCACATCTGGCGCAGCGAAGCCAGCGCGCTTCAATTCAAATTCCCAGTGTTTTGGAGAAACGTAAGGCTCATCGGGCCGGCCGTCATTCTCGCCAACCCACCATTCATCGAGGAAGCCAAGAATGCAGTTGGGCCACTTGGATTCAGGGTTCAGCTCCTGCAGGAGGAGCCGGCCTCCCGGCGCCAAAAGCTTACGGATGTTGGCAAGGGAACTATGTAGACTTGGAGTGGCATGGACATAGTTCGATGCAATTACCAGGTCATATTTGTCATCGTCTTTGAATCCTTGCTCTGCTGGGTCCTTGGAAATGTCCAGCACGCGGAACTCCATGTTGTCCACTTCCTGGAAAAGCTTCTTTGCTTCAGCCAGAGAGGTTGACAAAGGGTCAGTAAAAGTGTATCGTGAGTAGAGCTTGCCATTTGGCAGACTTAGGTCTTCAATCATTGATGAGGTCATCTGTCCTGTGCTAGCACCAAGCTCTAGAATACGAAGGCTGGGCCTTGCATGTGCCAGGGTCTTGATGAACGCTGACTTCTTGGTAGTATTTGCCGCAGCATAAAGCTTGGTAAGAAGACCGTCCTGTGAGAGAATCTCAATGATGCTCTTTTCACCGGTAAACAACTCAGCGATATTGCCACCAACCGCAAGAATGCATTCAGCGCATGCGGCAAGGGGTGTCCCGGCCATGGCATCTCCAATCTCGTGCGCTTTTTCGGCAATCTTTTCGAGTTCAAGGGAGTGTGCAGGATGATTCTTGTCGAGGCTCTGGTAGTGATGAGCGACCCAAGCTGCAAAACGCTGGATCGTGGCGTTCTCTGGCAGTTTCACCTCATCAATAACCCTCTGGAAGAAGATGAAGCACAATTCGCTCAGCTCTTTTAGTAGAGGAGACCACTTCTTGCCGTCAACTTTGGATTCGATAAGAGAAGTTACATCAACAAAGTCAATGTGAGGCTGCCAGCTGAGACGCGCGGTAATAGGGAGTTTGTGCACCACGTCGTTATCATCTTGCTCGATGGGTGTGAAGGCGCCCTTTGGCAGGTTCATGACAGCCTTTCCGTTTGAGATGACCTGGAAATGACCACGGATCTCACCGCTACCAGACTGAACCTTTGTGGATGCGGAAACAAACATCGCTTCTTCTGGGGAGCAGCGGAAGATAGTCAGCTCTTCAATCAAGGTAGGCATTGCAGCACAGTTGCTGGCATCAAGCTTTCCGGACCTAGCAGCGACAAGACCCATCTGAAGAGCGGCGTCTATAACGGTAGGATGCAGATGGAATTTACTCTCGTCTCCATTTAGGTGATTGGTCACGCTACCAACCGCTCTGGTATCCAGGGGATCAGCACTAATTTGACCCAGACGCTGGAACGCTGGGCCATACTGCATTCCGGCTTTTGCTAGCGTGTTGAAGACCTTGACAGTGTCCAACTTTCGAGGAAGCGACTTCACATCTTCAGCCTCGGCTGGCTTCGCAGATGGCACCGCAGATACCTGGCCAACGCAGTGCTTCACCCAAGAGTTGCCATTATACGAGGCAATAGAGAATTCCCACCACTGGCTATCTGTGGTGTCAGTCAAGCGGAGTGGGCGCAAATTGGTGACCACCTCGGTATCGACCCCTTCTTGTAGGATCAACGCTTGGCTAAGAACAACGTGGGAGAGACTATAAGACTCTTCGATACCGCTTAGCTGTCGAATCGCCTCGCCTGCCATCGCGAAGTAGCCCGCGGCAGGGAACACGATCGTGCCCTGGACTTGGTGGTCTCGGATCCATGGTGCATCCTCGATGTTGATGAGGTTCCTCCAACTGGGCTCGAGACTGGTGCTCTCCAACTGACGACGTCCTAGTAGTGGATGCCTGGGGAACTTAGGGAATCTCCATTCAGCTGACATACGAGACTCGACCCAAAATTCACCATCATAGTGCCATGGATAACGCGGAAGATCTGGAAGTGTTTGGCCAGCAGGGGCTACGGCTTCGTAGTCGAGCGGAACATTCAGCTCGAATAGTTTACCAATAGCAGTCAAATATGACTGGACACAATCCTCATTGCGAACCATGACCGAGAGGTAAGGTGGAGACGCAGAATGCTTGGCGAATATCTGGCGCGCGGGACCTGCGAGGGCTCCGTGAGGGCCAACCTCTACGAAAGCTGGGTTCTTGATGTGTTTTAGTACACCAGAAACAGCAGAGCTAAAAAGTACCGGCGATTCAAGGTTTTGCTGCCAATACTTGGCATCGAGTTTACGCTCCTCTGGTTGTCCAGTGCCTGTGACACTAGAGAAGAATGGCTTGACTGACTGCTTGCCAACAAGATGGGGCTCGATCATCGCATGATAATCAGACCCAATTTCGCGCATATGGTATGAGTGATATGCCTTTTCCACCTTTAGAACCCGAGCTGTGACATCGGGGTGTGCTTCTTTGATGCGTTCAACAGTGGCCTGTACCGCTTCAGCATCACCTGAAAGAGTGACGCTATTGGGTGAGTTTTCGCATGCCACGACGACACGTGGTGGGTTCAGATACGGTTCGACCTCCTCCCAACCGAGACCAACAGCGGCCATGGCTCCTTTTTTGTTTTGGAGTTTGGCAGCCTGTCCACGCTGGTAGGCGCCGATGATGGCCTCCTTTGCGGTGAGGGCGCCAGCAGCATACGCGCCAGCAAGTTCGCCACTGCTGTGACCTACCACAGCGGCGGGCTCGACGCCGACAGTGGCCAGAAGATCGACCAACGCAATCTGGACTGCAGTACAAAGTGGCTGCGAGAGTTCTGCTTTCTGGACGCGTGACGTCTTGGCAGATTTCAAGAGCTCTTCCTCGATAGTCCATTGTGGGGGCTCAGAGATGCTGGCTAGGTGCTTGTCGAGCGATCTGATGGTTTTCTGGAAAACAAGGTCATCACGCATGAGCAGCTCACGACCCATGCGAGGCCATTGTGCTCCCTGCCCAGTAAACACCATGACCAGATTGACGGGCTGGTTGGGAATCTTCCTTCCCTGAGATGCCGGATCATCACCGGTACCCACAACCTTGAAAGAGCGATGAGGGAGGTGCTCACGCCTGTTTGCGAGTGTGTAGCTAAGATTTTTGATTTTTTCCGGCATATCTGCATGCTTCGAGACCCAGTGCTCATAGCGACTGATGGCTGTTTTCAACGAAGGGGCTGATCCGGCCGAGAAAAGCAGCAAGCGTGGCTCTGCTTCCATATCCACCTCTTGGATCACGCGCTGTGGAACGTTGAAGCTTCTTGCGGAGTCAACAATGACATGAGCATTAGATCCCCCAAGTCCAAAACTGTTGACACTCACTCGTTCACAGCGATCCTCTGGGAATGGTGTTGGCTCGACCGGAACTGTAAGCTTCGCTTCCTTGAAAGGAATTTTAGGGTTGGGTGTATTGAACTTGATGTTTGGAGGAATAGTGCGGTGTTCGAGTGACATAACAGCTTTGATCAGAGAGACTAGGCCAGAGGCACCTTCAGTGTGGCCGACATTGGGCTTCACAGAGGTGATGTGGATACCGCTATCTCCAAACACCCTAGCCACAGCTCCGGTTTCGATCGGATCGCCGACGCTCGTACCTGTTCCATGGCATTCGAAATATGCTGTCTTGGAGAAATCCTGGAAGGTTGTCAGCTATCAGTTCAATGGACACACTCAGGGGGCCGCATCGTTTGATGCGATTGCATGACTGGTCTATAGTGATCACTTACCGTGATGCCAGCCTGCTTGTAGGCCAGGCGGATCATCGCTTCGTGCGCAAATCCATTCGGCTGTGTAATTCCCTGCGTCTTGCCGTCTGAGTTCGCTACCGCTGCTCTGATGACAGCCCGAATAGGGTTTCCGTCACGAATAGCCGCATCTAGTGGCTTCAAGAAGATTGCGGTAAACGCCTCGCCACGTGCATACCCATCTGCGTCTGCAGAGAATGTCTTGCAGGAACCTTCAGGTGATAGAATCCCCTTTTCTGTCATCTGCTGTGTCATACCAGGAGCCAGAATCAGATTGCTACCGGCTACTATGGCAGCCTCGCAGACGCCTCTTTGTATAGCCGAGCAAGCCTCGTTAACGCCAGTCAGAGCTGATGAACAGGCAGTGCGAATAGTCATGCTAGGGAATGTTAGCGAGACATGCAGATATCATCATAGTTGCATAACAAACCTTGGTCCAGTCAAGCCAAACTCGTATGAAATGCGGTTTGCAAGCATCCAGTCTTGGTAGCCATCGATCTTGTTTGAGCCGTGCCAAAGTGGGTCGCGGTTCATCATCTCACCCCAATCTTCGCACATGTTGCCAAAGTAGCACCCAATCTTTTTGCCCTAGAATTCTATGTCAGACATTCCGAGACATGAATTAGAGATGTGCAATAGAGGACCTACCCTGAACTTGGCCTCTCCGGCATCTTCAAACGCCTCGAGGACAACTTCCAGTAAGCGTCGTTGCTGTGGGTCCGCGAATTCAACATCAGCACGACTCATAGAAAACCGACTCGTATCCATAGCACCGAGCTTGACGTCCTCACCCAGGAAGTAGCCGTATTCTGTAGCAACAGTTGTGGGTCGTTTGCTGGTTTCATGGTAGGCTGACACGTCGTAACGTGACATTGGCACTCGAACCCTGCCGTCTCCTTTGTTGATGAGGAATTCCCAGAACTCCTGAGGTGAGGAGGATCCTCCCGGGAGTCGGAGACCCATTCCGCAGATTGCAATAGGAATGGCCTTCTTATTGGCATCGTCCTCATGCAGGCCATTGGTGCCGTTGATACCGTTCCTGTCGTTGACGACATTTACATGCGAGTTACCGTTGATTCCATTCTCGTGTGAGTGGCCGTTCACATAGCCATTGGTGCCATTGGCTCCATTGGTGTGCGTAACACCATTGCCGTAAGTATAGTTCATTCCGTTGGTGGCCGTCATTTTGGCGGGTGGATAAGGTTCCCGTTGTGGAGATTAAAGAATATTTTTCGAAAAGCGTATGCTAAGAATGGTTTCTAAAGAACCTTGGTGGCACTGGCGATGTGTACTGGTCTCATTCTAGAGGGCTTCACGTTCTAGATATCTTGCTCAAACTCATCGATACTTTTCGGAGCGTTGAGCGGTGACAACGGTTTCCGGAGTTGCATCTAACCACATTAGAACAAACAACACCTGTTCCGTGAGGTGACTGTGTTTCGGACACCAGATCCCATATGCGACGCTGCAGACACGGAGCGACGAATGTAATGAGCATCCCGAGTCGCAGGTTCGGCATAACGAGTTCAGCGGCGTCATGCAGGTTCAGGATCGAACTTGGAAGAGATGCCAAGAGGAGAATTCCGACGAATGAGATATTTGCTCTATGTTGATAGGATAGGATGTGTTTTGAGTTGCAGTTGGCTGAACTGAGCGGAATCCACCCCGACACATCCGACACACCGCGCCAAGACACCGAGAAATCGGATGTTCCATTGGCCAATGAGGCTTTGCTTGCATCCACCGAGCTTTCACGTAACCTCCAAGTACTCGTTCTGACGAGAGAATTCACCTCCGTGGGTCAGTAGTGGACACAGTTGCACACGGCAAACAAAAGCGTCCCAATACTGTGTAGCCGTCTTGGGTGTCAACGACGATGGGGCTACTGATCAAATCACAGCCATTTTGCACAACTCAAAATCAGGTAAAGCAAGACTTCACATAGCGGACATATAGGTAGACCTCTCATTGAAGCCAGTGATTGGACAGATCATATCCCACAGTTTGGAACCCGACGCTACGGACAGGGTTGGCATACGTCGGGGCTCGAATGAGCTTCGGCATTCAATAGAGCTGATCCTTGCTTGTCGCTCAAGTCAGATCTTCCCGAGACCACGGTACTATGTCTGCTTTTCAAGTACGTCGGCTTCGGGTTTCATCAAAACGGCCCGTTCATGTCGCCTGGTGAGACCTCAGACAGATGGCGGGTCCAACTCCTTAGAAGCGCAAGTGATTCTAGGTCAGCTCCATAGCTCAAGTATTTATATCAAAACTACGACCCAGTCGTTCCCGAAGCAAACTTCATCATACTTTGCATATCTCTTTTCAAGCGTAAACTCGAGAACTTCTTCTGCCTTTTTCTTTCCCACTTCAAGACTTGTCACTGTTTTCTTTACTCCCCAATCATCATGTCTGTTCAGGTGTCTGAACCTACGAAAGACTATGGAGCTCTGTGGAGACAGGAGTGGGCCGATGCGCAGAGGCTCAAAGGACCCAGCATGAAGAACAGCTCCGTCTTCTACCGAAACATCGAAGAGGAACTGGACCTCAACCGAAAGGCCGGTCTCAATTTCCCAATCCACCTGCCTAGTCACGTCAGCGACTTCTCTACTTGCGATGTTCTCGGTATGAGCCATACTGGCGCTCTCAGGGAGGAGTTCATGAAAGAACTTGAGGCCAATCCAAACTTCGCTATGGGAGCAGGTGGCTCGCGCCTTCTTGATGGAACTACCGAGTACCAGCACAATTTTGAGAAGGAGCTAGCGGAGTTGATGGGTTATGACTCGGCGTTGGTGGTTCACTCTGGATATACTGCTAACCAGGCAATCTTTTCGACTGTACCAAGATCCGGTGACGTGATTGTCTACGACGAGCTGATGCATGCCACCGCTCTTTCAGGCATGAAGATCAGCCTGGCACTAGACCAACGACCTTTTCGCCATAACGATGTTGATCATTTTATTGAGGTCATGGAAGCCGTCAAAGAGTCTTCGCCTCTTGTTAAGGCTGGTAAGAGGTGCGTCATTGTTGGTGTTGAGAGCTATTATAGCATGGATGGCGATATTTGCCCTTTGAAAGAGCTCATTCAGGCCGCCAAGGAGATATTCCCGCATGGCAATGCCCAATTCATCGTCGATGAGGCTCACAGCTTTGGTGTTTGTGGTCCTGAGGGGACTGGTTTTGTTCGAGAGCAAGGTCTCACAGATGAAGTCGCTGTCACTATGATCACGTTTACTAAAGCTCTTGGTGGAGCTGGCGGTAAGTAAATTGCAACACCCCGGTTCTATGAACACTGCTGACACCTGCGGAAGCGTGCATTCTATCGAGCAACACGGTCCGCTCACTCCTTGTTACCCAAGCTAAGATGTTTATCTGCTCTGTTGCACCACCTTTCACACTTTTGGCATCATGCCGTGCCGGGATCCGGCTCATGCGGTCGGAGAAGATGCAAAAGGTAAAGCTCCCACTATAGTCACTCTGAGACTTGTGCTGACTAATCTGCTGCAGGCTCGCGAATACCTGAAAGAGCTCACCCTTTTCTATTTGGATACATTGACCTCTCATCCTGTCTACAAGAAGGGCCACAAGAAGGGCATGGTCGACATGCCAGTTCATGAGGATGGTGCTTGGCATGAGGTACCTATTACACACATTGTGCCTCTATGGACACGTCGTCCAAAGTACGCTCTTTATCTTGCTTTCCATCTCACTCGAGACGGCTTCAATGGATGCAACATTGTATTCCCCATTGTCCCTAAGGGAGAGGAGCGTGTGCGACTCTTCCTCCATGCGCACAACACCAAGGACGAAGTGAAGGGCCTTGTTGACTCCATCACCACCTGGATCCAGGAGATGTTGGATATTGAGGCCAGCGGCGACAAGAACAAGCTTCCCTCTGCAGCTCGTCTCGCATTCGATATCCTTGAGAAAGATGAGCAGACCACGCACGGCAACAGCAGCGCCACTATTGAGAACACCAAGGACGTCGACAAAGATGAAGTCAAAAAGGAGACTGCTGGAAAGGAAGTTGTTGAAAAGGAGGTTATTGCAAAGGATACTGTTGGAAAGAAAACAGTCAGCAAGGATATTGGTAACAAGAATTTGCTGAGTGGCATTAGTGCCTTCAAAAACAAGTCATTGGTCAGCGGCTTGAAGATTGGAGAGATGCCTTCGCGCATCATTTGAATCATGCATCTATCTTAGATTTGCTAGAAACTATTCAAAGGAGGCGTTGAATAAAATTGATATTTCTTGTCATCAACAATCTCATCAGTATTGCACGTTCAGTCGCTTTCGCTGCAGGGATTTTGGTACCCTATCTCCCGTCTTGTCCGTTCACTACTCTCAACCTCATCATGCCATCAACTCGTAGGTGCTTTTCCCTTTACCATGACAGAGAAATGATGGTAAACCTTATTGACAACTATTTTGAGGAACATCTACCCCAAAGTGCATAAGTGGTGGAGGGACGATGACATCTCATCGTGCGGGACTCTACTCTGAGTTTCTTTGCAATCACTTTACGTTTAACGCATTGAGAACGATTACGAGATTCCCTCTATGAGACAATTGGAGCGATGGCTAAGTGAAGAATCAACCTTATTGTAGTGATAGAGAACGGATTTTAATACCAGTACAGGCGTTGTGCTAAGGACACATACATCTAAAGAGGATTAATTCAGAGATTCGAGAGGCCAGAATGGTGCAGGATTAGCCTAGACATTCAGCTTCATTGTTTATCCAAGGCTGCTGGCTTTCTGGAATTAGTCATTTCCATTGTACAATCTAGCACTACATAAGCGATCGAAAAAACATATGCGTAAGATTAGATTTCTAGGTTTTCTTAGCGAGAGAGGGGACGTCCTAAATACTTAGGGTGGCTCAACTCCTAGGACAAAAAGGTGACTGAAAATGGATACATTCAAGAGTTGTTAAAAGAAAGACAAACCCAGCGTCTGCTTGAGATCATGCCGTTCTAGAGCTCGTGAGTTGAGATCGTGCTGTAGCAATTTCCACTGCAATTAGTTTTACATGGCATTGCCACGTTTCTGATAAGGCTTGATGCTATTGATGTTCTATTGAAAATCGAAACAGTGAACTTGATACTTTTTCGATAGCAGGGTGGGACTATCTAGGCAAATATCATGATTGATTTGCGGCAAAAGCATGTTCAAGCTGAAAGACACTAAACAACAGTTTCCATTGATGCGCAGAATACGTGACAACCGTATTGTTGCTACAGTTCCCTACTCTAGTTATCTAGCAGCATACGAATACAAGAGTACATTGATATAATTGCACCCAACCACATGCAATGCTGCAAACTACAACTCCAGGCTGCTATAAGGGAACTGGAGAATGGTGAAATTCTCTGAGAAGTGAAGACAGAAAACACCTCTCTGTCTCCGTGGTTCAGCCTCGTCTTACTTCTCAGGAGTCCAAATATCGGCATCACCCCATCGTTCTACAACTAGACCAGCATTGCCGGGGTTGCGGTAACCGGCTTCGACTTGCTTCTCGTAGCTCACACGACGAAGCCTCTCCGTTTCTCTAGGGGTCAGTCGGAGATACAACTCCACACCGACGACATGGATAAAAAAGCACAACCACAGCTAATTTTACTGAGTTAGATATACGATAGTTCTTAGATGCTAGTGGACAAACGCTACGAAAGAGGTAGACTTACCATTGTCGCAAAAGGAGCTACGTAACTCGAACCCAGCTGCTCCAGTCGATCCGGATTTTCCACTGCACTAACAGGAACATGCCTCCAGCGGTCCAGAGATCCATCCGGCAAAATGCACTCTGGATAGTAGGCCTTGGGAAACTCCATGTTGTAGTTGGTATAGAGAAAGTCGATCTCATCACAAGTCCAGATTGACCAGTAGTCCCCAATTCGTGTGATGATGGGGGTGGCGGCCAGGTTTATGAGACGTGCGGTAATGATAGCACCCATGTAGAACATCGTACGCAGCATCCAAGCACGGTGTTGCTCAATCTGCTTCCTGCGAATATTCCACCAAGCCATGAAGATGCCAATCGTCGTTACGATACCTAGCAGCATCTCCACGCCATGGCTAGGAGCTCTGTTTCCGCTCTGTTTGTGCCTAATCACAACGAAAGCCGCCGCATTGCTCATCAGACAGAGCAACAAGACTATGTATCCATTGATGCGGTGGAACAATAGAAATTTGTGTCGAATGATTGGCGTGAATTGAAGCACCATGAGAATTCCAGCTGGTAGTATGCACGCGAGATGAAGCAGCATGCCGTATCGGTAATGGCCGCTGTGAAAATAGTACCAATATCCTGGTACTAAAGCGAAGTGCTCCTTGAAATGGCCATCATAATCTAGATCCGGCAGACGGGAAAGAGAGAATCCCAACATTCCGCCGGCGAATATTACCCCTAGCAAGCATCTTAATGAGACATACTGTTTGCAATCGTAGTGCACATGCAGACGAAAACTTACATAGAGGGAAATTGTATGGACGATTGAATCCGAAGAATTGATAAACCTTGGTGTATCTAGCCATGTGTCCATTGGGCCGTTTTTTGCTTTCCGTGACTGGACTTGCCGCACCAGAGCTCTGCGAAGCTTCTGATTTGGACATTCTGGCGAGTAGGGAAAAGATGATCTAGATTAGATACGTTGCTCTCAATTATTAAAAGAGGTTGTCTATTTGTAGGATGACCAAGGAAGAGCTAGATGGCGATGTTTGCGAATGGAATAGTTTCACTTGGAAGTCTCTCTCAGGCCGATATATACTACAACGTTGCGATGACATATGATTCAATCGATTCGGTATCACAACAGAGTGCATCGTGGCTCGGCGGAACTCCGGTACCTGGGGTGATGATGCTGAGCCTGTTGGTGTTGACAGCCAATCTATCGGAGCCTTGGTGGCGCCGTACCCATGTTTTTGTCTTACGACTCGGTCATACAGGGCACCTCCACGGGGCCCGATGCCTTGTCCGACACCGATCCCTTAGTTACTCCGACAAAATTTCTCACATGCAGTTGTGTAGCAGAGACGAAGAGGTGTCAAAACTGAAAGGAGTTTAGGAACTGATCACGTCACCTCCCTCCGATGGCCCGCTCGATCTTCGCTGTCAGATACATGCATTCCCGGACACGCCAAGACCCCGAAGCTGCTTGTGCAGCTCGAACTTTGTTCTCCCAACATGTGACACGGCATGTCTTTGCTCTTCTGATTAACCTTGTTGTTAGTAATTACATCGAGAATCCAGACAGAACCAGGTTCGCTTTTGACAAGGTCATGGGATACATCATCACGTGACTCTCGCCATGATCGAAAAGGATCCTATTCATCACAAGGATTTGTGGCTAGCGGAAGAGATTTTCTCTCATTTACGTGAATCCTAAGTTCAATTAGGCTATCAATGAAGCACTATCCCAAGCCATACGTACACTATCAAGAAATCCAGCCCAACAAAGGTAATGCATGGAACATGACACTCTGCTTAAAAGTATCGTCAGCATGGCACCCATGCTTGCTCAAAGGCATGAGACACAGACGTACTCTATCATGAAAAGAAACCAGAAATCGCAGACTATCATTGCTCAGGTGCTCCTAAGTAATTGCGACTCTCAGACCGCCAAGCAGCACAGTAATACTACTCATTTGACGATCTCGAAACTGAGCAGCTTGGCGATTCATTTTCTCACTTGCGGAGATAGCGAATGAAAGAAAGTCAAGAAAATTAGCTATGGAGGAGTGTATAGTTGGAACATACTCGAACACTGAAACAGATTCGATCAGTCGCTAATTTGAGTGTAATACATGACTGAATGCTTCCACAGATTCAGAGATATTCACATTTTATCCTACTTGCTACTCAATGGCCTCCAAGTGAATTTGAGTTTGTTCTTGCGGCAACTTTGCACATGCAACCGAAGCTAAAAGAAAATCAGCTTCTAGAAATTACAGTTGCTCCAGTCCAGTCAAGCTAGAAACTCTAAATAGTCCGTCCAGTCTGGCTCTCATTATAATCGCAATTCAGCGGAGTGATTGCTGCTCCGCTTTTCTGCTGATCTGTGATATTAAGCCATGGCAGCCACCTGCCCGCCACCCACTTTACGGAACTATATATTCATTAGTACATCTCGAGCAGTTACGATAAGACTGAAGAACACCTACACCAAGGAAGGGAGAAAGAAGGGCTGTGACACCACCAGCTATGATGGTCATGATGTAAACGTTCTTCATGGCATCGACAATAGCACCCACAAGCCGTGCCTGGACTTCTTCGGAGAAGCTCTCCCACGCTGGGCTACTTGCTCCAGCAAGAATCACGCGTGGGTTATCAGAAAAGTCTGACGGCAGGAGTGGTGCGATGTATTGGGCACCAACGTTCTGGAAGACGTTGCCGCTGAGAGCCGGAAACAGGGTGATACCAATGCACTGGATGAGGCTGATGACACCAATAGCGTTGAAAGTTTCTTTGGCCTCGACGACGTCTGATACGCAACCAAAAGCGGTGAGCATGAAGCACCCTCCGCCAATGCCTAACAAGATACTGTATCCGTAAATTGCCGAAACGCTTGTGTCAACTTGGACCGTGTACATGAGTGCGCCTCCGATGACAGCCAGGATGGAGCCGACCAGAAACCATGGCATATAGTAGCCCCATTTGGAGATGAGATAGCCGTTGAGAATGGCAAATGTGCAGATCATGATGACGAACGGCAGAAGTTTGATGGCCGCATCCACAGGAGATTCACCCCTGGCAAACTGGAAATAAAGCGGAAGGTAGTAGATCGGAATATAGACGGCTGCTGCAGCAGAGAAGGTGGCAACCTGCAAGATTCCCAATTTAAAGTTCCGCAGCAAGTGGCTTGGGTAGAGTCGATCTTCAACCCCAATAAAGGGGTGGAACTTGTGCGTCAGGACGAAAGCAATGGCGAGAACACCCACAAAGACCCAGAGGATGATCATGCTGTAGGAGTCCCATTCGAATAGCGTTCCGCCATAGGTAACTGCCATGAAGAACGAGACGCACCAGCCGGTCCATACGGCCAATCCAAGCCAGTCGATCTTGCTCAGCCTCTGTTTGACTGTTTGACCCTTGGCAAAATCAATGGAAGGTAGAATGAAGACGAGAATGGGTCCGGCAATCGCAAAGATCAAAAGGTTGATGTAAAAGCCCCATCGCCACCCGAGGCTACTTTCTGCGAAACCTCCACCGATCTTTGCATGTTCAGTCAGCCGTGAACTTCTGGTTCAATCTTTGGGACGGTCAGGACTTACAATTGGACCCAAGACAGTGCCAACTCCCCACGTGGGAGAAATCAAGGAAATGTAGAAAGGGCGCTCCTTAGGAGTCGTAACAACACTGAGGAAGGTCAAGGAGCCCACATATATCCCACAACCTCCAACGCCAGCGATCATGCGTCCCACAATAAGAGAGTCCATCGTTGGTGCGGCACCGGAGATGGCACTGCCGACCTCGAAGCAAACCACGTAGCCAAAGTATAACCATTTGATGTCGAAAACTCCGTACATCTTGGACTGGATGAGCACCAAGGCAGTGGCCGGCAATGCATAGGCTGTGGCAAGCCATGGGAACTTTTCAAAATCGCCGAGGGATGCAATGATGTTCGGTTGTATGTCCGCGACCACGGTGGTGTCAAGAGCATATAGGAAGGTGCAGGAGAGAACAGCACCAACCGTCAACACCCACTTGATTCCGTGAATCTTGCGCTCGTATTCTGGCCCGGAGTCTTCATTTGCATCTTGTGGCTTCTCCTGTAGTACAGGACTCTCGGATCCTCTCGGTGAATTCGCTTCACTGATGGCCGCTCGACTGTCGGTAGGCGTGGATGTCGCTTGATTGTCGTGCATTGTGGCCGCTATTGAACGACTGAAGTCCCGGAGACGAGGTATTGAATGTGCAACCAGGCAAAAGTGTACCCAGCTAAATCACCGTGAAGTGCGTTGCAAGCTTGGCAACAACTACAATGTAGTGACCAGATAGCTGACCCGAATTTAATGAATTTGATTGAGAACGTTCATTCAGTCTCTTTTATATCTGGTATAAATCAGACAGCATGAACACTGGTATGTTTGATTACATGATCGAAGAGTGGCATGGTTAGTCGATTGACATCGATGGGCGAATCAAATATGGCCGAATTGTGCCAAGATATGCAACCGGATGACCACCACCCCAAACAAAGGTGAGTTCAGTGAAGGCTATCGAAGATTCAGAAGACGATACGACATCCAGGAGGGCCAAGAGATGATCGATCGTAAGAACCTTGCCGAGAAGATTCTGTCTCAGCCATATGTGGGGCTCAGACTGGGAAACATGAGAAGCCAAGAGAATTCCCGTCCTCAATCAGACACGAAATGCTGTATTAAGTTCCATGAATGCGGCTCTCAGATGAAATGCAGAGGAGATATTATTCAGCACTGTTAGAAACACCATGGCCAGGAGAGTCGACCCTAGTCGCGCTAATGCAACTGACTGACTGTCCATCGCTGATTGGTGGGCCTGGTTGCGCACAGATGTGACTGGCTGACTATCCATCGCTGATTGGCAGGAACACCCGCGCACTAATGCAACTGGCTGACCATTCTTTTTTATATAACGTCACTTTACTGATTTGCCAGAACGTTGATTTCGGTTGCAGCTGTTGCATGAGGCGGCATCTTGGCATCTCCGTGCAAGAAGCCCGACCAAGTCCGCCAACATCGGCGCCCGAGCTTCGCTCCCTTCGGTTTGTTTTTGGTCTCCGTGACAAGGAAATCGTACAGATCGGTCTATACGGAGAAGATTATTGAGTCCGCTCGGAATGGCGCAACAGACCTCAGGAAAGGTGCATACTAGCATTAGATACACATATATTCGTTGGCGACTTTGTCGAGATCCATCTTCAATAAACTCATGTAGATAAACATTATCTCCCAGTCGAGGGCAATCGGTAGTATCTTGTTGTTCAGTCAACTCCGCATATTGCAATATCTTTTTGATTAATTCAACAATATGTCATCTCCTCTCGCAGCGGCTTCATTGCTGGCCGTGAAGAACTGGGTTGTTGTTGGTGAGCGGAATTGGCTACTCTGTATATCAAATAGCATACATACTCACTAACATGCTCAATCAGTCACTGGTGGTGGCACTGGAATCGGTTTGAGTACGAATTCCTTATCTAGATCATTCCTAACCCCTCGTCGAAACATCACCGACATGGTCAAGCGCCATTCCATCAACCGGACTCATCCGCCCACTAACGTATGTAACAAGTGTATGCGCAAGCATTGGCCGCCAATGGAGCCAAAGTTTACATCACCGGAAGACGTCAAGAAGTCCTGGAGAAAAGTGCCCGCATCCACGGATCTACAGACAAGATTGGTTCTGCTGGGGGTAAAATCAACCCCCTTGTTATGGATGTAACGAACAAGGAGAGTATCCAGAACGCCGTTAATCACATCGCTGAGGCTCATGGCTATGTGAATGTGTAAGTCTTGAGCTTTTGGCATCGAAGTATTGAGAATTAGGGTTATGCAACTGCCAAAAATCAGTTTGGTTCAAAAAAGGCTGACACCAAGAACAGGCTAATTAACAACGCGGGCGTGTGGACCACAAAGCCAGAGGGAGGACCCGAGGATGGGCCTGAGAAGTTCGGCAACTCAATGTTTGAGCAGTCTATTGATCTTTGGCAGAAAGGTACTGTTTACGTAAACTCACGTAGAAGCATCATGCTGACTTTCTTGTTGAAGCCTTCCTTGTGAATGCTACGTCTATTTATTTTGTCACAGCAGCTTTCTTGCCTCTGCTCGCCAAGTCTATCTCGAGCCCGATCGGCAAGATGGGCAGCGTAATAAACACCACCTCCAATAGCGGTCAGCTCAGGATGTGAGTCTCCCAGTGCATGTGTTTCTGATTGAAGAACTATCACTGAAAGCGCCAAGGTCCGAGGGCTCACAGCTCGCTTACAACGTATGTCACACCCACTGGATGCCCTAACCCCCTACTTCAGCATTGACAAAAGAACTAGGTCAGCAAGGCCGCGTCGGTGCACATGACTCGTCAACTCGCCTTTGACTTGAGCCATGAGAATATCAAGGTCCGTGTAAATGGCATCGCTCCAGGTACGCATCCCTGCATCATCCAAGCCACTTTCTATTAATCTCGGTTACAAAAAAAGCATTGGCTGAATACGGATTTCACAGGATGGTTTCCCTCAGAGATGACAACCGGCGGCTCAGACGACAATAACGAAAGTGCTGCACAGGAAGATTCTGCTTTCCAAGAAGAGATGCGCAGCATCGGCGCAAGAGTACCTCCTGGCCGCATGGGAAAGGCGGAGGATCTGGCAAGCGTAAGTGCGATTGTGGTCGCTTGGAAGACAACAGGACTGACCTCGTCTGCTCATAGGGCCTCCTGATGCTCGCCACCAATGATTACATCTGGGGTATGAATCTTGTCATAGATGGTGGTATATTGCAGAGTGTAGCTGGAAACATTTGAGTATTTTATTTTATTTTTCTTACTTAATGCTCAGATAGTCATTGTGTAATTGCTGGATTTTTCATACAATTTTGGGAGCGAACTCACCGACTCACTCTTTGGCGCGTCAATTATTGATTTCAGACTTGCGATTTAGGCTGTGGCAAGTAATTGGAGAACGAAAACATACACCACTTCTAGAAGAAGGAGAAACAAGCGCTACTAAAGATTGGATCTTATCGATGCGATAAAGTTTATGGCTCCAGCATGACGAATCCAGTAACGTTGAGCAGCACCATGGTGAGATTTGACAGTGACGCGAAAGAAAACGCAATCCCGAAGAATGTGCAATGACTGTGATGGTATGAAGTACTATCCCTCCACGTGTG
>JAODYC010000007.1:131366-155809 GCA_026262405.1 Curvularia hawaiiensis
TAATATTATATGAAACGGGGCATAGCAGCGTAGATGAGGATGCGGAACGTGCTGCACGTGAAGAAGACAATGTCTATCGCGGAATGTATTCTAAAATCAGATAGTTTGTCTTGAGACGATGAAAAAGCAATGTATGTGGCAAGCGAGCGGGCCACCCCACCAACTCTGCGCACCTCTTATACTTGCGGCTTTTCTATACGACCTGCAGCCAACGCCTCAAGCCGTTGATCCCAAAGTCGCAGTCGAGTAGCGACCGTATTCTTTCTGCCATTTGAGCACACAAATATGACCGTAAGAACTAGCTTGCTTGAGTGCAGACTCATTGTGTTCAGGACAAAGACCCCAGTTGTATCACCACCGATCGAGGGGTCGGATTGAGTTTGAGTGTCTCGCGTCAGCCATGGCCTCGGCAGATTATTCGTTCAAGCTAGCACTAGTGATGTTAGAGCAGGTAGTAGTGTCGCTGACAGAGATGCACAAGGCAGTTTTCCTAACGAAATTTATATTCGCTGGGTGATCATGCAATAAGGGCGAGAGCTAGTACCGTTCGTTGCGTCCGAGATTCAACCATCAGCCAAGATGGCGCCATGTGAGCACCTGAGTGAGTGATCAGCGACACCCTGATAACCCATACCCCGGATTGTCCTGAAGAAGCACAACGGAAGATTTCAAAACATAACAAATCGTGAAGTTAGCGAACAGATATGGACACTGCTATGAGAGACACAACAGAACAGCTCCGTGATGATGATAGCGCTGCATGTGAACAATTGCGGGGGAGGGTTTGGAGGTGAGCATTCCCCAAATTCCGCGAGTACCATTGCTGATATAGGACATTTAGAGCTATTTCTGAAGAAAGTATTCGCAAGGCGCGCGTAGCAGCTTTGCGAAAAGAGCTGGCCGTGCTAGAGGCGGACCTTGCAAGCACTACACCAACCACCCAGGATGCTGTCGAGCAATTGGCAAAAGCGGAATGTTTGCAGCTGAGCAACCATATAATGACCAAGCTACCACGAGAAGTGCGTGATATGATCTACCTGCACATCAGCACGCGGGATACCGAATTCATAGAGCGTGAGCATTTCCGCACGACATTAGACCCTCTGACGCGGCTGTACTCCTACGATTTCGAGCGCTGGAAGAAACAACATTTCCCAGAGCACTATTGGGATCCAGCATATGTATCAAAGGCCTTGTTCAACGAGCTCATAGAAAACTATTACCGCACATCGACCTTTGTCTTCAGCGACGACGCTGGTGTGATGAAGCGATTCCTCATGACGGATGAGATGCGCCTCGGCTTGCTTCCCAGGGATCTGGTCGCAAAAGTAGAGATCGAGCTCAAAGCCATTTCAAATGATCGTGGATCTTTCCGCGCATATATGTTCGGGGTGCCCAAAAGTCCAGAGCGCATGCGTGAGGCACTGGATGGGGTATTCGAGCTCAAGGCTGGAGCAAGCGTGGTGATCAGATTTATAACCGAGGCGAAGACGGAAGAAGAACGAGAGGAGCATTGTAAGGGCGCTATGGAAACACTTTTCGATCCTAAGCAGAGAGAGAAAATGGGAAAGTACAAAGTCAAGTTCGTAGTGGATGGAAGGAGAATTTGGGATTTAGGAGAGGCTATGCGGCAGGAGTGGATGGCTATCCATGGCTGAACCCGCAATCAAACCGGATGAGGATGCGACGGAAAAGGGACGTCTGGCTTTCAGCCTCATTTTTGTGTCAGCGTGATGAGATGTAATCAGGTATCGGACGAGATGTCGAGGCCCAAGAGAAAACCAGGGCTGCAACTAGCGTGAGCGAAGTCTTTGCCGTGATTGGCTGTCATATGACGTTATCAGGGTCCAGCGCGAAAGGCACCCCGCCGTGGCAGAAATTGTTGTCGCGACTTTGATGAACTGCCCCTCGGTGAATGCTTGCGCGCGTCTTTCTTGCTTCAAGGGCCTCGGTACTCAGAGAAAAAACCAGAATTCTTACAAGAAACATTTCCATACCTTATCGCAGAATGGCAGGCGTTCCAAGCACGTATGATGGTACAAATTTCTCGTCTTCACATCGCCGAGCCGACTGTTGACTTCTGCAGCGCCTGTTCACATTGCCGTTATAGGCGGCACTGGCATCTCATCGCTGCCAGGATTCACTCTGGCGGCGACCCTCGACATTGACACGCCATGGGGAAAGCCATCCTCACCAATCTCTATCCTGCAGCATCCATCGCCCAGTACCGGCAAGCCGATTCCTGTAGCCTTCATCTCACGACATGGCCTGTACCACGAGCTTGCGCCTCACGAGGTCAAGAACCAGGCCAACATTGCCGCACTGCGCCACATTGGAGTTCGCACCATCATTGCCTTCTCCGCCGTCGGCTCGCTCCAGGAGCATGTCCGACCCCGCGACTTCGTCGTCCCCGACCAGATCATTGACCGCACCAAGGGCATCCGACCATTTACCTTCTTTGAAGGAGGCATGGTAGGCCATGTTGGCTTCGGCGACCCATTCGACAAGCGACTGGCTACCATTGTCAGGCAGTGCGGACATGCGCTCGAAGGTGACGGCGTCACACTACACGACAAAGGAACACTCATCTGCATGGAAGGACCACAGTTCAGCACTCGCGCCGAGTCCAACCTCTACCGTTCTTGGGGCGGCAGTGTTATCAACATGTCTGCGCTACCCGAGGCCAAACTCGCGCGCGAGGCCGAGATCGGCTACCAAATGATCTGCATGGCTACCGACTACGACTGCTGGAGGGGCGACGGCGAGGAGGACGTTAATGTAGAGATGGTCATGGCTCACATGAAGGCAAACGCAGAGAACGCGCGACGCTTTGTAGGCGCTGTGCTGAATGAGCTGAGCAAGGAGGAACATGCGGACCAAGTCCTAGCGAAGCACCTCGATGGACAGATGAAGTTTGCTGGCGCCATGACGAAGAAGGAAGGTCGGGGAAAAGACGCTGAGAAGAAGCTGCAGTGGCTATTCCCAGGCTACTTCGACTAGACTACGAATCTATCGGCACGTAATCGACTCACGTTCATGCATGATGCGCTTTGGAATCTCGAATGAACAAGCAACTTACATGGTGGCAGCAATTCCTAACCAAGCGCAACATGGCTGTGAAGTGTATGCGAGCCCGCCTAACTTCCAGGACCTACAACCCTAGCAACGAGATTAAGACTCCGTGCCAACATCGTACAAGAGGCATTTCAATACTCAATATGCTGGTAGCTACCTGCAACAAGCAGCAAATCCGCCTTCCGCGGGGCCAAGCTTTCCATTCCACGGGTTTACCCTCTCTGGCACCTGCCTAGTCGGGTTACGATCGCCGCCAATGCCTTACGTAGACGAGTTCGATCTGGTTAACGTCTATCCATGGCGCATATTCCAAGAGTATGCTTATTGGCTTTGCATAGATATTGGCGGGAGGTGTGTTGAGCGAGATCTCTCTGCCCAGGTAATGCGAATGTGTCAGATCGCTGAGATGAACTAGGTAGGTGTGGCCAGCCAACCCAATCAGAAGCACCTGCATACCGACGGTTACTGTGCAACCCACCACACGCCGTCGAGGCACCCTTTTTTTGAGGCGACAATTCTTATCATGGAAATCTAGTTGCATCTGGTGTTCAAGCTCCCGTGATAACTGCCGCGCTCTCAGGCCAATCGCAGGTCCCTTGTTGTTCGACATGGAGAGCGCGCGGGACATGGGTTCCCCCTATAGTGCAGTTGCCTATAAAACGAGCGACATCGCTTATCATCGTAATGAGACATCTCCTCGACTAACTCACACACGTAGTCCTCCGGAGCCACTGCAACCGGCATCATGGTCTCTGCCTGGTTCTTAGCCAAAGCATTCGTGGTCTTCGCGCCGCTTGCGAGTGTGTACGCACAGAACAATGGCACAACCAAATTCCCATCTCTTCTGGACGCTACACTCGACGACCTGGCTACTGGGCTGGATTCCGGGGCATTTACAAGCTTGGACCTAGTGCAGGTACGTTTGATGGCGGTGTTGATAGCCGTTGGATTCAGATGCTGACACTACTCAGACTTACGTGAGCCGCATCCTTGAAGTCAACCAAACACTCCATATGGTCGTTGAGATCAACCCAGATGCTTGGGCTATAGCGAAAGGAATGGACGATGAGCGTGCTCGCGGCAAGTGTCGAGGGTCAGTCATTCATGTTATGACATCATCGCTTCCTGGTGCTAACCAGAACATAGCCCTCTTCACGGCGTCCCAGTGCTCATCAAGAACAACATCGCTACTGCGGACTTGATGAACAACACAGCTGGTTCATGGTCCTTGGTCGGGGCCAAGGTTCCGCGTGACGCTACCGTTGCTGCAAAGCTCCGCGAAGCCGGCGCCATCATCTTGGGTAAGAGCAACCTTTCTCAGTGGGCCAACTACCGATCCTCCAACTCTTCAAATGGCTGGTCTGCCCATGGCGGGCAGACGTATGGTGCGTACTATCCTGGTCAGGATCCCAGTGGCAGCAGCAGCGGCAGTGGCGTCGCTACTAGCATAGGTCTGGCATGGGCATCTCTGGGAACTGAAACCGATGGATCCATCGTCTCGCCTAGTGAAGTCAACAATCTCGTCGGCATCAAGCCTACCGTTGGCCTCACCAGCAGGTCCCTCGTGATTCCCATCTCGGAGCACCAGGATACGGTTGGGCCTATGGCACGTACGGTCAAGGATGCAGCTCACCTTCTGCACGCCATTGCCGGCCCAGATCCTTACGACAACTATACTATGGCTATCCCCTGGGCAAAGAACAGAATGAATGTGACCAAGCCAGACTATGTCGCTGCTTGCAAACTGAATGCCTTGGAGGGAAAGCGGATCGGTGTTCCTCGCAATGCCATCTTTTATGGTGGCAATGCTACTGCACCCATTCTTGCCGCTTTCGAGAGTGCCCTTGACGTTCTTCGTTCTGCTGGTGCAGTCGTTGTTGACGGAACAAATTACACTGCTTGGGACGAGTTTCTTGAATCCATTCAAGGGCTTAGCATTGTCCTCGATGGAGATTTCGCGCCTGATCTTGCCAGTTACCTTGCCCAACTGACATATAATCCCAACAATGTCACATCTTTGGAAGATGTGAGGAACTTCACTCAGCACTTCCCTGCCGAGGCATACCCGGCCCGGAACACATTTTATTTCGATACTTCCATCGCACAGTCCAAGAATTTCAGCAACACGGATGCGCAGTTCTGGGCTGCTTACCAGAAAAACCTTTACCTAGGTGGCGAAGGCGGTCTACTTGGTGCACTTTCCACCTATAATCTTGACGCGGTAGTCGTTCCAACGTTCTCCGCATCTAGTATCTCTGCTAATATTGGTGGCCCTATCGTCACCGTTCCACTGGGAGCCTATCCACCCAACACTACGGTTGTCACCAACGGATATGGTGATCTGAATGCCACTGCGCCAAACATCCCCTTTGGCATTTCTTTTGCGGGCAAACTATGGAGTGAAGAGAGCTTGGTTGGGTTCGCCTATGCGTTCGAGCAGAGGACCATGGTCAGGAAGGCGATTACGCCGTATATCCAGCCGAGCATTGAGATTCAGGATGTGGTGGGCAGTTACGAGTGAATAGCATCTGAGGGACGCATGATGTACTGGGGTTGGCCAACACGGTTCTGGCACTAATAATCCGAGTCCTTATATATTAGCATACAACTTAACTCATACACACTTTTCACAGAGTTTGAAGAACTTCTTCTTTCGCTATGCAAGAAGCGCATTTACATTCTCTGGCTTGGCAATTACTTGTCTCCGTTCCAACAAAGTCACATTGTGCCGAGGTCCACGCCAGATATGCGCCGTGAGAACGACTCGACGAAAAGGGAAGCATGATAGAGTAATCCGTTGGGAGGAACGTCCCACAAACATCAAGAGGCGTATCTTCGCACATCGGGTACACATTGCAACAGCTCAGCCACCACAAGAACGTGTGCTCAAGGTGTTCAGCTGACTACGGGTGGATATGAAGAAGGTGGTGGTATTGATGGCGCGCAACACTCATGACGCAATTGGCGATTCTCGAAGCTCCCCAGTGGCGCCGACGCTCTCCGCCACCCCTCAGCAACAACCTCGCAGCCAGGCGAAGCTCAGTGCTTCCAAATCAACACCACAACACGGACATACATATACTCCCTCCATATGCGCTTCCCTTCCTTCCCTTCATTCCTCCGTGCTTTTCATACCGTAACAAATACAACAAGCGCTTTTATTCGCTCCAGCCCAGCGAACACAATCGGCCGCACCATTCATAGCACGCCCCAGCGCGCAGTCCTCTATCGTTCGATGCCAAACATCCCATTCCTGGGCGCCCTTTTTGGATCTTCTAGCAGCATGGCGGACAACACGAACTATCCGGTCCAGAAACCAGAGGGTGAATGGCAGGCACAGCTATCGCCTGGTATGTCCATCAGTCCCTACCATCGAGCTAAGCTAACAGCACTCAGAGCAATTCCGCATTCTGCGAAAGAAGGGCACCGAGCCGCCCGGTTCCGGCAAATATGACAAGCACTACCCCGACGCAGGTGTCTATACCTGCGGTGGCTGTGAAGCGCCTCTCTACAAAGCAAACCACAAATTCGATTCTGGCTGTGGATGGCCTGCTTTCTGGGACGCCATACCGGGTGCTGTTGGACAGAAGCCAGACCCTGGCCTAGGAATGATGCGCACTGAGATTGTTTGCAATAACTGTGGAGGCCATTTGGGACACATCTTCAAGGGCGAGCGATTCGGCAATCCTAAGGACGAGAGACATTGCGTCAACAGTATCAGCATCAATTTTAGCCCTGAGGATAAGGCCTGACTGGAGGAGAAATCAAGACACAGCCGAGAAAAACTATAGAGTGGACTCATTACTGACGATGAAATGAAACGATATTTCTAGTGTCTTGAGTCGGCTTCGCTTTACCTTCACCTGTGTATCCGCCGTGACATTGACTTTCACTTCGCCCCTTGGCAGTGCACGTGGAAACCCGATCTGGACGTAACAAACGCCCAGCATGGGTGCAACGTCTCTACTTCTCTTATGTCTAACTTTTTCACCCAAAAGCAACAACACACAATTACTATCTGCCAGCTCACAATCATGTCCTGGTTGACTGATCCATCCTCTCCTACAGTGTTGGATCCCCCTCTTTGCGGCATCTGTTCTAATCAAGCAACCATCACTTGCCGCACATGCAACAATATGCAGTATTGCTCTACCGAGTGTCAGGAAGAAGACGCTCCAGTACACAATACCATCTGCACCAGCTTTCACAGCTTCCAGAACTCGCAAGAGCGCCCCAGTCCTCATCATTATCGCGCCATCCTCTTCGACGCCTACGAGACCAGTCCCAAGTTCATCTGGCTTCACATTGAAGGCTCGCGCGGCTTCCAAGACGTCAACAAAAACGACTGGTCTCGATATTGCTCTGGAAGACGGTCAAGTAACATCCAGATCACTACCGACCAACGCTTCTCCCCACCCCGCCAGTACAACCACAGGATCCACGTTGAATACGACGAAGACACACTTCAAGGAAGTTTACCAGCTAATCTCTGTCTGATCAGACTCTGTGGCCCGGAAGTAGAGCGCTTTCGAGGCAACCTTATCGCTCGTGGGTACAAGTACAAGGACGACACGACGCCAGATCAACGCGATCCATGTGATGCTCGTATTCCTGGCGGTTGTCACATCGCTCTGGACCTAGACACTACGTGCTTGAATTCGTTGATTGCGTGGTTCCAGGCATACACTGACTTTGAAGCGAAGTACTGTAATTTTCAGTAGGGGAAGAGCAGTATAGGAATCGACTTGAGCTAGAGGGGATCTGGCGAATCTGCAATAATATGTGCAGTCGCCTAAAGTACAACTTCATGATAGCACAGGAGATCAGGGTTTGGGTGCTGTTTTATTCCGGGGTTTCGCTCCATTTGGAGATCGGGGTTTAGTGGACGAAACCACTGCCTCCAAAGCCTCGCATCGATTTTCGATACGTCAATAGTAGCAGATACAGTGGAAATAACAACTCATAAAAAACTCTCAAAAATCCCTGATTCATCTCAGATTGAAAAAGTGATGCATACTACAACAAATGTTCCGTGTAGTCGTTCTGGAAATGGGCTACCGGAAATAGCATCGCCGAGTGGCGACGCCATTTTTGCCCCGAGGCCCGAAGCGACAGCAGCGATAGTATTTCGCCAATAAAATCCCTACATTGATAGTATCAACTGCACGCTATCAATGCGCGGCCGAGAAACCCGATCCTGGGATCGAAAATCCCAATCCACATTGACTTTCTCCAGGTTCTTTTGTTTTTTCCTTGCCTCTTGGCTAAACCATTCGTGTGCCTGTTATCGCTCGCATACCCGCCAAGCCGATGCCATCGAGTTTCCGGAATAAAAATGAGGCATCCACCTCGAAACTTCGACCAGGCGGCAATGCCGCAAGGAGAGATCTGATTTATGAGTCAAACCATCAAGAGTCGCAGTACACTTCGGGAGTTGCCGATTCCGTAGTACGCGACAACACTGCATCGCTGTCACTGGAGGACACCGAGAATGTCACGAATGTACCCAGTGAAAGACGAGTCGGGCCTCACGAGATATCCGTGAATACCAACGTTCCTGGAATAGATCCAGACCTCTCATCTGCCAACGAGACAGAACAAACTAAAGAAGAGAACAAGCCCGTATCATGGAGTTCACTGCCACGCAAAGACCAACTTCTCGTCCTAGTCCTAGCACGACTATCTGAGCCCTTGACCCAAACCTCCCTCGGCTCCTATCTCTACTACCAACTAAAATCCTTCAACCCCTCTCTCCCAGAGTCAACAATCTCCTACCAGGCCGGTATCATCGGCGCCACGTTTCCCGCAACACAGTTCCTAACCGCCATGCTATGGGGCCGCTTTTCAGACTCAGAGTACGGAGGCCGCAAACGCACTATTTACCTTGGATTGGTGGGTACAATGCTGAGTACAATCGGCTTTGGCTTCTCGCATAGCTTTGCCATGGCGGTGTTCTTTCGGTGTCTGGGCGGTATACTGAATGGGAATATCGGGGTGATGAGGACGATGATCAGTGAGATTATCAAAGAGAAAAAGTTCCAGAGTAGGGCGTTTCTGCTGATGCCGATGACGTTTAATGTGGGGGTTTTGATCGGGCCGGTGCTTGGTATGTAGAACGTCTGTGGTAGATGGAGTGGTACTGACCTAGACAGGTGGTTTGCTTGCTGACCCTGTGGCCAGCTATCCGGGATTATTTGGACCGAATTCGACATTCGGTGGGAGTAATGGAGTGCAGTGGATGGTGTGGTATCCGTATGCGCTGCCGAACCTCGTCAGCGCCATATTCCTATGTCTCTCTTCCTTTGCGGTCCTGTTCTTCCTCGAGGAAACAGGCGAGATGTGCAAAGATCGACCTGATTTTGGGCTTCGAATGGGCCAATGGATTCTTAGGACCGTATTCCGTCGAGATATCGCTCCCGAACGAGGCTACAGTGTGATTCCCAACGACGACTTGGAACTATTGCAAACACCCACATCGCCCCATGTGCACACTCCAGCTGATCTAGACAAGCCCAGCAAGATTGTTCGACGGAAACTGCCCTTCCGCCGCATCTGGACCCGCAATCTCATCATCACTCTCTGCGCTCACGGTGTTCTAGCCATGCACGTAGGCACCTTCAACGGTCTCTGGACCCTGCACCTCTCAACCCCTCGCTTCGATCCTGCTCACCCACACCCACCAAACTTCAAACCCCACGGCCTCTTCTTCACCGGCGGCCTCGCCATGCCCCCCGCGCGCATCGGCCTGGCCCTCGCCATCATCGGCGTCATTGGTCTCCCCCTCCAAATCCTCGTCTACCCGAAAGTTTCCCACAAACTAGGTACCACGCGCTGCTACCGCATCTTCCTCGCCCTCTTCCCCATCATGAACACACTCGTCCCTTTCCTCAGTCTCGTACCTAGCTGGACGTCACCGCCACATGGCGTCTCTGGTCCATGGATCTGGATCGCAATTACGTGTGTGCTGTCAATCCAAGTGCTTGCGCGTACGTTTGCGATGCCATGTACGGCTATTCTTATAAATAATGCGAGTCCGCATCCGTCAGTGTTGGGGACCGTGCATGGGATTGGGCAGTCGGTGTCGAGTCTCACGCGGACGTTTGGGCCGGTTTTTTTCAGTTGGTTGTTTGGAAGGGGGTTGGACAGGGGGATGGTCGGGCTAGCATGGTGGTGTATGGCGGGTGTTGCAGTGGGGGGTTGGGTGTTGGCGCAAGGCGTGAGGGAGGGGGATGGGCATGAGATTTTGCTGGAGGGGGAGAAGAGGGAGGACAGGAGGTGATGGAGCGGAAGGTTGTTGTTCTAGGGTAGAGAGAATAGAATGAAATAGATATGTTTTATGATAAAAAGCTAACATAACTTGCCTGCTTGTACTCGAGACTTGAAGCATTGTCGTCAAGCGAGTAGCCCATTTACAATTGTGCATACTGAAATGTCCATCTATATTGACAACCAGGAGGCCGTGATCAGCCGCCAGAAATCGCTTCTGATTAGTTCCACCCGATTGCTTTGAATAATCGACATGTTCTCGCTACGAACTTTGCTTATCTTCGCTCAAATCGAGGCCCAACTGGTGCCATTCTCTCACAGCTTCTTCAACATCGTGACTTGGCCACGCAAGGTTCTTTGATCTTCCGAGCACAGTTCACGCAAAGAACATAATGTCATGCAGTGCGAACGCACTCTTATACACCAATTGGCAAGCACATCAATCGTGCGTCAACCTGGTTACTCCATGGCAATTGAAAAGATACATATATAAGAACTCGCAAGCTCGCGCTGCTCTAGACTTCCAAAGCCTAGCAGTGAGAGCCATGAGAACTCAACGAACTTAAAAACCACTTTTGGAGTCCTTTGCATCTGCGCGACGATATAGCAGGCTAGAGCTCTATGTGGAGGTAAGTTCCACTTGGCCTATTGACATGGTGCACATGTTGCTAGATACATGTTTATCGACTACTCCCTGCTAGCTGGTATGAGTGAGAGTACGGGTACTTACTGCCAATCTCAGTCTCGTCTTCCCTCGGTTCGGCTGTGTCGGTGACATTATGCGGATTCAGATTGCTTTCGCTCAATGCTTCGACAAATGAAGATTCTCACAGGATGGGTTTTCATAATGAGCGGAGCACCAGTCAATTAGGGATTGAAGAAGCAGAAGACACTGGCAGTGTCTATCTGTGAAGCGAAGTACGTTTTCTATGAAGCCAGTCTCTCCACTTCGATTTTCCAAACTTTCATTGCTGTCACTGTTATCCGATGGATCCAAGAATGGGCGTGGGTAGTCTTCATTTTCGTCATGGACGATCTCCGTCTGCTTTGTTATGATCATCTCTGGCAGGCTAGAAGGAGACGGTCAAGCTAGCGGGGGATATCACAATGCTTCAAGTCAAAATCCACGAGGCGTACGAAGTCGAACATTCCGTCATAGCAGCCGTAGTGTGTTCGGCAGATCAATAGAGCTATAGCGTGCTCTATCCAGAGTTCTTGATACGTACTGATGTGATATAGCTAGTACTAGGTATACGTATAGAGACGATGAACTAAAGCTTTCGCCAGTACAATAGTCCACAACACACCAGAATATACCTTAACCAAGCAGCAATCCCTAACCTCTAAACTCAACTCGCACTATTCGCCTCCTGGCCATCAATCGTGAAACTCTTAACCAGCACACTACCGCCCTTTGCCTTCGTGGCAAAATTAAACACGCCGTACCGCGACCCCATAAACCAGACCTTGTCGTTTCGCAGAGTCGCATTGTTACCTAGCGTCACAAACTGCTTCCCGTCCGTGCTGTACTGGAAACTGCCTGAGCCCGTCCATGGCAGCACGTTGACGTTGGTGCGTAGCCAGATGCGCCCACCGCTGATGTTCGCACTGCCAATTTGCGTACCCGCGCTGCTGGGCTTCCAGTTCGAGCCGTCACCCGTCATGGCGATGTTGTTTTGCATGGCGACGCGGAAGGAGTTGCCGGTGCGCAGGACGCCGATGTAGGATGCGGTATACTGGGAGGGAAAGGAGTCAATGGTTTGTGTGCATTCAAGGGAAGTGAAGAATTGTTGCCGATGAAGGCGTTGTGCGCGTTGGTGACCTCGCAAGGCCGTATATGCCTGGGCCGGAACTGGAATATGATGAGATTTAACTTACGTCGAACAGGACCACACCAGCTTGGTCACCATCAGCCATCTTTGAATAATCAAGTTCGATGGTCAAAGTTGAGGACGGACCTAGAATGCGGTGAGTAAGTGTATTCCTCGCCATGAAGAAGTTGTTCGTGACAGTAGCAGTGCGCAGTTCCAAACCGTTCCCCGTAAGTGAATAAGCCGTAGGATCGGGATTGTGATTCCACTCATACTGCGGACCAAGTTTAGTTCCTTTGAACGTATCAGTCCCCGTTATCTTCTTCACCGCGCGCGGCGGCATTGGATACGGGTACTGCTTCGCCCATTTGCCATTGACGAGGCGCGCTGTCGGCCACCCATCAGCCGACCAGTCGACCGGTGCAAGCGCGGGAAGCCGCCCACCGGGATACGCATCCATGAAGGCCATGTGGTACCAGGTGCCGTTGGGGAGATCGACGAGGCCACCCTGTCGGGGCACTCTGGCCTGGGGGATGAGAGCACCAGCATTGCGAACCAGCCACTTCCACGTGAACGGGCCCCAAGGACTGCTGCCTTTGAGAATAATGTTCCCGTCCATCGGATGCACGCCGAGAATGTAATACTGGCCGTTGCGCTTGTACATGCGCCAGCCCTCAACGTATTTCAGCGAACTGTCTGTCGTGAAGACTTGCTGCCCCTTTAGTTCCTTGCCATCTGGCGAGAGTTGGACTACAAAAAGTTGTTTCTGGTTCCAGCTCGTCAAAAACACCACATACATAGTGCCATCGTCATCAACGAGCATGCCGCAATCGTAATAGCACTTGTCGATGATGTTGATTTTGGACCACGGCCCTTCGGGCGTAGCAGCCTTGTAGATATGCGTTCGGCCATCGTTGGTAATGCAGCCGCCCCAGTACCAGGACTTGAGCTTGGGGTTGTAGTTGAAGAAGGAGGCATATATGCCGCGGTTGTAGGCGTTGCCGTTGGTCAGGTTGTAGTTGGCGCCATAGTCCAGCGTCGGCACGGAGTGCGATAAGTATTCCCAGTTGACGAGGTCATATGACCGAAGGATGGGGGCGCCCGGCGAGAAGTGCATGGTGCTGGCGGAGTAGTAGAAGGTGTCGCCCTGACGCATAATGTCTACATCGGCGAGATCTTGATAGATAACGGGGTTATTAAAGAGCTTTTGGGCTGAAGCCCCAAGCAAGAAAGCACTGAAAGCTGAAAACCAGTGCATTGTGATCGATTTTCTTATCCAAGAGCCTGGAAAAGATGCATGCGTCCTATCATGCAAGGCCGAAATATTTCTGATGGCGATCTCTTGATTCTTCAGCTTTAATAGTGGGTCCACGTTTTCTCTGATAGTGGAAGGGAGCGAAGGTTCAGGATGTAATGGAGAAGATATAGAAGAATGTAGAAGAAAGCAATGTCAATATAAGATCCGTCCACTGTTTTGATTGGTCTAATTTGACTCCAGGGTAGTTGTAAGGGGACGGAAATCATGCGTAAGAACCTATCATAAGCAGCTGGCATTTACTGTGCAGTTACAACAAATATTCCGTATGCTATAACCTCCACCAGTTATAGCGACCTACCCATACTAGACGCGGGCACCAACCGCTAGTGGACGGCAATGAAATCATTTTAACTTTCTATACGACAGGGCCTTCATTTATGTCTGACAAGGTAAGACGTGAGCGATTGGGGGAACAAGGATGCGAGACATGGCAGATCCGGTGGGGCGGGTTTTTTCCGGCGGTGCTTGTTTCTTCCGGCGGGGACCGACTACGTACTAGCCCAAATGCTGCTCCTGTACAATAAGCGCACAGGCAAGAACTCAGCGAACACGTGCAGTCTACAATAATAAAAAATCTAATTGTGCTATCAATTAATGTATCATACTCTCTTTCCATTGGTCTCGAGCTGATCAATTAGCTAGAGTATCTGCGAGCGTTCTTTATAATGTATAGAATGATAAACACATTGAAAGGAAAAAGATTGAAATACTTACGAATTTAATCTATAAATAGCGTATAATCAGAATAGGAGACGGTAAGTAGAAGCCTCTTCCCCGTGTTGAATCCTATTCCTCCAAGCTAAGGCAAGTTCCAAATATGATAAACTAGATTCTAATACATGCAATATTGAGATAGACGATAAAGTAGTGCATAAGTCCGTGAATAAGGATAGAGTCTTCACATACCTGCCAATATGGATCCGAATCGGATCTTGGCTAGTAGTAAGCTACTTGTCGCACTGCATGATCAAATCGTTACAATGACCATACCCGTAAACCATGGCAAATGAGATGGCGAAATCTGAATCGGGTACTAGTTTGTTTCACTTTCGGGAATTGGGCTTCCTCCCCTTGCGCAGTTCTCTTTCGACCGTGAAAAAATTGACGTGGCTTGGAATGTTCATCAGTCATGACAGAACACAGAATGGTCATGACAGAACACAGAATGGTCATGACAGAACACAGAATGAGGACGGATATAAGGCTTGAATATACTCCAGTCGCTGTAAGTTTCTTATAGTAATACATATAGTACAGAATGATATGATATGAAGACACATTGCAGAAAACAAGAACATCCACCCAATGCTAAGTATCCCATAACACCGCCAATGCTACTTTCAAAAGACGCTCAAACAAGACATGATTACGCCAACATGCAAAACTACAACTACAAAGTTACAGCACATTTCGAATCACAACACGCGGACTGTTTCTCACGTCTCGAACTAGAGGCGTGTTGTTCGTTTCCGGAGCATGTGAAGGATGGTAAAGGCTGTGCGAAGGGGAAGGTTCATTAGGGAAAAGAGTCGTCCTGGCTGGAGAGCGTGTATGAGTATATAGCGGATATGTCGGCATTTGAAGGGATTCGGCAGGCGACACTGTATGCTGATCAAAAGAGTCTCGTGCGCTCGAAGGAGAGAGTGGTGAGAACTGAGGAAGGCGCTGGGTATTGGGACTATTGAACCAACTGTGTATAGCAGCTCCCATAGGAGACGTCAGGTCCTGTATGGAATCTGGTCGGAAGTTCTCCTCGTTGAGTGCTGATAATGGCGCAGTTTGCAAGTGTGGTTTTGTGCCGGAGTGAAAACCAGGGATATGCTGAGAGAGTTTATGGGAGAAAGATCTCTTCAGTGGAGGAGTACGAGGACTCAGCTTCGCTGGAGCGGGCAGGATATCTTCTCCTATCATGGAGCACGTGGCTCTATTTGAATCCTCACCTAGAAACTGGGACGTCTTTGTCCGGGATTTTGGAGTTTCCATTCCTGTTTGGTGAGGCGGGGAGAGTAAAGAGGGTTGCGTGCGTGGCGTAGACAAAGCTGGAGTAGCAGAGCGACTAGAGTAGCAAGAGCTCGGACTTGGAGGACTAATGCTAGGTGTTCTCGGAGGCGGAATTGGTGCTTTTCTTGAAGGAACAAAAGAATGTAGGAGCAAAGCTTGTGGCGATGTGCTCCATGGCGACCACATACCTGAACTTTGTGATCGCGGGCTTACTAGGTCATTGCTGTGCTTTGGAGAACTGCGATGTGGGATATATATGTTCAAACCTCGTACGCTCGTTACGGATTCTGGTGAGAATTGAAGCCCAGTATTTGGTCTTGGAGTCATCAACTTTGTAAAGGAAATGCGAGGTGACCTTCTTGGTAGGAGTTCATAGCCAACGACTCTCTGTGCAGGTGAGTTCTGGGACTTGATGTCCCTAGACTTGTAGTGTCTTCGAAACCAGAGTGATGACCTCGAGCCAGCAGTCTCCTCGTCTTGGTCACGTCTCGAGGCTTCTTTCAATGTCGATGCTTGTAATTTGTTATCAAGCTCTCTACAGTAAGGCATTATGAATGGAATGCTCGCTGTGATGATACTGAGACAGATCTGAACTTGCGATGCTATCATGGGCTCCCAAACTCGGTATTGATGACCATGTTGCGTTGCAAGAGGGTAAAGCCAAACAAGGCGAGTGACTGCTGCCCCCACAATTAGGAGACGAGGAGCAAAACATGAGACAACTGCAGTCTTGCGCGATAGCGGCATCTGAGTGTATGAGACGATCTTCGCTGATACCATTACTAGTGCGATCTCAGTGAGCGCATCGATAGTGCAATAGATGATCCAGAAAATTTGCTATCTTGATTAGCGGCCCATCTCTGCTCTGAAATCGAGTTACTTACAGCGTTGATACAATATGAGCCTTCCAATCTCCACGGGCGGGAAAGCCCATACTGAACAGCCACAGTTATCAGGGACGCCAAAGTCCAGATCAGAACAAAGGTCCCAAGAGTAAGCACAGTACGGCGAATCATACGCTTACTGGCCACGACATTATAGAATAGAACAAGAATCGAAAGTTTTGGAAAGCAAACGGCAGAGACATAAAATAGCTCCGATGCATAGTAGCCTTTTGAAATAGTGTCTGATTCTCCAGAAGTGAGGGAGGCAGACGAATCGCGGCTGTCGGCTGCGAGTGCGAGTGTAGTGACCGATAGGCTGATGGCGAGTACCTACTTCTATCAGCTTTGAGGTCCGGTCGGTTGTGGAATCACTTACCGATGCTAGAAGTATGAAACCATCATCGAGACCAACTTTTCGAAAAACCATGGCCTTGGTGGCCTGTCGCGCAATGAGAACGACGAACACGAGGACTGCAATAGTCCATGACGATATCCGGGCAGCTTCCATCTTGCTTGAATTGATTTAAAGTGGTTTTCTGGGAATTGTTTTGCTCGATGGGTATCGTACGGAATGTAAATGAGACTTTCAGGTCATCAGAAAGTCGAGGAAGAACGAAGAAAGAAGCGGAATCAGAAGACAAACAAGAAATCCACAGCCCGTGTAATCATCAGAATAGGCGATACAGAGTTGCAGAAAACCCCTCCACTTCAGCAGGTAGGGACAAAATTGGAGCTGTCTCCATCATATGAGAGACGCTCCTCTAAGGCGACCAAGCATACAGCTGCTTCACCTGCAACCAATCCAGGGTCCAAAAACAGCACAGTGGACTAGCGGCCCGAGAATATCTCATCATGTCTTTTCTAGTACTTTTCCGCCGAATGGGATCCTTGGCAGTTGTTTCTGCCCCCATGAGGCTGCCGTTAAAACGTACTAACACAACGCACTCGAACGCCATTCGCGCGACCGAACACACGTACCTGATGGTTCGTCATGTCGTGCAATGGTAAGCACACAAGCGAACCAAGAGTGTCGCGGGATGGAGCTAATTCTGGAGCAATTAAGCGCTCGCGATAGGCTGCCCATGTCATTAACGGGCGACGTGGCTGATATATGGGCCGGGTTCGCGCATTAGTCTAAGGCGCCATCCTGCCACACCCGTCGGGATAGTGCACTAACAACCGCAAACAGGATCCACACGGCCAAGGCAGATGAGGTCTGTATTCTGCCTGCTGGATGAAAACGGGGCGGGGGCGATGTCTGCAACGACTACTAATTGTTTGGCCACGACAGGTGGGTCTCATAGTTGAGTCCTGGCGACGACTGTTGGTGTCTGCGCCTGCGATTTCTCTCATCGCATCACTAACGCAGCACAACTTCCAGTGTGAACTGAGGGACGCGACAAATGGCGAGGCTGGTTCGCTGCACAATGTTCTAAGGATCATGGTGATGCGCACGTAGGCACGATACGTATCTTTTCTTAGACCTTAACTGCGCATTCTATCCCTGCCCCGGCAATTTCAACCCTGTCGGCCGCGAAGCGAATGGATCAACACCCCAAACTCCTGGTAAGCGAGGACTCTATGGAGGTAGACAAGGCAACTTTTCTTGCATTCACCCTACTGCGAAGCTAGCACCTGCTTCCAAATTTGAAGATGGCCGGCGTAAGGAGCGCTTCCAAGCAGAAGAATGCCCCGTATGTGCGCGTTTCCGAATACGTTGAGATGGAAGGAGAGATGACAATCGTGGTTGAGCGAGAGATCGAGATGGAAAGGCCGTGTACGCGCTCGGAGGGCTCGCATTGTGGAGGGGAAAGAACTCACCTCCTAGCTCCAATGAGGTTCCAAACAACTTCCCCCGTAGAAACATAAACACAAGACACAACATACTCTCCATTTGACATATTCCGAGATCAGACGCATTACCATCCAGCTGATACGGTATCCAAGGCAGGTGAAGCAAAACTGGCAAGGTGACTAGTAAGATGATGCTAACGGCTTTACTTAGCACATCTCCCAATTTCAAGCTTTTCCCGAAGCGGCATCAGCCCACTCGCCGCACGCAGCGTTGGCGGACAAACCATACCACGGCTGGGATGAATCTCTACCTCGCCTTCATCGCCTTGTGGCTGTGGGCTGTCATAGCAGGCAAGAATTCCTCTGACCCGTGTGAAGCAGTCCACTGTTCCAACCATCCATTTGACATTTCCCACATCAAGGGACTCAAGGTGTTGTCCATAGATAGTGGCTTCAATCCCGACCCCGGATACGCCACGGACTGTGTATGTACTGTCACGGTCAACATCACCCACATCAACGCCTACGACAATGTCTTTATGCGGTTCGATCTTCCAAAGGAACAAAATTGGAACGGACGATTTGTGGGAAATGGTGGCGGTAATTTTGCTGTCGGTCGCTTCGACCATACGTTATCACTCATGGAGAACTTCGCTGTCGGCTCCTCAGACGGCGGCCATTCAGAGTATGCCAACGAAGATATAGCTTGGGCACTATACAATAACGGAACCATCAACTGGAATCTTATGGATAACTTCGCCCACCGCAGCCTTCTTGACTTGATCAACATCGGCAAAAGCATCACCACGCAGTACTATGGAAGATGTCCCCATCACACATACTGGACCGGCTGCTCCAACGGAGGTCGACAGGGTTATATCATTGCACAGCGGTCTCCCAAGCTCGTCGACGGAATCTTGGCTAATGCGCCTGCCATCGGTATAGAGCGTCTCATCATGCTGGGCTTCTGGCCACAGCTGTTGATGCAGAAACGAAACGTTTTCCCCTTGAATTGCGAGCTGGACTTTGCCAGGATCAAAGCCATTGAACATTGCGACCACCTGGACCATGTGTGCGACGGCTTGCTGGAAGATCCACAGCAGTGCAATTTCGACCCGTCGACCCTTGTAGGTCAGCAAGTGCCCAACTGCATGTCTGACGCACCCGTCACTTTCTCAAAAGACGTCGCTCAGCTCATTGCCGACTTCCACAAAGGAATACAGTGGGGCCTGGAGCCAGACATGATCACAAGAGGCGCCTGGAGCACCGACATGACGGTCGTTGCAAACATCAGCATCTCGAATGGTTCGCGGTCCATTGCACCACACCCCCCTACTGCTAGCTGGGTAAAGAACATCATGTTTCGGGACCCCAATTACAACATGTCTCATGTAAGCGAGAATGAATTCTGGGACCGCTACCATAAAACCTTGGCAGAATTTGGCAGCCTTTTACAATCTGACAACCCGGATCTTTCCAAACTTCGCGACTCTGGAACCAAGATGTTGACCTTCCATGGACTCGAAGATCCTCAAGTCCCTTACGAAAATACCATACTGTACCGTAATCGGGCGGAAGCGATCATGGGTGGTCAAGACGAACTGAACAAATATTACCGCCTGTTTCTTGGTCCTGGCGTTGAGCACTGCCGTGGTGGGAATGGACCTGAACCAGACCCAAAGACTTACATGCAGACTCTAATCGATTGGGTTGAATATGACATACCGCCCAAGACCTTACGAGCGGAGAAATCTTGCACCCCCAATTTAGATAACCGCACCAATACCACGCGTTGTCCAGACGGGAAGTTGACGAGGGATCTTTGCCTTTGGCCCGCAAAGCAAATGTACAGAGGAGGGGATCCAGAGCATGCCTCAAGCTGGACTTGTGTCGACAGTGCTAAGGGGTCCCGCGAGACCAGCAAACGCACGCAGCCAGACCTTGCGCAACTCTTGGTAGCTGATTTGATGGCTGGCAATGTTGGACCGATGTGAGATGGAGGGTTTACATACGTGGTGTGCACATCGCACTGACGTACCACCACCTGATCGGCAACCCCCTTTCCCAGACTCTCGACGCCTATCGCGCGATAATCTCGGTATGACTATTGATCGCCCAAACGCCGGGACTCTTTCTTTCCTGTTTCAAAGACATGGTTATCCACGACTTTCGTAGCCCTAATACCAGTAATGTAATATCGTGCCCTTGACGCGTGTTCATGATTGGGTTCTGTTGCCATCAGCCTGTTGCCTGTGCACTCTTGGTATGACTGTCGGGCCGGAAGCAGCCCTAACGTTCGCTTGGCTGCGAACTTGGTGCCCGAAAAGACATGGGCGCAGTCAACAGTAAGCCCGACAGATCAGGTTGTCGAGTGGTTGCCCAGGCAAATCTCATTTGCGATACGGGTGGGAAAAAGCATGTGCTGCCCAAATTTCTTAGCAGTTGATACTCTAAAAGTATTGCACTGCTGACAGGCCGAATGTAGCATAACGCTAACGCTTCAACCACGTTTCGTGACTCGGTCCGGACGGCGACTCCCGTAAGCCTGCTACCTTTTGGGTCGTTCTACTATACATTCGTCACCATTCTGGGATGCGCACACCACTGTTCCAATCTTGAAACGCACTGATCTTCAACAATCCCTGTCAGTGCGATACCTTGGGCGGCAATGGTGGGATCCGGGACCACGCCGCACTAGCCAGTAGCCACATAAGGCGAAGAAGAAACGAAACACAATGCTTGCTGAAAGCTTAGCAACCATTTTGAGCCCTCTGGTTCGTTGTCAGCATGACGAAGCTCGTGGGTCCGACATGTCTTGAGTCTTGGGTGTGGGCTTAGCCAAGCCCCTTGGCAAAGCAAAAACAACACACTGACAGCTTCGAGCCGTTGCTGCTGATGTATGCATCTTACGGCTTAAAGCTGGGGTGTGCCTCAACAATACCTGAGGACGTAGGGGACGTCTGTCACACTCATCTTTTGTTGCTTTCTGCAACGGCCGCTCATTTTGTACAACTTGACCCTTTTCCCCACATTTCCCTTTCACTGTTCTGTTGTTTGGTTTTCATTAATATCTCTAATACAATTTTCGGTTGCTCCGTATGAACGCCTCCGCAACCGTACGGGCTTCATATGTTCGCCAGGCGCGGATAAGCATCATCGGTCATCCTGTCGTGGCACTACGACCTCGCTCTGCTGATGAGAACAAACTCCAAAGCATCGTTCGTGTCAACCATCTCGATTATCGTCAGCAATGCGAGCAAGAGCGGACAGGACAACCTGTCCTCTTGGATGTTGAGAAGGACGCCATTACCAAGGAAACATGTGTCGATAACAACTATCTCGATCGTTCGGACGACGAGTCTATCATGGAATGGGACGAGGACAGCTCAGTACGTGTGCGGCTGAAGAAAATGGTCACTGTCTTTCCCTATCGGGACCCCATCTACCTCGTAGCCATCATTTTCCTCCTTGGATCTATCACCCTTGTCTTCAGTGCGTTCTTCGAACTTCTTCCTCTGCTCACACCCTCATTGTTTGAGGACGTCGAGGAGCTGATCGCAGTTCCTATCACCATCCTCCTTGGCTCCATCATGTTCTTCGTAGCCGGCATCTTCGATACTTTCGGCGCCCTCAACGCCGACCGCGGCACAATCGGCTCGACAAAGACCAACCCAGGAAAAGTCCGATACCGACCTGCTCTGGTCGGCACTCCCGAGTTTCGCTGGATACCCTCATCGGAGAAAATATGGGATCTCACGATGAACAGCCTGGCATTCCAAGCAGGCCTGCTCGTGCTCTTTGGCGGCGTCATCTTCGTCTTCGCCGGCATCGTCGACTTTCCTGGCGTCGTATCTCAGGAAGATCCACTGTTTTCCTCCATCGTGTTCGGACCGCAGGTGGTACACGGAATGATCTTCTTTGTTGCCAACGCCATGCTCGCTTATTCGGAGCAGGAGCGGTGGTACAGACCGAGGCTCACGGACCCAGACTGGCTGAGCGCCGTGCTCAATACGATGGGTGGCTTTGCGTTCATGTTGTCAGGCATCTTTCTGTTTCAGAGGGGCCAAGAAGATGACCAGGGGGAGCTGAAGGGCGCGATTGCTGCGTTGGCGGGCAGTGTGGCGTTCATGATTGGAAGTGTTGTGCGTTGGTATGTTGTTTTGGAGGTTTGGTAAATCCTTTTTCTCGTTTCAAATTTCCTACGCTTCCTTGTTTCTTAGCCAGGCGTTGCTGGCGTTCCTTGCGCACATTCTTTTTGATCAGGAGCGATCTCTTCCAAAATATTAGTTTAATGATTTCTTTTCACGCAGCGGACAAATCTCATTTGTTTATTTGGGCACATGTCAAGAGAAAAGTTTGATTTGGATGCGACATGGTTCTGTTGACGCGCATGTCTTGGAGTCTTTCTGGAATGATCTGGAACGGTAGGACGCAGCTGGCCAAGCTGTTGATATAGACGCACCTCAAAGACGGGTTTTTTTTGGCGCATGAACTATCACAAGACGCATGTTTGGGCATCTGTCGTTCCGTGTTGTATATACTTACAGACCTTCTAACATGCATCCCTTTGTAGCGAACAACTGGTATAACGGAACACCATTCTCCGCAGATGCAGAAAAACTTTACAAAAGTGATTGAGAGGCTTCCTTTAGTTCTGCTTCGTCGAATGCACAGCGTCCTCTATCTTCCTCAGACTTGGCAGCAATATCACACACTAATGCGGTTATGGCTGTCAACGTGGTTTTGGAGACTGTCTGAGCTTTGGCCTATCGCTCAAGTTGAACCAATGGTTTTGAAACCTAGGACTAGGTTCGCGCATGTAGGATAACGCTACAGACACCAAAACTTCTGGTCTGTATCGCACATCTCAGAATGGGGCGCGTGGCGGGGACCCGAGAGTTTCTCCGTCAAGAAGCTATAGCCGTGACATGACGTGAAAGCTTACGTAGCGTCGCCCAGCGAGCCTTGTCATCCGTATCGTATCACATGTGATGCGACCCGATCTCATCACGTGTTCCTTAGTTCTAGTACGTTCCGTGTTCAGAGTCTTTCTTTTAATTTTGGTAACATAAATCATCCATGAGAACGTCATGCAGCGTACGTTGCTAGACTTCAGGCATCTGTACATCATGGCAAGTACGGACTCGGCCGGTCAGGGGCTGGCTCTACAGCTACCTGCATATGTACGCAAGAGCATCTCTGCTAACGTGTCCACAAAGTGTAACTCCAACGATGTTTGCAAAACTAATTTAAAGAACTCCTGAACCCTTAGCTTCGTCTATGCTCACTGCTAACAAATATCGGAGAGATAGCCCAACGATATAACGTTGAAACTGGCACCCTGAGATCAAATATTACATGGTCGATAGCGAGTTCATGAGTTCTGACCCCAACATGCCGAAGTGCAACGCATAGTCGCCGGAGACCGTTGTTCCCTTGGTGTGCTGTTAGCTACGTGCTGCATTGTCACAGTGATGGTACACGATGTGTTGCGTAAGTTATTGTCACGATGCATCGCACAACGAATCATGTATACACAAACATTCCAAAAGTTCATATTGAAGTGTGAATATGTGTGATAGAAGCCCGAGGAGGGTGTTCTGGGGGTTAGTGATATTCAGCGTCATAAGACAATGCCTCAAACATAAGAGACTGGCGTGCTTAGCAAACAATCTCACAGCACAATGCGACAATGGCAGGCCCAATCAGTGTTGGTCGTACTGTCTCAGCACCAATAAGGTCTTAGCTTGGGTAGACTCAAAGGATTTGGTTATCGATCAACTGACGTCGTCACAGTATCAGCCACTGCTTTGAGTGACCGGGGTGAACGGTCCGGCTAGCCTGATCTTATCCTAGACCCGCGGGCCCAACGTCCAGATCTGAGGTTTGTGATCTATCTCGATAAGCATCATACTTAGATTGAAATAATGTGGAATCACATACACAATCATGTATAAAACAATGTGTCGTTTCTGCTACGCAAATAAGAGAATTGTGAATTTTGACAAGCAGTGTTGTGTCGACCCCCGCCACCAACACAAAATGAGCGTGCTTGCATGATAAGGCGCAAGGCTGGGGGCTGTACTGCATATCAATGAGCGCTACATACAGATGCATCGTAGCCTGAAAATGGCCAAAAGAGAGTCGCTACCCAGCCCAGCCTCGATGTATATCCATCGAGTGCACCGCTGACTTCTCCTTCGTTTGACGGTCTTTGACTCCGCATCAAGGAAAACGATTTCTTGTATACCTAACAATAGTTTGAGCACTTCGCGATGTTTGCCTGCAAGCATG
>JAODYC010000007.1:158995-192395 GCA_026262405.1 Curvularia hawaiiensis
AAAAAAATAAAAAAAAGAACTATAGGGCGTCGTACGAGTTATGCTATATATTTTCTACTTACTTACCTCTTTTATACGTTAGAGTAAGTTATTTAGTTATATATACGTAGTACTCTCTTGCGTTTATATAGAGAGATAGGTTCTCACTTCTTATCATAAATATAAGTATACTATTACTATGTTGTTTTTAAGTATAGTAATAGTATTAGTATCTTGGAATAAAAATATATAGCTAAGTATCTAGCTATTTATAATAGGGTAGGCTTTGCCTATCCTTATAGATATGTAAGCCTAGCTAGGCTGTACTTGGCTGCGCATAGTATTAAATCACTCGATCGAGCTGAGTCTAGCTCCCGTTTAACGTCAAAGTGACAAAACTTAGCCCTGACACCTTCGTAAGTCCACCCAGGCTGTGCGCCACGAAGATAATTGACCCCTTGCTCGTCTGCTTTGTGTTCAGTCTCTAATGCTATACGCAGTATCTCTTTTGTCCCCTATCAGCGTGATCCGCTTCTCCAAGCATGGTTCTGACTCCAATGTTCGAAAATGGTCCAACAGATACTGGCAGCTCATGTGGGAGCGGCTATGCGTGTTTGCATCGCAAAACAACTGAATACACGCGTGTTGGGCAGGTCGTGCGGGAGGAGGTTGCGATTAACAAAACCTTGTTACCTCGCAGTATGCAATCTTGAGCTATGCTATAAACGACGACAGATCATGCTCTCCTACCTCATGTTACACGTCCAAGAGATCAGGGGTAGCCAGTGGTCATGTAGATGTCTTATTCATATTTACTTTGCGCCGCTCGGGTGCGGACATCGTCCTCAGAGAAAGCTCCACATTCACTTGCGCAGTTGCGTACATCATAAGTAAACACTGTTCTTAGCAATCTTGACGTCTTTCAATTCGATTCTTGTTGATCCACAAACACTGTCAGCTCACAAACATTGTGCACTCACAGAATCTGTGGTTTCACAAACACTGCCAAGTCATACCCATTGTAAACCCATCACCACCTCTAGCTTATAACCACACTTCCTGTTCAACCGAATTTTCAAAATATACGTTCCAAACTACATCACGATGTTGGCAACCAGAGCATTTATGCTCGCCTCGCTTGGAGGATATGCAATGTCATGGAGCCTGCAGATACCTCGATTCGAAGATCCCACCTCGCTCGCCCAAATGGTAAGCAGGGGTATCATGATCATGGGGTCTCCTGAGGTATATTACCTTCGAGAAGACAGTATCGGGCCGGACCCGATCAGCTTTACCACGCAAGAATTTGTTGCCAAGGTTGAGGAGATCACAACAATCTCTATCACCATTCCTACCGTCACAAAAAGCCTCCCGACTCACTTTATACCGAACCCTACTAAAGAAGCTCTTGCAGAGGACTGGTCTCAGGGTACCTTTCACGAGGTCGACTTCTCCGACCATGTTGCTACTGTCGTTGAACACCTTCTCATGAGCCTAGTCCTTTTGGTACTTCTTGTCCTTTATTGGACCTGCATCAGGCCGGTTCACTTCTTCTTGTCGTGTTTCATGGATGTTAATCCTGTTGGAGAGTAAGTGGAGATCTTATCCGAATGTTGATTACATGCATCTACTAACTCCCTGTTAGATTCCTTGATTTACTTGACCTTATCGCTGAGTACGAATACGCGACATACTTTTGGCTAGCCCTCATCCTTTATCGCCCAGTGAAATTGCTCACGAAGTCCCTTATCACATCCGTGCTCACACGGGTTCTCAACAATGTTCACGCTGGCGAAGAACTCAATGACAGATTGCATAGGATTGAGAACATGGTTCGAGAGAACAGTGTACTTTTGGAGGCTCTGCATGGTGCTAACTACCATCATGATGTTTCCTTGCAATCTCTTCAAGAGAGGATGACCATCTCTGAGGAAAGTTTCGACAATCTTTCTGAGTTCGTTCAGCATTTGGCCATGCCGATGGTTATCGAGTTTGTCAATTCGGAGATAAACAAACTCACTGACAAGTTCAACCACGAGGTAAAAGGCTTCATTTACCGCATTCAGTCTCTCGAATCCGAGGTCAAAAGGCTGATGTCCGAGATTGAGGCACTGAGGGCTGTCGTGAACGATATCCAGTTGGAGAAAGCAATCCTTGAGGATTTTTACCGAAAGCAAATCTTCAACAACCTCAACGCGAATGAGTACTATCAGAGCGTGTTGGCCACCACGCGTGCAGGCCAACTTGTTTACCTGATGATAGCCTATCATACGGCACTCCATATGCAGTCTTCTTTATCAACAGAGACGATGCGCTGCGGTGAAGATACGGTTACTCCCCCACCTATGAGTCGTCCACAGAACATGTTCAATGGAACTCCTGGCCATTTCCCTAGTAGCACTCCTATTGCTTCCCCCGGTGGCTTCACCTTTGGTACTTCACCTAGTGACTTCAATTTTGGGCCTCCTAGTGGCTTCACTGCTGGTTGTCCTCCTGTTGTTTTCACTGCCGGCGGTAGCTCAACTACTGGGGCCTCTCCCGATGACACCGCTCCCGGTAGTCTCGTTTCTTACAAGGGGAAATAATGGACGCTTTCGATCTTCTCCCCTCCATTAGTTTCCTGTTGGGTGTCTAAATATATGGTCATTATGGTCTGAGACGGTATACAATGTCGTGTATAGGATGGTAGTTTGCATTTGTCTGATGTTGTTGATTTTTGTTTGCTCTTCTGTTGCTATTTCTGTTGTAGAGTCAGTTTGTGCCGCACTTGGCTGACCGGTTTTATGTCTGCTACAGTGTTACGAAGGCGCAGCTTCTAGGCTTAATGAATATACCTACTTAAGCTCAAAATAGTAATCACGTGGCCAGTGTAGATGCTTTGAAAAGCGGTAAATCGCCATCACGCTGCTAGGTGTAACTGCTCGCCAACTCACAGATCTCAATCCAAAACATGACCAGAGGACGCGCCGCTTCGACCTCCAAAGCCAAAATGAGGTTACTTGGTGATCAGTCCGTTCACAATTTGCTAAGGTAACTACGACTTCTGCTATCGTCGGCTTGAATTACTATGAAAACAACAACTTTTTATGTCTTACCAAATTGACCTACGCAGTCCTCGACAACCCCAATCCCGCCAATGATGTTGTTGCTGTTGGGCAAATAGATAAGACCTTGCATCATGTTTCGATCAAGTATCTTTGCTAGAATATCTATTGCTAGAATGCCATTGTCTGGGGTATATGTGCAGGATGAGGAACGCTTCTTTAGTTGCTCTTAAAAAGTAGCGCACCTCTTGTGTACATAGAATCTTACTACGTAGTTTAAGTTAGCCTTACCACTTGCGGTATTGAATGGGGACGAAGTTATAGTTAAGTTGCTAATCAATGCCACTATTAGTATAAATGGAGTAGCCAGCTATTTTAATAATATAATGTGTGAAGGCGTGCTTTGTGGTAATGTGTATATCCTGAAGCTTGCGCTTAATATGCGTGCAACGGCGAGATGAGACTATAGTACAACAACCCATTTCAGAACACGTGTGGATGCTTGAGGACCAGAAACAATAGCAAGAATATTTCCCGACGCGGGCGTACCTAACAATCAAATATGTAGTAGTTTTATAGAGCTCTTTACTCAGCTGTAGGCGCTAGTCATAAGCAGATTACAAAGCTGCTGCTTGAAGCTGGTGCTAATGTCAATGTAGGAGGACAAGGTGGCAGTAGCGCGCTCTAAAGAGCCTAATCGGCAGGTCATGACACCGTGGTGGGGCTCGTGCTCGAAGCTGGTGCCCATAGGGGTAGATGTTCGGGATTATTCTATGACAGCGCGCTCTAGCAGTCTTCGGGAATCGCCACGAGCGAATAGTAGAGCTATTCTTTAGAGCTAGTGCTTATGTTGATGTATTTGGTGGACATTCCGGCAATGCACTCAGAAAGTTTCAAGGAATTTATATATGGAGGTATTTGAGCCTCTTCAAGACTCCGGTGCGAGGGAAGATATGCTAGTGCAGGCTACTGATACTACAGTGTGTAGATTGTTGCTAGTCTCGAATCATAAATGATGATACAGTGCTTAGCGACTGCGCCTTCCCCTCAAACGCAGCCTCGCCAATTTCTGTGCCACGCGCCATAAAGAGACCCCCGCCTCACTATCTTAGCCTAGTGCCAGCCTTTCAGCATATATGTAATGGGAGTCAAACGCACAGCTTTCGCATTGTTTGTATCTTCCTGGAACGCGTCCTTGTCCCGCTAGGCATCCTTCTTCGCTCATTCCGCACGCATCGACATTTGCACAGATACGTCTACTACTGTGAGACCACCCCTTTCAGTCACAGATATGTACCATTATTCAGCTCTTGGACCTGAGGGCTCAGCTTTCCGACTCTTGAGGGTACTGAAAGGGAGCGGTCCTGAGCTCCAATGCGAGCTTTCCCCGCAGTCACTGCAAAACGCACACCCTCCATACGAGGCCCTTTCCTATACATGGGGTAGCAGCGAACTTGTCGAATGTATAAAACTCGATCGAAAGCCATTTTGGGTAACAGACAACCTGCATTCCGCGTTGCAGAGCTTGCGGTTGTGTGACAGGGATCGCATTCTATGGATCGACGCGATTTGTATAAACCAAGAAGATAAAGTGGAACAGAGTCAACAAGTTCAGCAGATGGGACAAATTTATGAAAAGGCTGAAAAAGTTCTCTTCTGGTTGGGCAAGGCGACGCCACAAATTATGGCCTTGATGGAAACACTTAACCAATTCCGAAATACCGATCCTGATTCTTACTACAACCCGGAAACATTCAAGGACTGGAATTGGAAAGACCATTCTATTGGAATCAAGCAACTTTTGAATCGAGAATGGTTTACAAGGGTCTGGATCCTACAAGAGGCAGCCAAAGCCCGTAGAGCCGATGTTTGTTGTGGCGTCCGATCCATTCCAACGGAAATTTTTGTCCTTGCCCTCTCCTTTGTAGAACAGAAGCTTCCGCCGCACTGTAAACCTGTATTGGACATAATGGCGGAGCCACTGCGTTCAAATTCCTGGTGGGCACAAACAAGCGACCTACGCACTCTTTTGCGCAAGTTTCAAGGGAGCAAAGCAACCGATGAGCGCGACAAGATATATGCCCTGCTTGGTTTGTCTTCGGATCCTCTAGACACGAAGAATATCACCATAGACTATCAAAGGCCGACTTCCCAAATCGTTCACGAAGCTGTTACATATCTACTCCAATCAACGCAAACAAATCAATCGACCCCATTCACTATTCATGATGTCCTCGATCTTATGTGTTCTTTTACGACACTGGATGTTACCTATTTTGTACCAGCACAAGGAATCTCTTCAGAAGCGACGGGTTTTCATCCTCCATCAGTATATCAGATGTCCGAGCCAAATCAATTCGATGCCAAGTTTTCAGCTGCAGTGGTGCTCAACGATCCAACACTGCTCTTGGTTGAGGAAAGGCCAGCAGACAGCTTCGAGAGTCAGAAGACATGCTATAGCCAGATAGTCAGGCTTATGCCGGACCAGCAGGCTACCAGAGCCTCACAGAAATATGAGAACGGACTGCATATACTTTCCTGGGGTTATGCAGGGAATCACGTAAAAGTAGTTGTAGTACGCGATAGGAGAAAGGCCATATTGGAGGCTGCAACGAGAGGGTACGATGAAGTTGTCAGACGCTTATTGCACACCAAACTTGGAATCAAAGGAGAAGAAGAATGTGAAGGGCTCGTGCTAAATGACATTGTAGAAAAAGGAACCGCAGAACTGTTGCAGTTCATGCTTGACGTGGGCGCAGATTTTAATGCCCAGTGTGGAGTATTCGGGAGCGCACTTCAAACTGCGGCCTATTTTAGCAGAACAGAGATTGTAAAGATCCTGCTCAATGTAGGCGCAGATGTTAATGTCCAGGGTGGAGAATCTGGGAGCGCACTCCAGCTTGCTATTCGTCCAGGCAAAGAAGAGACTGTAAAGATTCTACTCGACGCAGGCGCAGATATTAATGCTCAGGGGGGAAAATATGGAAACGCACTTCAAGCTGCCGCCTATTATGGTGAAGAGAGAATAGTGGAGATACTGCTTAATGCAGGCGCAGATGTCAATGCTCAGGGTGGAAGATATGGAAACGCACTTCGAGCGGCTGCCATTAGAGGTGAAAGGAGAATAGTGAAGAGACTGCTCGACGCAGGCGCCAACACTAACGCCTAAAACGGAGAACGAAGTTGCAGACCAGCACTAATCGGCCAGACTGTGATGTTGCTGCAGCCAGCAGAGAATTAGCTACATCTTTTGTTGTAGTGTGTCAGAGCAAGAAAGACAGGCTTACCAAGGCCAGGAATGCACTAGGTAATGGTTTCCTGTTTGCAGCAGGGAGCTTTGTTTTATTTAGGCTCCTAATCGCCTTTTAGAATGCATTTGCCTTTACTGGGCGATCGCTAGCCGCACTATGGGGAGTATTGTTGAAGCCAGCTGCAGCTCATCGCTGAGTAAAGTTCGCATCTTGCTCTCTAGCCGAGACACTCCGCCGCCTAAGGTGCAACTGGACCAGAGCAACAATTTTTGAATGCCGAATCTAAGAGATGGCGGTAAGCTTTTGTTTCGATCCTCGAATAACCGATCCTGATCTCAAGTAGGGAGAAAAGTATTGAGAAGAGAAATGGGACGCCTAGTGCAGAAAGTGATGTTTCCATGGCGTATCAAGACACTGGTACTATGCGATCGAGTCTCCATGCGCTAGATTCGACAGTGTCGTTGGTATCCATATTACCTGCTGCGCTTGACTGAATGTACGGTACCGTGGAAAAGGTCACGCTCAGACTTCAGCTTCTACCAGACAATCACAAGAAGTATTCTGCAATTCCTGAATCTCACTACATTGATATGGCCAATTTTATACCACCCTCGACTGTCATGACTGTATTGGATCTGGATCTGGATCTGGATTCTGATCGACTCTAGCGTCGTATGCACGCTAACAAGCCCCCTGCTTCATTGGTTTGTTTTAACGACCTGAAGTTTCGTCTTCTCTTTCTACAATGATATTCTCCAAGCGGTTCTATAACTTCAAGTCGTAGACTCAGTCTGACAGGTGTGAGCTTGGGTAGCACGTAGAACAAGCTGCTTCGTCCATGTATAATAAAACTTGAAGTCAGAATTCGGCAAACGATAGCAGAGTTGTATACCCGTAGAGGACTTGTTGGAAGACATACATAGATGAACGAAGCGTGAGCTTGGCCTGATGTTGGTGCAGCTCGGTTGCGAAGGAACTTGTGTATGTACTACAGCGAGCCACGTGATCTTGTTACGACCATACTCTGAAGGTCATCTCCGCATCTTGGCGGGCACTAGACGGGGAAGGCGGGGCGCAAAAGCACTACGTCACATCATCCTGCATGCATTATGCCCATCAGCATGCGCAACGATGTAACCTCAGAACCTGATCAAGACTAGAAGTTACGGCGATGGAAGAGACGTGTGAGCGGGGTACCTTGGAGAATGCGTAGAGAGGCGGGAAGAAAAGCAGGTGTTATGAGGTGATGTACCGCCTTGTATCTACAGTCTATCTAATTTCTTCATCATGGTTAGTTGGAAAATAGTTGTGATACTTGCAATTGCGCAACGAGTCATAATAGCACAAGAAGTTGATTATGCGCAATTTGTCAACCCTTTCATAGGCACCGAAGGTGCTATATCCGGATACGCGTGTACGTTACCTGATCACTTATCCTTCCTCAGTCGCTGATACTTCGGAGATGGCGGTGGAGACGTCTTCGTTGGTGGTGCCGTTCCGTTTGGCATGGTCAAGCTAGGCATCGACACCTACGAAGAACCCATCAACCAAAGCGCTCTCAATGGGGGATATACACCCCAAGGTCATGTCACAGGTATCAGTTTGATGCATCAGTCCGGCACGGGAGGAGGGCCCAAATACGGATATCCATCCCAAATGCCGCTCGCAAAGATTGATGGCAATGTTAATTTGTTAGACAATCTCACTTATTGGCAAGATCGTGTGAGTTCTGTAATAGGTTTGGCTATGTGTTGACTAATGAGTCTCCAGGTTGGTCAAGATGTAGCTTCAGTTGGATACTTTCGCACCGAGTTTGAGTCTGGTGTACGAGTCGAGCTCTCAGCTTCACGGCACGCGGGATTGTACCATTACACTTACCCATCAACCTCCGACAAGCATGTGTTAGTAGACCTGTCGCACTATCTTCCACACCCGACCCGGTCCTGGGATTGCCAGTTTTTCGCAGGCGGCGAGATCGAGATTCAGCCTAACTCTAGCATATACACTGGCTACACTTCCATTGCTGGAGGATGGAACATCGGTGCACCGGTCACCGTCTATGTATGCGGGGAGTTTGATACAGTTCCCGATGAAGCGAGAGCGTTCAAAGGCGCGAACACATTTCCAGTGGGTCGGCACTTTCGAACGTATAACAATGGCACCACGCCGCAACCAACTTTCACTGGTAATACAGCCCGCTCAGGACCATCAAACGACCGCGTGGGTGCGCTCTTCAGTTGGATTAACACCACTGAAATTAAATCTCGCGTCGGCATTTCCTTCATGTCGGTTGATAAAGCCTGTGCGTATAAAAACTCAGAGCTGTCAACTTGGTCCATCGAAGATACTGCTCAAGCAGCGCGCGACGAATGGAATCGCGATGTGTTCTCCAAAATCCGGGTTGACACATCAGAGACTGCGAACAAAACGCGACTCGCGTTGCTTTACTCGAGTTTGTACTTTATGCATCTTATTCCAAGCGAGCGGATAGGCGAAAACCCGTTGTGGGAGTCTGATGAGCCAACTTGGGATGATTTCTACACAATGTGGGATCTCTTCCGAAACCAGGTCTCTCTATGGCATCTCATCCAACCAAGTTACTACGAGTCAATGATCCGATCGTTGATTGACATCTTCAAAAATGAAGGGTATATGCCTGACGGACGGTCTGGCAACTACAATGGCCTAGTGCAAGGCGGATCAAATGCCGATAATGTCCTTGCTGATGCCTACGTCAAAGGACTGCGGGGCATGATCAATTGGACCGAGGGCTATGCCGCCGTCAAGAAGGATGCTGATATTCTGCCTTTCTTCGATCAGAACCCTGTTGATCCACAAGGTTCGCTAAAGGAGGGCCGTTCGGCGCTGGATGATTGGATACCACTTGGATACGTCTCAGCAGACCGGAACACGCGCGCAGTGTCGAAGACAGTAGAGTATGCTCTTAATGACTTTGCTGTGAGTCAAATCGCAGCAGGAGAAGCGCCAGGTGACCAGGATCTTTACCTGCGCAGGTCAGCAGGCTGGCAGTTGAGTTGGGATCCTGAGGCGACGAGTCGGAACTTCACCGGTTTCATCATGCCGCGATATGCAAATGGTACCTTCCATAGGACTTATGATATCACAGATTGCGGCACCTGCAATTGGGCGGATGAGAGTTACGAAGGAACTGCTTTTGGTGAGGGACACCACGGGCACGAACACTCACGGCATGGGATATGCTAACGGAAACAGAATACTCGTTCGTCATTCCTCATGACATGGCGCGCTTGATCAGCCTAATGGGAGGCCCATCGCACTTTGAAGAAAGACTCGACTACGTTTTCCAGCCAAACACATCTGGCGTAGACCTGGGCGTCAACGGGCTTGGCATCACCACAATCAACAACGTTGCTAACGAACCCGACTTCCAGACACCGTACTTGTACAATTACTTGAACAAACAGTGGAAGAGTGTCCAAAGATCTCGTCAACTCGCCAACGACTTCTATTTTAATACCACGAATGGGATACCGGGAAACAGTGATGCAGGTGCATTGAACTGCTGGCTAGTTTGGCAAATGTTGGGCTTGTACCCCATCGTCACCACGCCAGTATATCTTCTCGAAAGCCCATGGTTTTCCGACATCAACATCACCATAAACCACGACAAGACTCTTAGAATCAGGGCCGAGGGACTGGATGATGGGCATGGGAAGCAAGGATATTACGTGCAGAGTGTTAGCATAAATGGCGAGAAGTGGGATAGAAATTGGTTCGAACATGAAGATGCTGGAGGCATCATGGTAGAGGGTGGCGAGATTGTGTTTTCGTTGGGCAACGAGCCGGTAGTGTGGGAAACGGGCGATGTACCGCCGAGTCCGGGTCATCAGGAAGTTAATGTTGGGGACAACATGGGATTTTAAGTGACTGAATTCCTATTCGACATCCCGGTCATCACTGCATCCAAGCTTTATGCGTCATCTTCAGGATGTCAGCATCGGAACGCGTCGGGAGATGTTCACACAGTCCAAAGGGAGCGATCAGTGCGAGGACTAGGTAGCATCGCAGGCTGATAGCTGGCTACGCAAGACTTAGTACCCTGTTGTTTTCATAAGCATCTCTTGCTTTCCAAACCCATGGTGAACCCATGATGTGCACGCGGGAAGACCGTCGGATATCTTGGCGAGTGAAGGTTTACGTCCTTGGTTCAGCCGTATACAATACGAAGATCCCTGCATAGCGCACGCGCAATAGGGCAACACCAAGGACTTTCCTTGAACCTTTTACAATATTGTGCCTTTCTGCTAGCCTTGATAGTCCCAAAACGAGGCTGGGAGCACTCTCCTCCACATCTTGGAGTCGCTCCGAGAGATCCCAGTCGCTAATACTCTCTCATCGGCCCGCAAAACACGGCTCAACACCATTCAGAGACATTTCTTTTTCCCGTTCCGCTTACACCGGCCCCCATGTTCTCGTGACGTGGAGTGATGTCAGAAAGGACCGCGCCGGCTTTGCGCCACATAAATGGTGAGCTGAACCTCTTTGTTTTGAAATGATGTAGCCAAGACAACACCAGGATCATTGTATAACTCCACATCCAGTTCCGATCGCACGTGGGATTTTGTAAAGATCAAAAATGGCGATTCTCAAAGTCGCTCTTCTTGCCTCCGCAATACTTTCGTCGGCTCTCGCATCCTCAGTACCGCGAGCGACAGTCGCCGCGAAGAAATCCGGTGGTTGCGGCATCAACTATGCCGACTTGACGCAGCCAGCCCAGAACTTGGACTCAGGTGGCAAGAACCGCAGCTACTATATTCATCTGCCTCCTACTTATGACAGCAGCCGTGCATACCCCATGGTCGTGGGTTTCCATGGCAGCCAGAGCATCGGCCTTTTCCTTGCGTTCGACAGCAAGCTCAATGAGACGAGGTTTTCCGGGGAAAAGATCATGGTGTATCCGAACGGAGAAGGGGGAAGTTGGGCAGGGCCGTCGTATCATAACGGATCGAGTGTCCAGCAGGATATAGACTTTGTGGCTGATGTGATCAAAGATGTGCAGTCGAAATACTGTGTTGACGAGGAGAGAGTGTTCGGCGTTGGGTAAGTCGTCTTTTTGCATCCCTCTTTTATCCCTTTCACTTCGTCTAGCTATTGCAGACTGCGGATAAACCCGATACTAACGCGAAGTAATAGCATGTCCAACGGTGGAGGCTTCATCGGCACCCTGGCCTGCGATCCCAAGGGAAGCTCACTCTTTGCCGGCCTCGCCTCCCACTCTGGCGCTTTCTACACAGACAACAATGGCCCTAATAATGGCTGCGCGCCATCGAAAATAGTCCCCTTGATTGAAATCCACGGCGCTTCTGACACTGAGGTTTCGTACTTTGGCGGCAAGGGCGAAGGCGGTCAGCTCCCTGCAATCCCGTTTTGGATGGACTGGTGGGGGTCGCGAAACAAGTGCGTAAACAAGACAGAGACATGGCTCTTCAACAATGAGGTGATGCATGCTACCTGGACTTGCGATGGAAAGGAGGGCCTTCTTCAGCACTATGTGGTTGTAGGCATGGGTAAGTAATCTCTTCGCTCTCTGTTATCCGCTGGTTCTTCAGCTAACGAGTGATGCAGGGCACTGCTGGGCTGATACCGAGCCTAACTTCTCGCAGGCAACCGTCCCGCAAGGGCCAACGGTGATCCAAGCGAGCAAGATATTTATGGAGTTCTTTGACTCAGTGCTGCCATCTTGAATCGCGGAGCAGAGAAAGAAATCAAGAGACAGCACTTGGTGATTTGGGTTAATGCGAGGACGAAGGGAGTTTAGCTGTGAACATTATCTACAGCACTAAGTAATTTTAATGAGCAATGTCGTAACAATCACAACAATACTGTCGAACATAGTGTCCCTATGATAGTAGACGATCACCCACTCCTGCAATACTATGCGGTTAATATGTCAAACCTGTCTGACACGTTTGACACTGGTGTCGCGCTCGCGGGAAGACCTGAAACGCGTCACGACACATACGGTCCAAATCCAGACCCAATGCTGCGCCACTCTGGATTGGTTGGTTAAAGACTGACATTATGCTTGCTGAGCTAGTACACAATCTATTCGGGACAGATGCCATACTGGATGCGACAGGTGGATATACGACAGTTTTGAGTATTATCCAAGATAGTGGTCCTGCGATCGATCTCGGACTACCCACTAGAGGCTACACGACGGAATATCACGCAGTTGCAGCCTCAGAATTCTTCTCACGCGGCGATGCGGCCACTGCGACGGCTGCAAGAAAGGGCTGTCGAGTTGAGGCATTGAGAAGGTATAAAGGTTTTGTGTCCCTTCACCCTAAGTCATCATCGCAAGCAGCCTCAGATCCTCAGTCTCTACTCATTCAATACTACTTTCTTTATTCGCCGTCTGTGATAGCGAATCCTCTGACCTGGTGTCATTCATTCACGTAGATAACTCTTTTCTCTCTTCAATAGATACCCAACTTTCCACAAGATCAATCTTGTTGCATCCATCAAAATGCGTTTCACCATCGCCACTCTCTTCACCCGTAAGTTGCCGTCAGTTGATTCGTAGGGCTGCGTCATTGTACTGACATTCTCAAGTTGCTGCCATGTCTATGGCCCAGGTTACGCCCAACAATGCAGGCGCCAAGAACGTTGGCACAGGCAATGGCCAGCAGTTCATTACCGGTGGATGCACGTCTGATGCTGACTGCAGCTCACAGTGCTGCGCCCAGGTTGCTTCAAGCGGCAAGGGTGTGTGCAGTAACGAAGTTGCGGCCAACCAGAACGGAAAGACGGGCTGCGGCTTCAATGATCCCAATGCTGCTGCTGTGATTGCGGCCGCAAAGGCTCAGGTTGCGAAGCAGGGTTTCAAGAGGGCTGTTCGCACCGAGTAAGAGCGCGCAAGCCTTAGCTCGATGGAATGCCCCCGTTATGACCTCAAATCGAATCAATGATCAAACCAATCATGTCGTCCTTTTTATGCGTGCCGTCTTGACTCCATCTCTTGCATCGCTGTCTCATGTCATGTATCCACTCCCCGCACCAAAAGCCGCCCATAGCCTAGTAACCCAAAGGGCTAGGACCAACTCCCTGCACGTCTGGTCTAGATCACTTCTCAACTCGATTGTCGGCATCTTGCCCCCGTACCCCATTTTCAACACCTCAGTGGCAATTACATTGCCCTCTGAGTCCTTCCACTCACTGGGTTCCATCTCGTTCTTGCGCTGCTTGATTGCTTTCGTAAACCCGCCAGGCTTCCCACACGTCATGATCTCGGTGGGCCGACTGCCTTGTGTAGGAATGTGTGCGATGTGCCAGCGGCGCAAACCAAAGCGCAGCTGCAGGAATCCTGGCAACGCGGTGGCTGATTTTCCCTGAACGTAGTATTCGTTTGCGAGGAAAGGTGGATCGACGGCCTCGTAGAGAAGTCCGCTGTTGGTGAAGGGAATGTTTGGCGTACCAGATTGCAGCCTCGTCACTTCTTCAGCGCGCAACCTTCGGAGTTGCAGTTTGTTGATGCATGCATCGAGAAGAGAGGAGAGCTGGTAGGCAGGAGCGTTGGGAGTATGGATAAAGGTGCCGTAGATAGTAAAGGTGGTAGCTTTCTCGTCAACAACGGCGTAGGCAGGTGGAAGTTCTGGTGGCAACAGTATAGAGGTGACGTTGGATGCTGTTTCGTGCTCTGGGGAGCGCCTTTCGGCCCGTGTAGGCTCGCATACTGCCGACGATGCGGTTGGTGCAATTGTGGGCGGAGGTGCAACAACAGCTTCCTCGTAGGAAGGTATTGGTGGATTAGCAGTGAACGGAGCCATAGTGTGGTGAAGAGAAGAAGTGCAGACAGTCGCGCTGACTGCATCCGCGAGCTTCCATTATACTAAGCCTGAGGGGCTGTGTTCCGCCAAGCATTCTGTTGTGAGGTGAGGTGGAGGAGTGACGGAATGGCCTATTACATGGCGCGTCGGGTGGCGGGACTGGGGGACCACGCGATCCAATTGGAGCTTCTATGACGCACCATCTGTTTCTCTACAACACCACCATCCATATCGCTGGTGTCGACGGCCCTTCTTTTCTGTCCCCGCCTCTCACAGCTTTGCATGTTGCATAGCAAAATTCGACAAACATTCGAATACGATTGATTGGTGGCTACTGCGGATACAGCACAGTCAGCGAATTTTGAACTGATTTGCCGCCATGATCGGTCTCCGACAAGACCTCACGATAGATGGCTTTCCCGATCCGTGAGAGACCAGCGTGGTGTCTTAACCATATCGTATGACAGCCTTGGCAGAAAGGGAGCCCAAGAATTTCCTCAGCCTCAACACATGCGTTTTCACGGCATATCCCTTACCGACACCAAGGCGAGCACTGGGCCAGCAGTAGAAGGGCCGACAGACAAGCGACAAAGCTGAGTACGTGGCTTCGGGATCATTGAGTCAAGATGTGGATGAACCCCCTCACGCTGACTTGGCGTATGAGGAATGCGTGTTGAGAGCATGCCAAAGCAACACGTCCAAGAATACCCAAGAAAGGATTCCAGTAGCCTCAACAACCGTGCGCATCTAAATCCATTCGCAAACTCTCCTTCCGTGCTTGCCATTGGTTTTTAATGTTTACAACAAGTGTTTGGTAGTGGTGGAATTCCAGGTCTTGAGTGGGCCAAGATTCGCGAAACCTGGAGTGTGTCACAGCGTTGCCTCACATGTCGGGAGTAACTTTCCCAGGCCAACACCAAGCCTTGGTGTTAAGGCACCCACGTATGCTACCTCATGGCATTTCAGAGTAGACATATATAAGCGCTAAAGGTACCGACCAGCGAAACCGGCAAGAGTAATCTACTGTTGATCAGTCTCTTCGCACACGCTCATTCTTTCGATTCTTTTCGTCTGTTCGCTCATTTGCTGCGACTCGCTTCAAACTTTCTTGAATAATCTAATTCAATTCAAAAGCACTCATAATGCACTCCGTCACTCTCTCTGCTATTGCCAGCCTGGCCCTCGGCGCAGCGGCCGCGCCGCTTACTGCATCACCTATGGTCCTTGGCAACGGCCATGTTCAACTACAATTCTCTATCGATCTCGGCGGCCAAGGCGGAGCCGGCGCAAATGCACTCGACGCGAATCAGCTCTTCGCCTTCACTTCAATGCATATGATAAACGCGGTTCCAGAGGAAGTCGTAAACGGCACTGAGCCTACAGGTGGTCTGGCCGGCGCTTCTGGAACGTTCAATTTCGGAATCAACAGTGCAGCCAACATGATCTGCTACAACATCACTCTGCACAACTTTCAGGGCGAATTCGAATCCCCAGCCACGACCGCTACTCATATCCACGAGGCTGCGCGTGGAGCCAGCGGTCCTCCTCGTATCAGCTTCCCCAATCCTGAACCAGTCAACGGAGATGTAGCTGTGCGCAACAGTGCAGGATGTTTAAAGGGGCCCTTTACTACCGGCGTCATGGTTGAGGGAAAAGATTCAGGCGAAGGTTTCCATGTTAGCATGATTGAAGCGAACCCTGCTGCATTCATGGCAGATACTCACTCCAGCCTGGCGCTGCCTGGTGCCGTCAGAGGTCAGCTGGCTTAATGATACTGAGTAGAAGGGGGACGGAAGTGAGTTGTTTAGGCTTGGAGCAGTTCAGACTTGCCAGCGGCATGGCACTATTTATTCGATAATACAACTTTCTTGACCAATTTATATTACCTTCCCCTGGTAAATACAAGCGCATTGGAAGATGTCCACGTTTTTTTAAAAGTAGGCCAAGGAAGTACATGAATAAAACGCATCTAACTTTGCAGTGCAAGCTTCCTTCTATCCATATTGGCATGCGTGGCTTATGAGTGAGTTCAAACATTAAAATTCAAAATTCAAAACTCAAAATTGAAAATTGAAAATTCAAAGCAACAATTGAAGACAAGATTTCTCCCTTCCGATGAAGGAATTCGAGATGAGTGTCTTAGGTGAAGCAACAATCTGTTCTCGAACTATTCAAGTTGCGCGTGTCTAGAAGCTTTTCTCTTCCGCTGTGGAGCTAAGCGTGGCCGGATCTGCTTAGGTCAGAGGAAATGAAAGGAAATCTTACTGCTGAATAAGTCGGTGGGTATCTTGTACAGTGGTCATAGCGATCGGTGAAAAGCGCATGTAGCCCGAATTTCTTTTTGGCTTCGTCCGAGGCATATGGCCACTGCAGAAATGGTGTATTCCGACACATGCCTGATCATCGGTCCACTGCAAACCTGTGTACACCCAAGATACCGGAAACAGCTCTATCTTTATTCAATATTGCCTCTATACGGACATGTACATACTCCTTCCATGACGCCATTGGCAGGAGGTTTGACGTTAGTAATGCAGTTCGAAGCAATACGGGAGCAGTAGCCTAATCAGGTCTAGCGGCGAAGAAATTCCCGCCAGTGGAAACCTAGAGGCAAATGTAACCCAGCCATGCTGACCCAAATTCCTTCTTTGCTCGCCCAATCCAAAGCCAGGGAAATGGCGTGCTCTGTTACATGCTGCCAAGATGCTGCCAAACCCCAGAACAGTCGCTGACTTGTGGCCCAAAACTATGGATCAAGCCGGCCTTGTGTTGCTAGACCCAAGTCATCTTAAGCTTTTGCCATGAAAAAGCTTCCATAAGTCTTCTGTCGCTTGCAGCTGTTCGCTGCTCCCTCTCATTCCCATCGTATCCCATCGTTTCGAGGACCGGATCCTGCATCGACAAAATGGCGGCCGCCATGGACCCGGAGAAAGCTCCCCGCGACATCGCGACGTCACCGGACGTCTTGACGGAAACGCGCTCACACGTTATCAATGAGGACCGCCTGCGCCGCTCCCTTTCGGCGCGCCAAGTACAGATGATAGCGATTGGAGGTACCATTGGAACCGGTCTCTTCCTTGGTACAGGAAAAGCGCTCGCGACTGGAGGACCCGCTTCACTACTGATCTGCTACTCCATCGTCGGCTTCATCGTCTTCTGCACTATGCTGTCTTTGGGGGAAATGTCAGCTTTTGTGCCTGTAGCTGGATCGTTTTGCACATTTGCCGGGCGCTACGTCGACGACTCGTTTGGTTTCGCGCTGACTTGGAACTACTGGTTCAACGACGCTGTCAGCACGGCAGCGGACTTGGTCGCGCTACAGCTGTTGATTCAGTATTGGAGCGATGATGTTCCCTGGTATGCGTTGGGCATAGCTGTATGGGTGGTTATTGTCCTGGCGAACATTATCAACGTTAAAGCGTATGGCGAGCTGGAATACTGGCTGAGCTTGCTTAAGGTGGTGACGATTATCATTTTCATCATCTTGAGCATTGCGGTGAATGCTGGTGGAAACGTTGGATATGGTTATATTGGCGGGAAATACTGGACAATTGGCGATGCGCCTTTTGTGGGAGGCATTGGAGGCTTCGCATCCGTCTTCGTCACAGCATCCTTCGCCTATGGCGGAACTGAATCAATTGCTATCACGGCTGGAGAGACGCGGGATCCAGCTCGCAACCTTCCAAAGGTAGTCAAGAATGTGTTCTGGCGTATCCTGCTTTTCTACATCCTGACTGCCATTATGATTGGCTTCAACATCCCCTACAACTACCCTGGACTGAGCACGAAATCCAGTCGCACTTCGCCATTTACCATTGCCTTCCAGATGGCGGGCTCCAAAGCCGCAGGGTCCTTCGTGAACGCCGTTATCCTCACCAGTGTCATCTCCGCTGGAAACCACGCTCTTTACGCCGGATCGAGACTGCTCTATACCCTCGGTTCCAATGGCCATGCGCCCAAGGTCTTCACCAAATTGACGCGCTACCAAGTTCCGTGGGTCTCAGTTCTGACAACGAGTCTGGTTTCCATCGTTCTTTTCTCCCTCTCATTCGCTGGATCCGGCCAAGTATGGACATGGCTTCAAAACATTGTTGGAGTTTCCAATCAATTGAGCTGGATATGCATCGGTATCGCCTCTCTCCGTTTCCGTGCCGGCCTAAAAGCTCAGGGCAAAACGCATCTTCTCCCTTTCCGCAACTGGATGTATCCATGGGGTCCAATCGTTTGCATCGTACTGAACACCTTCATCGTCCTGGTGCAAGGCTGGACAGCATTCAGTCCGAGCTTCGCATCTGTAGACTTTGTCAGCTTCTACCTGGAACTTCCGGTTTTCTTCGTCATGATTGTAGGATGGAAGTTGCTGAAGAAGACAAAGTTCCGGAGAGCGAGCGAGATGGATCTAGAGACAGATGTATATACAAAAGAAGACATGGAACCTGAAGAAAAGGGATGGAAAAGCACAGGAAAGCGGGTGGCAACATGGTTTTGCTTCTAGATGCTAATTTTGTTTGTTTTACGAGTTTCTAACATTCCACGGCATTTTTAGAGCTGTAGGAAAAAGACACAATGTATGTGCATGACAACTATACGAACCTCATCGCATATGAGAAGCTTTTGACCGTAGCTTTTCTTGGGGTGTGAATGGATAAGTAATATGACGGGTTCATTTCTTTTGATCATTTTAGTACTGAGAAGCAGTTGCAGTTTCATCTTAATCCCGAATAGAGACTTATACTGATACCTTACGTCACTTCATGTACGCTCACTGTTTCTCATGAGACGTGAGCTGATCACATCCCAATCGCCGGACTCCTTGGTAGAAGAAAGAAGATATGGGAGATGAACAGCGTTTGGTAGGGCGCCTTAACTGTTTCCGAATGCGATGTGTGAGCGGTGTTCGACCGGCCTGCAAATTCTGGGCCCAAAGGTAAACACTTATGTTCCGCAAGCCACACAGAGACATTACGTATCATGAAATGGCCTGAAGCGCATTCAGCCAATGAAACACCCAGACCCAATTTGATCTCACCCTGATCTTTACTCGCGGGTTGTGTGACCATTCCCTATCCATACTATCTCTACCCTTTGGACAGCGGGGACATTACACTTACTACCTGAACCAGATTTGATATTTAACCGAGTGGCTTACCGACTATTCAGACGCCAGCGGTATGCTCATTACTTTCTCATTCGCAGCTTCCTCCTCTTTCTTTCAATTCTCTCTCGAAACATAGGCTAAGCACACTCGATCAATAGTCATGAAGCTTTCAACTTCTCTTACCCTCCTGTCACTTTTCCACAGCCCTGTAGCTGCTTGGGTACGTCACCTTTCTGTATCCGTCTGCATTGCTCACCGTATTATGTCTAACCCTCTACATGACAGTTATGCGTCCGCCCCGAAGAAACCCGGACACGGTATGGAAAGTGCATATATGATAAACTACATCCTGAATTTGACAGAAAGTGCATTTCAGTAAGTACACATATCTATCACGTATCCAAGGATAGAAGTGACAAGTCAGGGATACCCATGTACCATGAATCGTAATCGTTGTGCCCCTATTGGCCCAGACATTGCTGTGTGTTATTAGAGTGCTCTAGTATGTGCAGTCTACCACGGGCTGAACGCAGAGCTACCCGATCATATCTTTCTGGGACGCCGAGACCTTGAAGAGGCTTATGATTTTTGCCACGCAGTAACATAGACTGCATAATGTAAAATCACGAACAAAAAGACAAGTTCAGTTGATATCGAAAGTGATTTTGCGTGGATGTACGATGAGGTTCCATCTCATTAATGTTGAAAAGCCAGGAATGTAGAAAAGATATAGCACATGGAACACTGTTAAGTTGCGTTCACTTTTGAGAGTTTCTGTATTGAACAGCAGACTTTTCGCTGATTTCAGCCCTGTCATGTACCCAACTGCTTTTCATGAGTGTTGAAGACAATGTTAGCGCAGACCAGGTGCGTGATGGAGATGCAGAGGCGCAGTCGGACCGAGAGTCCTTATCGATAAGATCCAGACATCTCCAAAATTTCGGCGCAGACCAAACCAATCACCATCAGCTCACCATGCCCAAACGAAAACGCTCCTCGCCCTCCGGTGGCAGCGAGCCCACGCTCGCATCGACGCCCGCGAAACGCGCGAAAAACTGCGAGAAGCGTCTCGCCGATGTGCAAAAGCCTCTGGTTCAAGCACTGCGCCATGCCTCCAACCTCGAGCGCCAAAAACACAGTCGCAGGAAGAAGGACGCGACGAAGAAGAACGATACAAAGACTCTTGGTCGCCTGGAAAGCGAGTACCAGACGCTTAAAGCGCTCAACCTAGAACAGCTCGCCGACCAACATCTGCGCAAGACACTGGCGAGGGTCAAGAGCTTGAAGGATGCCGAACCGCTGCAGGAATACATTGCGGGAATACGAGAGGCAAGCAAGGACCCTAATACATTGAACGTTACAGCGCGGTTATTCAAAGTCAAGCACGTAACAAAATTGGTGGACGGTGTGATTGAAGACCTGAAAGGCATACTGGGAGTCACCAAGGGCAAGGATGGTGCGAAGGACGAAGCGGGCGAAGCAAAGGCGCAAGAACCGAAGACGTCTAGGAACAAGGAAGTTCCAGAAAAAGACGATGTGGATATGGAGGACGTGAGCGATGAGGGAGATGACCCGTACATGGCCTTCAGCGCACGGATAGCAGAGCCTTCATCAGGTGAAGAGGATGATGAAGCTTCCGTGGCAGGTGACGAGCGACCGCCGAGCATCTTGGACAGCGAGAGCGAACACGATCCTGACGATGACCTTGATGCTGAGAGCGAGAGCGAAGGCGAGAGCATAGGTGGACTCGAGGAGGCCCAAGGCAGAATCGCCGAACCGTCATCGGACGAAGAGTCTGAAGCATCAGGTTCTGAGTCCAACGCTGAGTCTGGATCCGACTCGGATGAAGCCGCGATACCCAACAAAAAGGCCAAGACCAAGACTGTGGAAGCAAAGCCTACAACATCCGCCTTCCTCCCCGCCCTCAGCCATGCCGCCTACTTCTCTGGCTCCGAATCAGAGGCATCTGACCTCGATGTGGACATGGCTCCACGAAAGAACCGTCGCGGCCAACGCGCGCGTCAACGACTCGCGGAATTGAAATATGGTCAGAAAGCTAAGCATCTCGAAAAGGCCCAGCGTACTGCAACTTTCGATCCCAAACGTGGCGCAGTCAGCGGCACCGATAAGCGTCAAAGACGAGGTAAGCCAATGGGCCCTGGACCACAGCAGAGCGGAGGCAATGCAGAACCGTTGGGCGAGCGAAAAGACAAGAAGGATCGGAAGATGGGTATCGGCGCGAAGAGAGACGACAAGGGCGAGCTGCATCCCTCGTGGCTGGCAGCGAAGAAGGCCAAGGAGAGCACGAAGCTCAAGATTGATGTCAGCGGGAATAAGCCGGCGGGAAAGAAGGTTGTTTTTGATTGAGATACCCAAATTGGAATCCGAATATCCTATCGATCGATCGAGGTCACTTTTACATTGAGCACAACATCAGCGAGGCCCTGTCCAAACGAATCTCTTCACTTGAGTTATTACGTGGTCAACATGATATAATTGATTGGCCGCAGCTGGATCCAACCATCTTACTCAGTCGACAGCTGACATAGTACCTCCCCCAGCCCCACTTATTGCGAAGAAGCTGTTCTGTGGTAGTACACGGAGGAAGGTGACCTGCTGCTAGACTGATATACCATGAAGTCTGCTTCTTAGCAGTCTGATCGTCGACAATGCCTCTCCTGAACCCCTTTTCGAATGACTCACTTCGACCGATTGGAGTAAACCAGGGCGTACAAACAAGATATGACGTCTTTCTACTCGCCAAATGCCCGTGTGCTGACCTACACGTGGCGGTGTTAATCTCATTCGAGGAGTGGCGCAGCAGAGGAGTGCAACAGGAGCCAATGGCCCCTGGACTGCGCCTCAAAGATTTCACTGTGGTGGGGCCGAGGAGCTCAATTGCGAGCGGCAGAAAGGGACCATCCGCTCTACCCGGCGTGCCAAGAAAGCTTGAGAAAGCTTGACGCAGGGCGCCTTGCGGTCACCTTCTGATGCAAAAGTGGATGTTGGCTGTCCTGCTGCCGATGCTTCGAGTGTCTACAATGATCTGTTTCTGGGGTTGTTTTGTAATAATAAAGTTTGGCATTAGTGGCTCGGCCCAGTCCAGACTTCCGAAGTAACGGCACCGCCTCACCGAGATTGCGCCACGTTTCAAGCTGAGGCGCATACGCGCTCGTCTACCCACCGGGAGGGTCCTCTTGGGTAGACTAAGCTGCAGGTGCACGATGCACGACCGCTACCGAGGTAGGATTAGGAACAATTAAATGCCGCTCTCCTTGGACTACTTATACCTTAGCCCCTCTAACAGCTGGCCGTCCATCCTCGGTATCACTCCACTCGACAGCTGTTTCTTCCTGCGACCTCGCACCCACACCTCCCCACATTTCCCTTACTTCCCCTCCTTCACAATGGGTTTCTTCTCGGAATTGATATCAGAATTCAAAGGCTCCAGCCAGGATGGCCAGCAACAACAACAACAATCCGGATACTCCGGGTATCCTCCACAACAAGGATATCCACCACAGCAGGGATACCCACCACAGCAAGGATACCCACAGCAGGGGTATCCGCCACAGCAGCATTCACCCCAGCCACCACCAGTCTCCTACCCGTGGCATGCAGAGTGGGATGGACGTGAGAACCGCTGGGTCTTTGTGAACCAGCAAAACGGAGAGCGCACATTCAATTACCCCGGCCCCGGCTACGCACAACAACAGGGCGATTATGGTGCCCCACAAGGCGGTTATGGCTACGGCCAGGGTGGCTACAACAACCAGGGCGCAGCCAACCAAAGCGCATATGATCCTACACGTGGCTCTGAAGAGAAGAAGAGCGGAGGCAACGGATGGAAGTACGCCGCAGCCGGTGCCGCAGGTCTTGCAGGTGGCGCACTCCTAATGCACGAGAGTGACAAGATTGGTAGGCTCTTTGGTCCCATCTCACTAGTAATTGACTAACACCCATGAACAGAAGAAGGCTGGGACAACACCAAAGAGCACGTCGCCAACGGCGTCGATGAATTCGGCAACAACGTCGAAAACTTCCCCGAAAACGCATCCCGCTGGACAGGCGAGCAGGTCGGCCGTGTAGAAAACTTCGGCGACGATGTAGAGCAAAAGTGGGACGATGGCGTCCAGAATGTTGAGGATTTCCCAGAGGACGCGGCTAGGTGGACGGGTGAGAAGGTCCAGGAAGTAGAAGATATCCCGCAAGACATTGAGAACAAGTGGGATAATATGGTTGATGGCGTCGAGCAATTTGGAGATGACATGGGAAATGCGTATGATGAGGGCAGGGACGAGCAGAGATACGAAGACGATGATTATTGAGTGCTTGGGGATCATTGAAAAAGCGTTTCTCAGATCAGCCTCTTCCAATCAAATTCTAAATTTCAACGTTTCCAAAAACGATACTTTGAGTAGTATGCGAGTGAACCACAGGCACTGCAGCTACTGACGCATTAGATTTGTAGCGTCATGTTTGACATGGTAATTTCCAAACATCTGGCTTTCTGACTTTCTGGCTTGCTGATGTGCTAGCTCTTACGAGAATTCGATACATTTTGTGTTCTCGCTGTCATACTACCCTTTACCAATTCCTGAACGAGCAGGAATAGCAAATGGGAAAATTACGAGAGACGTCTGATACAAGCGCTCATTGATTGGATATCTTGATACGTACAGTAAAACAACTTGCTTTGGATAATAGTGGGCTTACTACAAGATGAAAGCTCGATTACTCAAGTGAACATACGCGCTACGAGCACGTTGGACACTCTCACAACTCCCCTATTCTTACTTACCTTACTACATCACGCATAAATATCAGAAGATTTTCCATATTACTGTCAATCGACCATCTCCACTTAGTATGATCGAGTGGGCCCCTAGCACGACGCTAGGTATTTGCTCCCAAGAATTTCACGGACTTTTGCAATGAACAGTGATGGTATGAATGTCCAATTAATTCTAGTAAATGTACAAGCCAACAAGTGTCGTAAGTAGACTGCAGAAGCTATGGGGTCCATCCGATCCTGAACGGCAGCGCCAGATGCGGAAGAGGGGTTGCGCGGTTGGTTCTTGCCTTTGTTTTTGGAATGAAAAGAGTGGTGAACGGAAGATGATGGAAGTTTGTGGCTACTTGATACTTCGACATCCCGCATCCGCTACCCATTTGGCCAAGCACATACAATACCGCATGCTGTGACTACATCGTCAGCTTAATTAAACGGTCCCCGTCCATGCATAAACCCTCTTCCTCCCACCCCCATCCGTCCACCTCTAAACACTCCTCTTCCCCGACCCCGAGGAGCACCATACGGCGGATTCGCGACTCCAAATACTCCAACCCTTGGCCTGCCTTCTTCCTCCGCTTCGCTACCTTCTGTACTGTAATCTCCCTCCAGCCTCCTCGTACCCCTGCCAGTAGACGGCGCTCCCAAAGACCGCGGATACCCCCACGAACCCATGCCCTGATATCCCATATGCTCAGAAGCCTGATAGCTAGGGCCATATCCATCACCTCTCTCACCGTTACCACGCCTTGGTCTTTGCTGAAATCCCACACGCCTCTCTCTATAATACATCGCCGCTCTCCTACGCGCCTGTGCCGGCGACAATCCATCGACGATACCACGCCTTACATTCCTTTTCCTCGTAGTTCTTAGTGAACGCAGTGACCCGGAGTATGCGTCCTCTTCAAGTGAATCTTCCGGCATACTCAACCCACGCTGAGAACCACTGTAAGCGTTTTGCAGAAGCGAACTTTCCGCCTCGCGCAGCCTCCCCATATCAGTCGCTTCTCTGGGATTTTGCAACAGAACAAAGCGTCTTTGACTCTCTGGAGTACGCGTGTAATGTGAAAGTCGCCGGCGGTGGTTGGGAGGAGGGTCCGTGGCGCTAGGGATGGGGGAGAGGAAGCAATTGGGAGAATCAGGGTCTCCATCTATGTTGGAGGTTAGTTGGTTAGAAAGCTTGATGGGAAGGGGGAAAGAAGGAGATAAGAGCGTACGCATGTAGAGAGGTGGTGGAGTCTTGGACTTGAAGAGGCTGAAGAGACCCATAGTGTTGAGTGGCTGGTTTCGGTACTGGAGTGTGCTGAGAGTTGATGTTGGAGTTTTGCGTGAGAGGAGGTGTGCAAGAATGATGTTGGAGAAGGATGCGAGCTGAAGATGCTGTTATAGTTAGAGTGGAGATTTGAATGAGAATTGTGCGTGATGAGTGCGACGCATGCTGCACGTTGGCTGTGAATAGTTTGTAATTATTGTGACCAGAATCACCAAATTGAAGGCGTGAGAATCCATTGACAAATGTACTCTATCCATAAAGGTGATCTATACAATTCTCGTATGTACAAACATGGCGACACGCTCTACTATATTACATGAGTGATGCAGTCTTAGAAGAAAGTGCTCAATCCATCCTTGCGTCTCAGCGCAACATGCAGGAAAATGTACACAACCACACCAAATCCCAGCATACCCGAGATGACGCCAAAGCCCATAAGGTACTTGGGCTTATCGTCAGCCGGGAAAAGGTATGCGCCGTAGATTTGCGCAAGGTTGCCCAGCGCATTGACCAGTGCAATGGCAATTGCTCTGACTTCGGGCTGCATAGATCCAAAAGTCGCACTTGCATACGATAGCGATACGGCGTTGGATGCCCAGAGTCCAGCAGCCATGAGGACGAGGAGGGCGTATCGTGCGGTAAAGTTGTAGACTACGCAGACTAAGATGGAGGTTACGAGCGAGAAGGTGAGCCAGCCTGCAATGACGAGGCCGCGATGCATGGAGATTGAGTCGGCAAAGTATGTGGTTACTGCGGTGGCGACGAATGCGACGGCGTAGATAGGAACAGTCATGTATTGTGCAGTGACGGTATCTTTGTAGCCGAGGCCGTTGACGAGCGTGGGGTAGAAGTAGGAGAGGGTGGAGGAGCCGACGATGACCTGGGTGTTGTTAGTGACATGTCACTCGAGGACAGGCTGAGTTACTTGCCATGTAGCCGATGACGAATGCAATGGTCCTCCAATCGAAGATAGCAAGGCGGAAAGATGTGAGTCTGCCGATCCTCACATCACCGTCGACATGTGTTTGGACACCGGCCCCTTTGAGGCGTGCAGTAGCAATCAGTCGCTCGCGGTCGGTCAATCGCTTTGTGTTTGCCGGGAAGTCCAGAAGGAGGAAATAGGAGACTCCAGCCCAGATGATAGTTGCAGCCCCTTCGATTATAAACAGCCAGCGCCATCTGTTAGGGATTAGCATTTTATCATTGAAGGTATAGTCAGTGCTCTAGAGATTGTAATGTTGTTCACGATGAGAGTAAACACTTACCCGCGTAGACCGCCAGCGCCCTCCATACCTCCGGTAATAGCACCTGCAAGGAGGCCGCCAAACGCACCACTGAGAATCGCGGCCGACATGTATACACCAAAGCGCTTCGATTGCTCGTCTTTCTTGTACCATGATGAGATGATGAGAATGATACCAGGGGCGAAACCAGACTCAAAGACACCAACAAAGATACGAAGCACGACCAGATGTTCGAAGTCGTGGATAGCACCCATGCAGCAGGTTAAACCACCCCAGATGGCCATGATGGCGGGGAGGTATACGGAAGGCTTCAGTCGGACCAAAAGCATGTTAGAAGGCGGCTCAAAGGCGACATATGTAACAAAGAAGACCACCAGAGCGATCGAATACTGATTTGAACTGAGATTCAGATCAGTGGCCATGCCAGCAATCTTTGCGTTTCCAATACTGATGACTGGTCAGTCGTTGCAACGAAAGCACATGGAAAGCTACCTACTTTGTGCGGTCCATGTACGACAGCAGGTACATCAGCCACATGGTTGGAAGGAGGAAAGTATCAATCTTCTTGACTAATTGCTTTTCTTCCTCAGGAGTCCAGGTGAAGTCTTCCGAGACTTCAATGTGTTTCGTCGTGTCCATGTCTTTGACGTCGTCGGCATCGGATGAATGGCGTGTTGACGACATGGTGTTTTGGCGTAACAGAGGCTGGTCTGGGGAAAAACACCCAAACACTACTTGTTTGAAGAGGAATTTGAACCACTTGCAGTGAGGCTGAGGACCCAACTACAAGTATGTATCTGGTATTTCGTAACACCTGCGTAGCTTTATACAGTTTCTTAGCGAAGCCGTATATCACTTCTGCAGGACTTGGTAGTAATTACTCAAAAGAGCTTGGACTGGTTTTGCCGCCCCCAGATCGTATCGGGCCTTCTCTGGCTTACCCCAGGTCTTAGGCTGCTAGCCGGAATTGCCGGGGACGGCCCAACTAAATCAATGCGTCGATGGCAATGGTTGGCTGGACTCCCACACAAATCCGTATGCAGTGGTAGTCCGAATTGTATGGCTCGATGCGAGCATGTGCCACTAAGCGAGGGCTCGCCTGTGAGAACCTTACTCCGTACTGTTGCGCCCTCGGTTGGTGCTTCGGTACGGTGATGATTCGCGTCCCTATCGCGTTCCAAGGATCTTCGGTAACGAGTTAGAAGTTTGTCTTGCCACCAGATAGCGCGGGGTTAGGAAGTTGGGGGCGTACTTAAAGCATGCGGGGAGCCAGCAAAGGGGAAGTTCAGCTATCCATCCCCTTAAATATCCCAACGGTCTCGCTGTACCTGCCGTATCTCATCAACTTCTTCAATCTCAGCTCGTTTGAGGTGCTATTGATGTCTCCCTCAGCAATCATCCCGCAGTCTGACCAGACGGCGCCGGCCAACGGCCACACGAGTGGCACTCAAGTCGAGCAGAGTGTGCCAAATCCTGTTTACCTTTCCACTGAGCCAAAGGAAGACTTCGACTGGAAAATTACCCTCAGGGGCAAAGTGATCGCCATCACTGGCGCAAACAGAGGTTGGGCGGCCCCTCTCTGACGCTTAGAAGCGACACTAACGGGCACTACAGGCATTGGTCTCGGACTTGCAACGGTATGCCTTGCAAACGATGCCGCCGAAATTTACTCGCTAGATCTCTTTGAGCCAGGCGAGGATTTCCAGGCGCTCCAAAAGGCCAACCCCAAGCGTGTCCATTACCTTCACTGCGATGTTACTTCTGAAGAAAGCGTCACCAAGGCTGTTGACCAGATTGTCGCGCAATCGGGCCGGATTGATGGCATGATTGCCAACGCAGGAATGACAAAGCATCAGCCAGCGCTCGACTTTGACCGCCCTCAGCTCGAGCAGCTGTTTAATCTCAATGTGTTTGGTGCTTACTTTTGCGCCACAGCAGCAGCCAAAAAGTTCATCGAGCTGGGAATCAAGGGGTCCATTGTCTTCACTGCATCCATGACTTCGTACCGGCCAAACCGGGCTGCGCCGTCTGCTCCGTACGGCGGGACAAAGGGTGCTGTTCGCAACATGGCGCACACACTGGCAATGGAGTGGGCAAAGCATGGCATTCGGGTCAACTCGATTTCACCCGGTTTCGTCCGCACTCAGATGACGTACTATGTGGAAAGGGCACCCGACTGGAACCTGAAGATGCAGTACTATGGTGGCATGCCCAGACTGGCTGATCCTCGCGAACTTGGCGGAGCGTACGTGTATTTGCTCTCTGACGGAGCTAGTTATACCACCGGCATCGACATTCCTGTTGCAGGCATTGTTGGCGCATGGTAGATGTGTTTTTCTGTTGTCGTTGTTGTCTTCATTTCTTCTCACGATACCGCATTGGGTGGAGTTTATGCCATAGCTGGCCAATTTGGTCTAGAAAATGGATCTGATTAGATGCTTCATCGAAGCTGCTATTGTTCTTCGACTCGTCCATTCAGGTGTGAGAATGGAATAACTGCTGGTGCTGTGAACGTGGCAGCCCACAAGCCTCTGCAACGGGCGACAGCCGTCCGATGCAACTGACTGACTCAACCTATCCCAGGCACCCATGTCATAGCCCGTGTTGTTTTTGTGCTTGTTTTCTTGAGGCGTCTTGTTATATATGTTCGGAGTGTCTTCTGCGCAGTGTTTCCCGCACACAGGCAATCAATATATTAGGCACCCCTTACCCTGAGCCACTAAGAGGATAGTGCTCAGGACTTGCGCGGGGTCCTCGCCTCTCGGGTCTCGGGTCGCACATCCAACCACTGCCCGTCTCTTTAGATCCCCACAATATCGCCTCTAAGAGCTCCGGAACGACCAGAGTCCCTCTGACACTATCCACCAAAGCCTGTTTGGTTCTGGGCTAGCCGGCTGCCTTCTCCGCGAATCTAGTGCACCCCACGCGACCAGGTCCGATTCCCAAGCGAAGGCTCAAAGGATCTCGACGCGAAGTCTCATCAGCATGCACAACATCATCCGTGATGCCAGCATCCTCTACAGGCCCTCCTAAGCCTCGAAAGCCCCGCCCGTCGCGAGCGCGAGTAAGTCTACTCCCAACAAGCCCATGTGGCTGATTCACTGACGAGGCATTCTCCGCTGCCAACAGGGTCTGCGCACAACCACCGGCTGGTAAGTTCGCTGTGGCATCACTTAGACGCGTCGTGGGGACCTGCTGGAACATGAAGCGCGCTCTTTGCAGACTCTAGCTAACATAGCCAGTCTCACTTGCAGACGGAGAAGGGTAAAATGTGACGAGCTCAGGCCTCGGTGTGCAACATGCACCAAGTCAGACCGAGAATGCCTGTACTCATCTTCAAAAGATGTATTGGCAGACACGCCAAGCACCGCCTCGGGCTCTGTACAATCAACATCGCCCGCTCATGAAGATGCTTCTTCATCTGCTGCATTTTCACCAAACTCTGCAACTTCTTCTCGGAGACATGTTCCCCGTGAAATCGACCCCCAGGTCTGGCAGGCCTCGCCGGAGCTCTTGTTTGAATCTCCGTCAAATGTTATCAATTCTCTACCTTCGCCCAACTCAGCACCACTAGCTTACTACGACTTGCTTGCCGAAGATGCCATGAACAATATTGACAAGCACAACCTCAATCTGGACCTAGAGAGAACTACGTTTTCGCGCCCTTCAAGCCCAGAAACAGGAACACCGAATGTCGATCCTCAGCCTGGCCAAGCGGCCGACTCCGAGGCTCAGATACAAGAACAATGGAACTCTACTGAAATCTTACCGATGACAGACGATGAGCTGGTCCTGTTCAAACACTACGTCAGCGTGATTGGACCCATTCTGGACCTGAGTGACCCTTCCAAACAATTCACCACGGTGGTGCCTGCTCTTGCTGTTCACAATGTGGGCCTGCTAAAATCCCTGCTCGCAGTGGCTGCACGTCACATGGCACTCCTGAGCGAACCGCAGCTTCACCAACTCAACCTCCAGGATCATGTACCCACATCTGACAACAGCAGCGCCAATCATCTGCGAAACCCACTTCTCCGAGCCGCAACACAGTACTATTATGAAACTTTGCATTACCTCTCCAAGAACCTGTTCTACTCGTCGTATTCCAGGTCGAGGGAGATCATTTCAACGTCCATTCTCATAAGCACATATGAGATGTGGGATTCAGAGGGCCAGTACAGCAACGGAGCATGGGAAAGGCATCTTCGCGGAATATTTTGGATCCAAAGAAGCCAGAATAACAACGGAGAATGCAAAGACCCGCTGCGAAGAGCGGCATGGTGGCAATGGCTGCGTCAAGACTCGTGGGTTGCTTTTCGCGAAGGGCGACGAGTTCTGACGATATGGAGACCGACCAAGCGTTTAATGGATCTGACACCTGATGAATTAGCCCTGCGTATTGTGTACATTTGCGGAAGATGTATAGACTTTGCTGCAACTGAGAAAAAGTACGACATCCCAACACGCATTGAGCAAGCTGGAAAGCTCCTGCAAGCCCTTGAAGACTGGCGCAAAGCGCTTCCGTCTTCTTTCCAGCCTCTGTATCAAGGGCCTCAACCGATACCGGGTGAGTCGTTCAGGCCCATTTGGATCCATCCTCCTTCGTTTGCGGCTGCTATACAAAATTTCCATATTGGACGGATCCTAGTTTTGATCAACCAGCCATCGATTGGAGGCATCGACGAGTTTCGAGTTCGACAGCGGGCATTGGATGAGAGTGTGGAGATCATCTGTGGAATTGCTCTGTCGCACCAGTCAAAGGAGCTGCCAAGTGCCATGATCAATTTTCAAGCGATATACAGCGGTAGGTTCTGGGATCTTACATGCCATGGAACTGTGCTTACATTTTTTAGCTGGGTTATGTGTACAAGACCCCGTCAAACAGGCAGCCATCCTACAGCTTTTGGAGCAGACACTTGACATCACTAGATTTCCACCTAAGTCATTACTTGCAGACCTTGCCAACTACTGGGGAGCTGAATCGTGATTCGAAGCACGCGACTCAAGTCCTAGCTTGCGCGCCTTCGGTCAAGGTAACACCGCGCTCCGCAGACATGGAAAAGCTTGGACCGAACCATTCTCTTAGGGCGGGCTCCGTTCGATCGGATACAATACGGCATATTTAATGCCGAAACGCATGACAGGTGTAACAACACCCTAACCAGTACGTTTTGAGTATGCCGGTGCGGGTACATAGTCTCCAGCCGTGCTCCCGCTCCCCACAAAGTACACCTTGACTTCGCGGGAGGCTCTGAAAGATGGGGTATAAGCGGGGTGCGTGTTGCTGGAAATGGCTTTTCCAAAGTTTGTGCCTCGTAACGAGGTTTTCCCGCGGCACAATGGACCCGTGCAGCATTCTCCAGCGCGTACTCCGTATTACCCCAGCATTTCTGCGCATGAGGGTCGGGGTTGCTCGAGTCGAGCACCAATCAGCGCCCAGCATCTCCGCATCTCCCCCGAACTACCTATCTCCTGCACAACCATGTCATCGCGTATGGTTTCAGTTACGGGCCTTCTTGCGAGTGCTGAATACAACCGCAGAGATCTAACAAGCAACTTCTCGGTATTCTCTACTCTCTCTTATTCTCAAAAACCCATATCCGAATTCACCATCATGGCTGTAACCAAGGAAAACCGTACGCTCTCAATCCTCAATGCCGCTGAAGCAGGGGATTACGGCGTCATGGCCGCCATTGCGTATGAACCCGTCTGTTAACGTCTTACGCAATACTAAGCCTCCTAGGTACAACATGGAACACTTGACTGCTCTGGTCCGCGCAGCAGAAGCAAAACGATCACCTCTCATAATCCAACTATTTCCCTCAACGCTCAAACAACTCCCTCTACTCGCCCACGCCGCTGCACATGCCGTCAAAACAGCCACCGTACCACTTTCATTACACATTGATCACGCCCAGAATGTCGAGCATATCCGAGAAATCATTGACTCACTGCCTGTCGATTCCGTAATGGTGGACATGTCACATTATGACGAAGCCGAAAACTTAGAAAAAACCCGGATATTGACAAAGGAGTGTCACGACCGAGGTATTGCAGTCGAGGCGGAGAGCGGCAGGATAGAAGGAGGAGAAGATGGTATCGCTGACACTGGCGACCTCCAGGGTATAAGTTATGCCTCAGCCTCCTTATCAGTTGCTAACTTTTGAGTAGCGCTCTTCACATCCCCCGAAGACGTTGACAATTTCATCGCTGCCGGAATCGACATTCTTGCCCCGTCCATCGGCAACGTGCACGGCGACTACGGTCCTACTGGACCAAAGGAGGGTCAAATACACTATGACCGTCTTGAATCGATAAACAAGCAGGTCAACAAGCGCGTCAGGATTGCGCTACACGGTACCAATGATTTTCCACCCGAAGTTATGCAGCGCTGCATTCGATCCGGTGCTGTCAAGCTTAACGTTAACAAGTTGTTGCTTGAGGCGGGTAACGAGGTCTTAAGAAAGAATGCACCGACAACGTTGTTGGCGAAGTTGATCGATATGCAGATGGACGCGATACAGAAGGAGACAGAAAGATGGATGGATGTTTGTGGGAGTAGCGGTAAGGCGTGAGAATGTGGCCGATCCATTGAAAGAGGAAGACAAAACATACCCAGATGTAGTGTTGGCGCAGTTGTATATCATACACAATGTTGTTAGTCATGAGCATTTACAAAAAAGCTATGGATTAGTACTAGACAAGGTCAATCGCTGTCAAACATGAACTATTCTACAACACTAACTATGCGATGTGCTTGCTTTCGCTTGTTGCTTCCCTCCTTATGAACACAAAAAAGGAGCATTGGCACATCCAGGCGTACGAGAGGTGTGTGTATGTGTATGTACTACACACGACAGTCCCAACGGGAGCAAAAAAAGAACTCTGATGAGGTCTTGCCCGGAATC
>JAODYC010000007.1:192445-204311 GCA_026262405.1 Curvularia hawaiiensis
CACTACAAAACCGATGGTGTTTTGGTGCATAGTATGTGTCATATACTAAGACGTAAAAATTGAACACAAGGAACTCCCCAGCGCTTTGTACTCCCATGTACAACTCGATGTGAAAATTCTGTTCATTTGCTAGAATGCGAGATGTGGGGCTGAGAGGTGGGGTTTGGAGGGGTAAGTGCTGTGTATGGATCGAGGAAAAGCGAAAGAATCGCGCAAGAAGCGCAACAGACGACGAATGGATTAACGCAAGAAAACGTAAAAGCGCATTCAGTTTCAAAGTATCGGCAATGTGCATAGATTTGGTGAGAGGTAAGGATGAGGTTGTGGCAAGAGGTTGTAGTGCGGATATAAAGATGTGACATGTTTTGTGGGTGGAAAAGGAAGTGTGGGGAGTAGTCGCATGGGCGAAGTGCATGGCAGGGAGGAGAGAGAAGGGATGAGGAGAAGTGAGAGTGAGTTGAGGTGGCTGGGTAGACGGTCTAGGGAGGAGAAGGTTCTGAGCAATGTGTGTTCGTGTCTGGGACCGAGTGGTGCTGAGTGTGTGGTCTGCGCGAAGTGGGAGCAAACGCACGCTTGTCTACCACCCCCGTAGCTTGAAGGTAGAGTCAAGACGCCGTGAGTCTGATTGATTGAAGCTTTACGATACAGACGCCACATTCCATGCTTCATGCTGCTCTAGCTTCCCTAAGGACAAGTGTATCTACAGATCTTACTCTTACCATGCCTCTACGAGAAGGAAGGCTGTAGCTTCCCAGAAACCCTCTCCATAATTCTTATCGGCAGCAAGCTATCATACACATGGTTGAGCCACTCACAGCAAACGCGCCGCGTATACGCTGGGTCGATAATCTCCTCGACGCCAAACGCATTCGCAGTCCTAACAGGGTTCATTAACCGCTTGTACTCAGCTTCGAGCTCTGAATAGTGCTTGTTACGCGCTTCCTTGCCCTCTTTCTTCTCGATCTGTTTCAGCTCAAACGAATGCCCGACTTCAATGCCGCCTTCTAACGGTAGCGAACCCCACGTGCCAGAAGGCCAGGCAACGCGCATGCGGGGATCACGGCAATCTAGCATGACGCCTCCTGCTACACCGTAGACACGCCGCACAATGACGTTGAAGATGGGCATGGTTGTGCTGTAGTATGTTGTCGCAAGTGTGATGCCATGTCGCATCGTAGCGTTGCGCTCTGCGATAGTGCCGATTGCATATCCTGGTATGTCGACGAACTGGAGGAGTGGAATATTGAAGACGTCCAGGAACTTGAGCATGCGAGTGATCTTCTGCGATCCCAGTGCGTCCAGTGCGCCCGCGTTGACTTCGCAGTTGAGCGATACAATGCCGACTGGCTTGCCTCCCAGACGCGCCAAACCAACGATAGCCGTAGTCCCCCACAAGGCCCCGATCTCGAAGAACGATCCTTGATCCACCACTTCGGTGATAATGGCGCGGGGATTGTACATCCTGTTTTTGGCTCGCGGGATGATTGATCGTAGTTTTTCCGATGTCCGATCGATTGGGTCAATGCAGTCGATCACAGGAGGTAGTTTTGTGCCGCAGTCAGGTAGGTAGCTCAATACCGTTCTTATCTGTTCAAAACAGCCAGCTTCATCGGGCGCGAGGTTGTCGATTGTTCCGTTTGTACAGTGTACAGCAGGGCCTCCAAGATCTGTTAATGATAATTCTTCTTCAAACGTAGCATTCTTGACGACGTTTGGCCCTGCGTTGAACAGCGCCCCAATGTCGCCAGCCATGACGGAGAAGTGGCAAGCGACAACACGAGCTGCTCCTAGGCCAATGGCTGGCCCCAAAACCGCACCTAGGTTGGGTATTCCGGCATTGAGTTGACCGACCACATGTTCAAAGGCAGGTAGCGGGGGGATGTATGAGTAACCCCAAGAGCGAATTGTGGTGACAGAGCCCCCACCTGATGAACCGTCTACAAGTTTGATTATGGGCAGCTTGAGTGAAAGGGAGAGTTTCTCCATATAAAGCTACGATGGTGAGCGACTATGCACAAGACTGAGTTCTTGGACGTACCGTCTTCTCCATCAGCGCGCCGTCGGCATGTCCAGCACGTATCGAAAAGTCATCTGCCGTGAAGACAATCTTTCGGCCTCGCAATGTTCCAAAGCCTGGGAGGTCTCAGCATCTGTAGCGACCATAACTGCGTGAGCCATACCTTGTACGTTGTTCGACGGCACATATTCTTCTGGCTCCTCTTTCGATGGTCCAAGCTGTTTCCACTTGACCGTACCGCTCACGCTGCCCACCTCTTGAAAACTTCCCTCATCTAACAACTGCTCAACTCTTTCACGAACCCATAGTTTCCCAGCCTGCTTCTGCTTCACATAGCCCCGATTGTTCGTATCGGGCGTGGCAGCGATCTTGCGTAGCGTTGTAATCTGCCCAAGTATATCTGAATAGTCGGCCGGTAGATCTGAATCTGCGCCCTTTCTCCGCCGTCGTCTAGGCGTCTCAGGCGCAATGTGCGAGCTGACCTGAGCGAGCCTGGCTTTGGCAGCATCGGATGACGTCGACGCGTCTTTTGGGGGATTCTGCTCGTCACCAGCCATTTCAATGGAGAGGAAAGTAAGAACAATTGCAATGCAAGGCTCCAGTGAGGAGGCCTTGTAAGACGTTACATTCCAACGAGCTAACCTGACACACGCAACACGGTTGTCGCAGTGTAATAATGGGGTCAGGCCGGGGAACCGAGGCATCTGGTCGTTCCCCCCGCTCATCCATGCCTCACTCGGACTAGCTGACGGCAATACCGAATGTCGTGACCAGGTCACCGCAATGATGACCTTGAAATAGTTGACATATCATACGCTCTTTGGCCGGCATGCGAAGAGCCTCACACTTGGTATACATCGGATTCTGCATACGCTGAATTCCGGAGTACTGCTATCTCGGCTTGATCCCAATTGATCTACATACCAAGTTCTTTTTTGTAAATACAAGAAACCAAGCTTGGAGTCCTTTGATAGAAGATCATCTAGTTGCTTGATACCTCGGAAGGAATGGCTCGTCCATTGCAAAGGCACATCAAGCGACTTCTGGTCGCCAACAGAGGAGAAATCGCAACACGAATCATTTCCACAGCCCGGGAACTCGACATTGAAACATACGCCATTTATACTTCAGGTGACGACTCACATGCGGTACAAGCAGCTCATGCGATTCAGCTTGAGTCGGCAGCTACTTTTATGAGCATCGACAGTCTTGTTGAAATTATCAAGCAGCATCAGATTGACGCTGTGCACCCTGGATATGGCTTTCTTTCCGAGTCTGAGGAATTTTGCAAGAGAGCTTGGGATGAAGCGGGTGCAGTCGTCGTCGGTCCTGGTTGGAGTATTCTCAGCAATACTGGAGACAAGCTGAAAGCGAGACAGCTTGCTGAAGGATGTAAGTCACGTGGGTAAAGCAATGCAATCTCAGTGAGACTGACTTCTATTCAGGCAACGTGCCGACGTGTCCAGCACTTGAGAGTCCCACCAACAGAATTGAAGATATCCAGCAATTTGCCTCACGGGTGGGCTATCCTGTCATGGTCAAAGCTGTAGATGGAGGCGGCGGTCGCGGCATTCGACTCATTCGTAGCGAAGATCAACTTGCTTCTTCAGTAAAGCGAGCAATCGAAGAGAGTCCATCCAAGACCGTTTTCGCTGAGAAGGCAGCAGTCGACGACTTCCGACATATTGAGGTCCAAATCATTGGCGATGGCACCGGTAATGTGACACATCTGTGGGAACGCGAATGCAGCATCCAACGGCGTTATCAGAAAGTCGTAGAATTGGCACCGAGTGTTGCCACCGAGCGCTCGTTGATTGCTGAGATCATCGAAGCCGCGTTGACAATGGCAAAACATGTTTGTGAATCCTGGTCTCCCTTTCTGACACACAAGACTAAATCAGATCCAGGTGCAATACTTCTCACTAGGCACGTTCGAATTTCTCGCCAACCCAGTGTCAAAAGAGTACTATTTTCTAGAAGTCAACCCACGACTACAAGTTGAACACACAATCACCGAATGCATCTCCATGACAGACATCGTCAAAGCCCAGCTCCTACTCGCCCAAGGAGCTACGCTGGAAACTTGCGGTCTACCTAGCACCCCTAGAGATCCCAAAAAGCCACCGACCGCACATTCAATCCAGCTACGCATAACAGCCGAAAATGTACAAACCGATTGGTCCCTCTCGATTGGTAAAATCACCTCGTTCCAATTCCCCACTGGCAACGGCATACGCGTCGACACGCACCTGATCAGCAACCGCCCAACCATCATAACTTCCGACTACGACAGTCTCTTAGCTAAAATTGTGGTCACAGCCTCTACCTGGCCCGACGCTGTGCGCAAAGGCCAGCGCGCACTTTCCGATACACAGATCAATGGCGTGAAAACCAACATCACTATGCTCCAAGCAATAACGTCGCACCCAGACTTCCTGGCCGGAAAGTGTGACACACAATGGCTGGAACGAAACCAAGGCGACCTACTACAAGAATCTCAAACCTTCTCTTCAACCTCGCCTAATAACCTCTCCATGGGAGCGGCATCCGCAGCCCCTACACTATCCACCCCAACGACTACTCTCTTCAGAAAAGGCGATGCATGGTCCCTCCTGCTCTCACCCAACGACAAACCCTCCCCTCAGGCTACGCCTCACCACCTAGAACTCACTCGCATCCACCGCAACGACTTTCCCACCTCCCTTACCGCCTCGGTCCTCTTCACCTCCCCCGGCGCACCCCCAACCCCTTACACCCTCACTCTCTCCTCTACCTCGGCCAGCGCATCCGCAGCAACGGCGCAGCACCGTCGCGGCAATCCCGCCGACGCCTCGCACGTTGTGATTCCATTCCCTGGCAAGCTAGTCGAGGTGCTAGTGGAAGAAGGGGATGTGCTTGAGCAAGGGGATGTGGTGTGTGTTGTACAGCAGATGAAGATGGAGTTGGAAGTAAGGAGTGCACGAAGGGGGAGAGTGAGTTGGGTTATGGAAGTGGAAGAGGGAGAAGACGTGGCGGAAGGGACGTTGGCGGCGGTTGTGGAGGTAGGGAAGGACGCGAGACTGTAAAGTAGAGAAGAGCAAAAGTACTACATGTTTAAAGTGCTTTTGAGGGTCAGTTGGATAGACTTGTACCGGCTTGCATATTTATACATATATATCTTTTCGTTCGAAAGACAATCACATCGTCTCACACGTAACCTTTGTATGCACGTTCCCCTTTGTCGCCCTGCTGTATGGACACACTTCTTGCGCTTTATTCACCACCTTCTTCAGCTCCTGCTCTGACAAACCACGCACCTTGACTAGCAGGTGCACGCGCAGCCCCATGTCGAGATCTTTCATGCTGCCGACGAGTTCGACGGTCGACTCGACGATGGAGTCGGAGGGTGTAGTTGGCATCTTTATGCCCATGGAGGCGGCCGACGCGTTCATGGCTGACTGGAAGCATGCGCCCTAAAGGTTGAGAAGGTTTCGTTAGCCAACATCCTTTCTGTGGGGTGAGAGAGGAAGAGCATACGTAGCCTGCGGCGAAGAGCTCTTCAGGGTTGGTTTTGCCTTTGTCGCCGGCGCCCCCAAGAGCTTTGGCCATGGTGAGATCGACCTTGAGGTTTTCGCCGTCGACGTGGCTGGTTGGGTGGATGTTAGCTTTTTGGTCAATTGGGTAGGCAGTGGTTGTTCGGAATCGCAGGATTGATTTCCTACATACCCGGTTCGTGCTCCGACCACTTTAGCATGTGCTGAGTAGAGGCTAGGCGCCGTCTCGGTGTTCAGGAAACGGCGGCATGGTTGTGCGATAATGGTTCGCTGCGAGGCACGGAGAGCTTGGCGAAGCGTTGGTACGACAGATTTGCTGGCCATCGTTTTGTTATGGAGGGAATGTATGAGCAAGGGTGTAGGAATTGAGAGTCGGGAGAGAGGACAAAGATATAGATAATTGGGCGAGAACAAGGCTAACCAACTACAAGTTTTATGAGTTCAACAATAAAACTTTGGAAGCTATGACAGCTGTGACGTTGCTGTATCCGTCTGGCTCTACTCTGCATTAGAAGCAAAAGTCATGACGTTTGCGCGAGAGCTTCTTGGTGGAGCTTAGCGTGTTAGCGCGAGGTACTCCCGCCGCTAGAGAAGCGAAATCTGGGGGAAGGGTAAGCTGATGTGGAGCAAGTAGCTCGGAATCTCGAGGTGGCCAGACTGATCAAAAGAGTAGCGAATTCCAAATGTAGGTATTGGATATGAGACGAGGCACATGACTTTATTGTTGACTATGTTGCGCGAGGTTCGTTCTAGTTGATTTGTCGCACTGACAATTCTACGTTGTGAAACGCTCAGAACATGAAAATAGAATGATGGAAAACAGATAGATTGCAATATTGTATGACGATGAAGAGAAATTCGGTGCTTTTTATGCAGTTCTTCGTGGTTCAGGAAATCATTCAGTAATCTAATGTTTTCTTGATAGCGTCGTACACCCCTAGTCAAGTCAGAACAAAGTAAAAACCATGTGATACAGTTTAACAACTCACTTGTAACGTCAGGAATGATAAACTGCTCGAACATGAGACCGGTATGGGTTGCCCAGCCTGTGACTCTCTTCACTGGAGCCTCTAGCCTCAAGAAAGCCTTTTCTTGGATAGTAGCAGCAACCTCTGCGCCAACTCCGGCATTCATCATGCTTTCGTGTACTACGATGGCTCTGCCAGTCTTCTTGACACTTTCCAGTACCGTCTCACGATCCCATGGGTAGATGGTCCGCAGATCGATCAACTCGACGCTGCACCCAAAGTCCTTCTCGGCGGCTGCTATAGCGGCTGAACAGGTGTATAGCGGGGTGCCGTAGGATACTATTGTGACGTCCTTGCCCGTCTTGAGGACTTCAGCCTTGTCGAGTGGAAGGTGGTAGGCATCGACTGGCACTTGCTCAACAGCAGCGCGGTACAAGATCTTGGGCTCCATGAAGATGACGGGGTCTTGGCAGCGAATAGCAGAAAGAAGGAGGCCCTTTGCCTGGACGGGCGAGCGCGGTATCACGACGCGAAGACCAGGGGTGTGAGTGAAGAGGGCTTCCGGAGACTGTGTATGGTATCTGGGCAGACTGTTAGTTTTTGTGAGGAGTCACATAACTCATGTCTTACAGAGCACCGTGTCCAACGCTTCCCGTTGGCATGCGGATAACCAAGCCACCACAATTGACGCCAGTTTTGCCCGACCGATACCTGTACTTGGCGGCCTCGTTGTGGATCTGGTCGAATGCGGGAAAGACGTAGTCCGCAAACTGGACCTCTGCTACAGGCTTCATACCTTCTGCGGCAGCACCAATGGCAAAGCCGACCAAGCCCTGCTCGCTCAATGGCGTGTTGAAGACACGCTCTGTACCAAAATCGCCAGCCAGGTTCATGGTGCAACGGAAGACGCCGCCAAACTGAACGTCCTCACCAAAGACCATGACTCTCTCATCCGTCTGCAGGGCATGTCGAAGAGCCTCGTTGATGGCGGTGTACAGGTTGATGCGCTTCGTCTGGCCGTTGCGTATCTCTGCAGGCAGCTCGGGATTGGAGAGGGCCGACTTGGCTGTGTGGTGGAGGATTGGGGTCGTATCGTATTCGACTGTGCCATTGAGACGTGCGCCTGGTGCAGCAGCGGAATAGGTCCTGCGTTGTATTCGGGCTTGACAGAGAGGGCGGAGCGGTGTCTGGGACCGCAGCAGGTAACGCGACAGCGAACGGACTGAGGGGGTCTTGGAAGCCATTATGACTGAGGCGAGAGCAACACGTCTATCGAGCAACTGTGCAAGGAAACATGTATCCAAACCATGGTGGGCGTAGACAGGTGAGCCGACGGGTTTGCGGTTGTGCGGTTGTATGCGGCGGCTAACCGCGGCTCTCCAGCTGGGATGCAGCGCGGAGGTAGTGTGCGGGTTCCCCGGACCGGACGGAGCATCACGTGATTCACCAGCCACGGTCCAGCCACAGCAGTCCAGCCACGAGAGTTCAGCTAACAGCTCCGGCGCATGCACAATGACGCCGAGAGTGGTTCCAGGGTGTCATTGTGGTTCCCACGGTGGAGAACGTCTAGCGTACTACGCGTTTCTGTATGGGTTTGTGGCGGCGGCGCCTCGGCTATCTTTTGCGCATGCATGCAGGGCTGGTTCCTGCGCATGCCTTCACTCGTGACGACCAGCAGCGGACGGATGGGACTTCGAGACGGTGCCAGCGGGTGCCCAGCGGCGGAAGCTTGGCTGCATGTGTTGCCATGGGCGCGATGCTCTCGTTTGTCGGGGAAAACGCTGGGCGCTCTCGCAATTGCGGGCCATGGTCTAGCCTGCTAGGCGGGCTGTGCACGGGACGTCCGAACCGCTGCTTCCGCATCGCCATCATTATTTGCGCAACCACCCACCAACAGCTTTCGTCTGCCCAGCACGCTTCGCTCCTCTCATACGGCCGCCGTCTTCATCCACCCCGCGCACCACGGTGCTTGCATCTTGCTAGCTGTGGCCGTGGCAATGAGCGCTCCTCATCCTCGCCCTGCCAATGGCCTGTCGCTGCCCGCGATTCGCCTGGCCTTCATCGCCCTGTGCCATGCATTCGCGCCCATGGCCGCTGCGCTTCCTATGCCCTTCGGTGGCGTCATCACCATCCTCCACGAGGCCGACGACGACCTGCCCAAAGACGCCAACGACCCGCAGCTCTGGCTCTTCTTAGGCATTGCTGTCGCGTTGGTTCTCGCCGGTGGTGTCTTCGCGGGTCTGACCATCGCGTAAGTTGTATTGAGCCCCCGCCTGCCACCTCGCTAACAGCTGCTTTCTAGCTTGATGGGCCAGGATGAAATATACCTCCAGGTACTTGCCTCGTCTGGCGAGAAACACGAGCGTAAGAACGCGAAGAAGGTGCTCAAACTGCTTGAGCGAGGCAAGCATTGGGTTCTGGTTACATTGCTTTTGAGCAACGTCATCACAAACGAAACACTTCCTATTGTGCTCGACAGGTCCCTGGGTGGAGGATGGCCTGCCGTCGTCAGCTCCACCGTGCTCATTGGTACTGTTCCCCCATTGTGCATTCGTTGATCGCGTCTAACGTTTCACTAGTCATCTTCGGAGAGGTTGTTCCTCAGTCGATATGCGTTCGTTACGGATTACCCATCGGCGCCGCCATGGCCCCCATTGTCCTTGGTCTCATGTACATCATGGGCGTCGTCGCCTGGCCCACTGCCAAGCTCCTCGATTATCTCCTCGGCGAGGACCACGGCACCGTGTACAAGAAGGGTGGACTGAAGACCTTGGTCAGCCTGCACCAGTCCTTAGGACTAGAGCATGAACGCCTCAACGAAGACGAGGTTACCATCATCACTGCGGTTTTGGATCTCAAGGCCAAGGCCGTCGGCAACATTATGACGCCCATGAAAGATGTCTTCACCATGTCGTCCGATACTGTCCTGGACGAGAAGATGATGGATAGCATTCTGTCCGCAGGATACTCGCGTATTCCCATTCACACTCCCGAGAACGAAAACAACTTCGTCGGTATGCTGCTCGTCAAGATGCTCATCACATATGACCCGGAGGATGCACTGCGCGTCCGCGACTTTGCCCTGGCTACCCTTCCTGAGACGCGCCCCGAGACAAGCTGCTTAGATATTCTCAACTTTTTCCAAGAGGGTAAATCCCACATGGTCTTGGTCTCTGAATATCCTGCAGAAGCCCGTGGTGCTGTTGGTGTCGTCACTCTTGAGGACGTTATCGAAGAACTCATTGGCGAGGAAATCATCGACGAGTCGGACGTCTTCATTGATGTTCACAAAGCCATTCGTCGCATGGCACCTGCCCCCCGCGCCCGTGTTCCCCGAGGTAAGATCGTTAGCGACATGTCACGCAAGCCCTCTGAAGCTCTGGCTACTGACACCGAAACGGATGGCGAGCAAAATGGCACGCCAGCATTGCGCAACAAAGGACTGCCGAATTTGGTACTTCGACGTCGTAGTAGCGGTAGCAAGACAGGCATGTCGCCCCTCCGTACTGACGATCCTGCCGTCATGGAGCACCTGAAGCATCTCGGTCCTTCGAACGCTGCTACCCGGCCTAAACAAACACGCATCAACACCGTCAAGATCAAACCTGGCTCCACCGCCATGACAGGTCCTGACATCCCGAAGACGATACCGGAACATGATCAAGCTCCGACTGAAACGACACAGACCGAGGGTGTCATCACTCAAGATTCACATGCTCCTGAAGGCGGAGTTGGCGAAGGCCTGCTTGCTTCTGCAGGACGTGAGGCTAGTGATGGAGTCCACAGTGTGGCTGTGGGATACGGCACTATGGCACCAAGTGGTGACCGCATGTCATGGAGATCTGGTCGCTCTGGACGTTCTGGACGGTCTGGCCTGGCGGAGCGTGACTACGAGAATACTTCACCCAAGAGCAAAGTCCAGGACGACAACGAGACTTCGCATCTCCTAGGCAAGGACGACGGTCACCAAAACGGCCATTCACGAGGCCGATCCCGATCTGTTAGCACTATTGCTTCTTTGCACTCAGTTCCTTCGCCTGCGCACAGCCCCGTTAGACGCCATACTGCTCGGAGTGGCAGTATCTCTGAGAATGTCGTGAACGTCGATGGTATTAAGAAGATTGTTTTGGAAACTACTAGTTCCAGTGACTCGGAGGGCAAGGGTGGTGGCAGCCGCGCCGATGGACGTGAGGATAACAAGCACTCCGAAGCTGAGTCCTCACACAATGGCGGCAAAGGAGCGGGCAAAAAGAAGAGGAAGAAGCGTGGTAAGAAGAAGAAGGGAGGTGCTGCAGACGGCCACGAATCACAACCACTGCTTGGAGACAAGTAATCTTTACTTATCTCTGTGGCAAGCTGTTAATGCATCTTTCGAACAGGTATTCTGAGCAACGTGGAGATCTCATTTATCAATCGTATTGTACCTGGGCAAGGTAATCGACACAAGTCGGCGTCCTCTTCCCACTCGTTCCGCGGTCGCAAAATGGATGAAAATATTCAGCATCACTAGGTTTAAGGGGTTTTGTGTCTTTTCTTCGGTTGCTGTCATTGTACGATTAAGTCAGGGGGAATATTTTTCTTGTACCATGTCATGGAGTGCTGTCTTTGCGAGTGTAGCAATACAATATTGCCCGTCATATTTGCCAACTTTTGATTTCGATTGCTGTGATTCTGTTGTGGTATTTTCTGCAATCGGCTTCTTTTGCACGTCAGAGGTCTGTTTTTTTACTTCATCGATTTTCTTCTCTACCATTGCTGCCGTTTTCTGTCGTCGCCCATAAAAGAAAATGCAATTCAAAGCCATCAATCATCAGTTACTTGAGGCCCGCCTGTCCAGATCAACTTTAAACAGTGAGAGTGAAAAAAAGATAAACACAAAAGAAAATTTCCTTAACCGCCTCAACTAGTCATAAAGACCAAATTTCTCCCTCTTCTGTCGTTTGGCCGGTGAAGCAGCAGCAAGCTCCTCAAATCCCACCTTTGCACACACCAGTTCTCTTGCCACTTTCCACACCTCGTTCATCTTGCTGCTGCCCTCATCCTGACCGACCGTACTGTTCTCCAGCCACGTTCTCGCCTTCTCAACCACCAACTCCCACGTATCTTCCTCCTCAGCCATTTTCTGCTCCAGGAAGCAGATGACCAGCGCGGTGGCGAGAATCTTTTCTGTGGTCTGCGCGTCTGAGCCCACGGCGTTTGTGTCGATCAGGGTTTTTGAGGCGCTGTGGGCGGAGGTGGGGGAGATGTGAAGGTTAGCTAAGGGTAAGAGGGAGAGGGAGGGCCATGCGCCTGAGAAGGTTTGGAGGGATATGAGACGGTGGAGGAGAGAAGAGGATTGAGAGGAAGTT
>JAODYC010000007.1:204497-222381 GCA_026262405.1 Curvularia hawaiiensis
CATTAGCAGCTGGAACTTTCAGTGTATTTGTTTCGCGCGGAGACTTACAACGGGAACATCGTAATCATCATCGTCGAAGAAGCCAAAGCCCATATCTTCGTCTGATTCTTCATCTGGTGGGGGTCGGGGTGCTGTTTTCGTTACCGACTGCAGCTCCAAGTTTTGGGGATGAATCCAAGATCGGCCACCGCTTCGATTACTTCCTCTGCCTCCGCCGCGTCCGCGTCCGCTTCCACATCCTAACATACCTGCGCCTCTGCCGCGGGAAAACATGCTATTGCTAGTGCTGAAGGTTGATTGGAAGTGCAGTTGAGGTTGCCACGAACTGGGTTTTGGGGCTGGTGGGGACGTAGGAAAATGTATATACTTACGTGTCCCAAGCACTTCCCAATCTTCGTCTTTATCGTTATCAGTATTCTTTCTCTCCTTTATTGCTTCCACAGCCTTTTGACGTTTCTCCGCAATCTCAGCTTCGTTGGTTTCGACGGCAACGAACGAACAGTATTTTCCACCGACTTGGAATTCCACTCCCAGACGAACGGCCTCGCGTCTTTGGAGCAGAGTGTACATGATGTCTTGCCTTTCGCTGAGCAGCACGCCAGTGTCGTCCAGAGTAGCGCCTGAAAGCCAACCATGGCCTTCTTCGAGTTCTTGGGTTGCTTTGCGTGCAGCGAGCTGGTGAATCATCTCGTCGGCATCTTTACGTAGCTTGACAGGGATCTCGAGCTCGAGAGGACCTTGCGGGGAAGTAGCCTTGAGTATCACGCTTTTTGGTTGGAGGTGCGAAGATTCAGGGGCCATCAGCAAGTAAACGTAAGTACGATGGAAAGGGAAAAGTGCGGGAATCTTGTGAGGTGTCTGCAAGAGCGTTGGGCGCTTGAGTTCCGGAAGTCCTGCAAAGATGTCCCCGGTTTCGCCCTCTTTTGGATGCTCCTCTTTGGCGTCAGGGTCATATAATGAAATGGGCTGAGTCTGAGTCTCAGCCTTATCTTTGGTGTTGTCTGGGTCATTGATCTTCAGATTCACGCGCAGACTATCAGCGACAGTGTCTACGCTGCCATCTTCATACTTGACCTCGAGACTATAGTCATTGATGTGTGGAGTAAGCGCTCCCTTCAACTATAAAGACCGTTAATTGTGTATGTTACGTGATGAAACACTTGATACTCACCATGCGAATAATCTTACTGTCCATCTTCTCGTTGTTTGCAACCATCTGAGCAAAACCTTGGCCTGCTCGTGCGACGCCCTCGATCAAAGCGCTCGAAACGCCCGTACCAATACCCAAGGGAAAGATTCGTACGTCACCACTCTTGATTTCCTGCCTGACATAATTGAAAAGCTTCTCTGTCTGCCATATGTCGCCGTCGGTAAGCAAAATCATCTCGGTTGGGGTGCTAGAACTGCGAGTTTTGAAGCATGCTTCAATAGCAGCCAGAGTCTCTGTTCCACCAAGATCGGCCTGGAAAGCTTCAACATGCCTATGTAATATTAGCGCAGTACTTGGAGATTGTTTGGCGTGTTCTGGGATGACGATGGTCAGACAAAATCACTTACTTAATAGCCTCTGTCAGCGTATCCTCATCATAGAGTTTGCTCTTGTCCCAGAGAAACTGATGGCGAGATCCGAAAGAGCAGATGTTAAAAGTACAGCCGAGGGGTATGGACTTCAAAAACACCTTCAGTGCCACTTTGAGAGTCTTCATATTTGGCCCTTCCATACTGCCAGAGCGATCGGCAATCAGGATTATCTCTGGTTTCTTCGACTTCAGATTGAATTTGGGTACCAGAGTAGCCATCAAAGCACGCTGGTTTGGTATCGTCGGATGTGTCTCTAAGGTTGCCTGAGGAGCACCAACGTCCTTTGCAACCACCTGAAGGACGAAATCCTGCTTAAGCTCGACAGTTTCAAAGGCGAGTGTGGCCGAGCCCCGGGAGAGTGATTGTTCTTCGTCAGAGGTACTAGTGGATAGTGAACCGATCGTGACTTGGATGGGATGTGACGGAGAGATGATCTTTGTGATAGGTGTGCCCTCAACCATATCTACATCGACAGTAATCGTCATGCCCTTAGAGTTGATCGCTTCAGGTGCTGTGTGCAGAAAATCAGGATAATCTCCATAACGCGGAGCAATGGATGTAGGGATGTGAAGGCGCACGCCATCGACCTCGGCATCGTGTTTGAGTTCCTGTACATATTTGATGGTTATCTGCACGGATTCGCCCCCAGGAATATTGCTGATTGTGGTTGTAAAGACATCTGCAGCGTCGGGGAGTTGCTCCAGCAATGCGGCATTTTCTCCACGCTCCTTGGCCTCTTTGTATGTCCTTTTGGCTTCATTTTTTTCTTTCACTAGACCGTAAATGGTGCGCTCCCCCACTTGACAGTAAAACTCGACGACGCTGATACCGTCGTACAGTGGGAAAGCATATCTGGCACCGGGAGTCAGCTACACATCCACATTAGGGGAGAGGAAGAAATGGTACCTTATCTCCTTCAAGAAGTCGTTTGAGTCGTTGATGAAAGTCTGAGTTATTACCGTTCGGGAAGCTGTTGATAAGATAGTCGTGTGAGCATCAAGCTTGATTTGGGGTAAGTAGATCTTTTCGCGAAACGGGTCGAATACATAACATCCGCAGATTCGAGGCATGGTGAAAAGTGTTCTCGGTCGCGAGGGGCGAGATACTGCTACAAGTGAACGGTAGTGGGTGCCGCAATTGCCGTTGCCGTTCGATAAAGCACTGTGTTTTGGGATGGAGAGATGAGTCTCAATCGAAACAGCAAAGATATGGTCAAGGACTCTGTGCTATATATACCTGCTGTTGTTGGTTGCCTAATACCTGTGTCTTGGCAACTTTACCCAAAACTGCGGACTATTACCTTGATGCTCTACGGAAAGCACGTGATTCCATATGCATGGACGTTGAGTGAATGAGTCAGAGGTTGATATCAGAGCCGAGGTATGCTGGCACTGAAGTTTGTAGTTGTTATGGTGGACCTGTCGTTGGGAGAAATGAGTCAGGCCTTCCACTATACCAAAGTACCCAACCAGCCCGCTGCTCTAAGCTCACCGGTATGCTGCTTGTTTCCGTGAGTGTAGTTAGGGTCCCCCAATCCTTTGCCCTCAAAATGAGTCATCCTGGATCATATCTACGCTCTTATTTCCTAAATCAGCTCAAATCCTCGAAATCGTGTCGTAGATCATGACGAAGTGTGCGACGAACTTTGCAGGCCTGTAGGTACCCGAACTCTGCTGCAGTAAGTACCATAGCGCATCGAAGACATAGCTCACAACGACTAGGAACTAGTATTGAGACCAAACAGCAGTCCAGGACTAATCAATTCGTTCACTCGGGGAACCACGCAGGGTTTTGGCGAGAACATTGCGGCTTCGCGAACACCCGTCTAAGTATGCAGAATCTTGGCGCGTGTTTAAAAGTAGGATGCTTCAGAATCAACTCACTCGTTTTACAGGCTGCTTATTCTCTATACATGGCAACTTTCAATCATGTTGTCTAGGAATAAGGAAGGAGTAGCCGAAGTGTCTCATCGCCCGTGTTCTCAGACGGTGATTGTGTCATGACGTCAATCCTCATCGCACATTCTGAAACGTTACATTTGTCCACAGCGACATGAGATTCATCTGAGATCTGAACATCTGTTCTTCCTTCTGGCATGTTGTAGTCAATTCTTTTCTATCATCATGAATGTTCCCGGATACAATGCGGTGATGTCCTACGCCACGCCACCCACCAACTATATCGGCGCCACTGTATTCCTCTCCTACATTGTCGCTGCATTGTATGCGACGTTCACCATTGCGTGGTCTCTCTATTCGCAATATACTCGCATATTCAACGCGCCAACCTCGAAGAAAGATGAAAAACTCGATGCAGCTCGCACAGCGCGGGCGCGTCACATCAAAATCTACGCCTTCCTTGCTTCCTTGAGCTTCGCGTCAATATCGTACCACATGCTCATGTTTCTCATAACGCACTACCTGGAGTGGAGCGGGCAAAAAGGCCAAAGCGTGAGCGATGTCAAGATGGATCAATTAAAGAGATGGATGTTGGAGTCGGCTCTATTCCAGGATTTTGCCCAAGACTTAGTAAAGAGCGCCCCCAATGCGGCGTGGACTCAAGCCGCAATCCTAGCGACATGGTTCTGGTCCATCTTCGTGGCTCAGAAAGGTGAGATGAATCACATGACCCGGACACCAATGTCCGCTAACACACGTGCAGCGAGAGAACGCAAATACGATGCATCTATGATGCGCACCTACGCTCTGCTGAGCCAGATTCTCCCCATGTCCTTCACAATCTTGCTTTTCCTTATTCAGCTTCATCTCTCATCCCCAGACATGCAACCGACAAAGACTGCGCAGGATCCGACTAAGACAAGCTCTGTGTCAAAACGACGAAAACCGATAGCTTCTTTGCAGATTCCCAATATTCTGCTCAACGCCTGTCTATTGGCTCTTCCGGCTCTCCGCACAAACTCAATCTTCAGTGTCCTTCTACTGATGCAGCGAGTAATATTACTTTTACCGCACTTTTCATTCATGAGTCTCAGAGACGCCGACGTGGTGAAGTGCATTACGGTCTCTGGGGGATTCGCTGTTGCAAACTTGGCGATGCTGAGAAAGGATCTCAATGTTGGCAGGGTTTTTGAATCGCTAGGAAACGGTGGATATGCAATCAAGACGTTGAGCTGGGATGCAATCTTTGGCTTGGTAACCTATGCAGTGTTAGGATGGGGTGGTGGCGTTTGAGCGGCTGGATTGTTATAGACCTACTTGATAGGCTAAACCTTGGATTATCAACTCAAAGTCGGAGAGAAACCGAAATGACTGTGGTAGTGTGCCTGGATATATAACGGTTCAAACTTACTTGTCCAATCCCCTGGCGATGCACAAAGCCGACAGTCATATGGAGGACTAAAGAGATTTGAGGAATTACCGGTGTAGTGTGGCTAAACAGAGACATCGTGGAAGGTGACCGGTAATAGTCACAAAATTAACTGGGTCTGCTCATAGCTTCCCAGGAAGTGTGGAAAGAGCTTGTTGAGGGAGGCATTAGAGGGTTTGTAAATCAGTTTCTTGGCTTCCAAGGATTCCAGGCCTCTGGTTCTGAAGAGCAAGGCTATTGGTCGCTTGTTCTTAGCTTAGTCGAACTTCCATGGTCAATATGCAGTCCCCACGAATCTCCCTCGAGAAAATACGATATTCACTTTGTCTTGCAACTCAATTCCGTCTGAATGTGCTTTCTACTGAGCCGCTAATCAGACCACGTGATCGAAGGAACTCATCATATCGACAATGTAGTCATTGGAGACGTTGCTTTCTTCGGACAATAGCTGCACCGGATGCTCGAGCATTTGTGCATTAGTTTCTGGTACCGGATCATGAAGAGAAAAGAAAACAGGAGGATTTCCTTGCTCCGAAAACCCGGGATTGGGCGCTGTCGATTGGAACGGAGGTGTAAAGTACTGCGGCTGCGAGCTTACATAGGGCTGCTGGCTGAGAAAGCCTGTTTGGTTTGTGAAAGCTTGGAGTGGGTTTTCTGTCGATGTCGGCAAGTGCGGATGGCTCTGCATCTGCCATGCAGTGTTGTGGCCCGGGATAGACTGCGACGGCATGAAGCAACTGTGAACTTCTGACTGATACCCTGTAGGTGCTGTCGACGGTCCAGGTTGTGGCTGTAGCTGTCCGAAACCCATACCAGGCCCTGGATTTATAGCAAACTGCGTTGATGCCAATTGCGCTTGGTGAGGGTAGCTTCCTGGCATTATCACCATTGCTGGGCCCGTCAGAGACATATTCGGGTTCCTATTCACATCGGCTGGCAGGTATGACTGCGACGAATATACCGATGGAGAACTTAAGCCTTCAACACCATGGACGTAGGCAGAGTCGCCTGGGTTCTGCGATAGAACGTGAAACCGTAAATCCGTATTCGAGTGCATTGTCCCTTCTGGAATGGAATGAGGAAAGGGTGCATTGAACGATTGATTCACCACAGGCCGATCAATTCCAGCAAGGCCATTTAATTGACGTAGCCTGCTAACCCTACTACCGGCGGGACATTGATGTGAATGCCGCTGATCTACATGTGATTGTCTGGAACTTCTCGGTAATAGATGTCCCGGCCGATGGTTTGAGGGTCGTCCGCCCATTGGATAAGGAAACGATGAGTGACAGATCCGATTACTGGCTCTTGGTCCCGTGGAAACGTGATTGACTGACATCCGCCTATTGTAACGTTGTTGCTGATTCTCAAAAACAGAAGCATTGGGCGTTGGGGCAGCAGGAATTAGTGGGCGTGCTCTGCTTTGAAGGACATCAGGCCGACGACGTGGAGCTTGGCCTGAACAACTCTGGGCATCTACCCGTGTATCGGTACCACCTCCAGGACGGTGGTCATTACTGAATCCTTGGAGACTAGTCATTGGAACGTGAGAAGTCTGCAGAACATTAGCTACTTAGCCTCGAAGAGCATCGACTGGGGCCAAGGGCCTGATACAAAATCCACATGCCAATTACCATAAGTTGGTGAGCACTGCAGCTTTGTTCAATGTTGAGCTTGATAGGATGACTTACAGAAGGGCGAAAGCCATGTGAGAAATCATTAGAAACCGTGTTACCTGGAGCTGTTTCTAGAGTCAAGCCAGTCTGGGAGGGAGGGCAGTCCTCTCGTGGAGACGTTGCATCAATAGCATCTTGTTGCGATAGTACACGCTCATCTTGCTTTCCAGCACGATTCCGCTTTGAGCTAGAGTTTGCTGAACTTGACATTGTTTTCTGGAAAATGTTCCAGAAAAGAAAATTTCGTAGAATTTATAGGCTACTAGCTACTGCCCAGTCTCATCTCAGAACAATGTCTGAGCCCATTCTCAACCTTGGTTGAGCCTGAAAGGAATCGAGAACGTGGCACAAAATGCTACCGGGGGTCCACAAGAGTTAGGAGGTTGCTGCAAGGTATGAAAGAGCTGGGATTGGGCAAGAGACACTTATTCTCTCACTGTTAGTAGGCATAAGCCTTGCCGATGATTTTCCAAAATTTACCGCGTTGAAAAACCCCAAACCTGGATTCAAGCTCAACAAGCCGCTCCTAGGCAAATACATCTATCCAAGGCCACACAGTGCAAGCACTGAAGCGAAGCAATGGTCGAGTCGTCACATAGTACACCCAGCTTTGAGCTAGTGAAATCCCGCTTCGCCACAGCCTATGTTACATGCGCGCATCTTCGTGTGACTACCTTGACTTCCCAACAACTCTATTAACGAGGCCGAAGTATGATTTTTAGCCCCATATTCACAGGTTGTTGGGAGTCTTTTTTCCAGCATGGACAAGGAGCTTTCGAGCAAGCAAGCGCGCGCCTTTCACCATGACCCACAGCGCCGCTACCGGCCTGACAAACGATAGCTCACTCCGCCACACTGCCGATGCTATTAGATGGCTCCACGCACGGAAAGGAGTATTGGGGGGTTGGGGGTGTCTTGCAGCGACGATACAGTCAGCTCCACCAGGTGGTCTGCTATCGTGGCTATAACGGTTCTGTTGCACCGAGCTTCTGGGGGTGTAATCTCGCTAGACATCTGGTAACTACGGATAGAGGCAAACGGCCTGACCATGAATTCCGATTAATTACACGACGCAATCGGAAGATATCTAAATGAACCGGTCTCTGTTTCGACCACTCGAATCACATGATTCGGTTACGCTCTTACAATTTTGAGGACAATCGTCCAAAGGATTCTGTCTTCCTATGAGATGAACGTGGAGTTAGAAGTCACAGCACTAGCAAGTGTATTTCATACCTCTGATAAATTTTAGCATATGTTTCTAAGTCAGAAATATGTATTAAGAGTAGTACTTTGAAAATGAATTTCCACTTGTACATGTTGCACTTGAAACTGTCAGTATGTCTCACGATGCGTTTTTCCTACTCTTAAAGCTGCGATATACCACTCAGGTAACTACTGCCGAAACCGCGATAAACTAGAGCCAACAAGGAATGCGTACTAGGACTATAGATAGGTGCCATATGTGCATTACATCCGGCATGTTGTGTCTACGCGTTTTTGCAGCACAAAATTTCTGAACCTCATCCACGTCCTGCGAAGAAATTCACTTTATTATATTGGTTCCTAAAGAATCATCTCCCATGTGAATTCCACAATATCACTCACACTATTAGTCCCGATTGATCACCTACCTTCCCTATCCTCATACCTTTGATTCCCTTTTCAATAAACCTACGATCTTTCTTAAACCCCGAATCCGTTCTATCAGCTTGACACCCACCAGAAACTCTGACTGAAACTACCATCTCCCCAAAGCAAACCCCATCGACTCGTACCCAGAACCTATCTCATATACCTAACCCACGGCTATGGCAATACCACTCCACTTGCCAAGATCACTACGAGGCACCATGACTAGCATGCAAAAAAAAAATCGGGTAGAAAAAGCAAGAGATGGAGTCACAGCCTCTCTGCGAAATGAGTCAAAAGGGCAGAAATAGGGGGACATCGTCTTGCTGTCGTTGTCTTGTTGATATTTTAAATCAAATCGAATAGGCACTGTAGAGGAAAGGTGTAGACACGCGAACGTAATTACTAACTCTTCACGTACATGTTTTATAGACAAATGTATCAACACCAGCACCACTTCTCGGCGAAGGAAAAACACAACGGCAGCAGATTGGTGTATGCTCTCTTTTTCATTTCATTATCCTATTAACACCCCAACCTCATTTATCCCAAAAACTTTCTCCAGACCAACTGGCATACAAAACATCCACTATGCCAGTCGTCTTTGGAAAGTATCTGCGGAAAATTGTCTCAAATAATTTTCTACGCACGGGACATGTTCTCACCCTCCTCCGCCTTCTGCAGACCGTACTTCTTGAGACTATAACTCCGTTAGTGACTTGATGCATAAGATCCGTGGTTGACGAAAACTTACCGAATGCTCTGGATAGCAATGAAGCCAGTTGTATCCATCGGGCTGAAGTTATCGAGAGTGTCCATCGACGCCTCCTCTTCCGAGTAAAGCTTCTCAGTCTTACTCGAACGACCAAGCACGTACGCGTTGCCCTTGTACAGCTTCATCCTGACCTCACCGTTGACCCTGCGCTGCGAGAAGAGCAAGCTGTTCTCGATGAACTCGCGCTCGGGCGAGAAGTACATGCCGTTGTAGAGCTGGTAGCTCCAGTTGTGGGTGACGAATTGGTCGCGGAGGTTGCGAACCTGTGCGTCCATGACGAGACCCTCGAGATCGAGATGGGCGAGGCGAAGAATGGTCATGGCGGGGGAGTCGTAGCAGCCTCGGGACTTGAGGCCAATGAAGCGGTTCTCGACAATGTCGATGCGGCCGATGCCGTGGGTGTAGCCGAGCTTGTTGAGAGCGACGAAGAGTTCGACAGAGTCGGTGTAGGTCTTTTCGGGGGTCACAACCTTAACGGGGATACCCTTCTCGAAATACACAGTGATGTCTGTGGGCTCGTTGGGAGCATTCAGAGGCGAGTCGGTCATGGTCCACATGTCGTCTGGAGGAGAAACATCTGGGTCCTCAAGGATACCTGCGCGTGTTAGCCACATCCGAGCAATTGTGACAATTCAAAAACTTACCAGCCTCGTAACTGCAGTGTGCCAGGTTGGCGTCCATGCTCCATGGCTTCGCCTTGGTGGATGTGACAGGGATGCCATGCTTCTCAGCATAGTCGAGCAGATCCTGCCTGCCCTTGAAGCGGTCGCAGAACTCTGGCATCCTCCATGGCGCAATGACCTTGATGGAAGGCTGTAGTGTGTAGAAAGCCAGCTCAAAGCGGACCTGGTCGTTGCCCTTGCCTGTGCAGCCGTGCGAGACGAAGCCGCAGCCTTCTTGTTGTGCAACACGGATCTGAGCGCGGGCGATGACTGGACGAGCGAGCGAGGTTCCGAGAAGGTAGCGACCCTCGTAGGAGGCATTGCACTGGACAGCGCGGAAGCAGAGCTCTTCAACAAACTCCTTTTGCAGGTCGAGAATGACCATCTTCAGCGCACCAATCTTGAGCGCCTTCTTCTCCACCTCGTCCCATGGCTCGTCCTGGCCAACGTTGGCGAGGAAGCAAACAACCTCGTATCCCTCCTCTGCACGGGTATGTTAGCCCAAGGCAAACGTCAGAGCGCTGTTACGGCGTACCAATGAGCCATTTGAGGATTGTGGAGGTGTCGAGACCACCTAGTGACTCAAGTTAGTACATGTATTCCGTGGTATAGGTGTTACTGCAAAGCAGTCAATGGGAAAACTTACCAGAGTATGCGAGGCAGACGCGTCCCTTTGACATTTTTACTGCTTTTGAGGGGTATCAAGTGTAGTGGAAGAAGCAATGGCAGCGGAAGAGTCAATGGTAGAATACAAGTTTATGGGAATGCGGAGTCATTTGCTATCTTATCGGCCATAAAAAGTTCGGTGCTCAAGATCCTTGCGGGCCGATCTTCGGTGGGCGGATGACTAGCCCTACCATAGGTGAACACGCGAATCGAGTGCAGTGCCAAGTCACCCATCGTCACAGCTTTTGAGTACATAGCGAGTATTGTGGTGTAGAACAGTCATCGCATCGTATTCAAAGTGGTATATGTAACGCAACAGGTACACTTTTCCCCGGCGCCGTGCATGCAATGCTCCTTCAGTATGCAAAAAGCGTCGTGGGCCAAATAGCAACAAAATGGGAAGAACGACAGTCGATCGCTAGTAAACACAGCGCAGAAAAGGCACACGTGGATTATCTGAAAAATGCGCTGACGAACACCCCTAAAAAGCACCACCGGCCACCCTCTCACGCTCGTAAAACACAATATACGCCTTCTCGTTCTGCAATCGGCTGTTGGGCGGAAGATTGCCGGGGTCAAAGTCTTGAATCTTGTCGTCGTTGAAAGATCGCCAGCATCCTCGCGATTTGTCCTTGACGAAAGCGATATAGTGGCCACTGCCAAGAGTGGCGCCAATGTGCCAAATGACAGCATACGCATTGTAAACATACGGCCCGTTCATTGTGGGGTCAGCTTTGACTCCAGCTAGCTGCGCGGGTCCGTCCCGAGCTTTTTGCGCAACAAAAGCCTCTTGCTCGGGTGTCATCGGTGGTTCAACGAACGGCCCTATATCCAGCCTCTGGAGCGGGAAGTGAATCGGCGTGCGCACTTTGCGCGCAGTCTCTGTACGGGATGCGCTGAACCGTTTGAAATGGATCACCAGTGTGTCTGGTGCTCGAGTGATAGTAATCTTCTTTACCGCCTCGCGGTCTTTTTTGCACCGGGGGCAACGCCACAATTCATCTCCCGCCAGCCGCTCTGGTGCGCAGTATGACTCTAAGCATTGGCGGAGATCGCACTGACCCTCCCGAGGGATCTCTACACTGATGCTCCAAAACGCTTCGTACGTTGTGCTGGTTACGCCGCATGTTTGACATGTGAGCTGCGATGCATGCTGCCCAGCGAACAATCCGCCAATGACGGACATATCGCGATGCTGGTATCGCCGCCATTCAATCATGGCGGAGTATTGTCGCGGAAATCGCTCGCGAGTTAGTTCCTCTTGATCCGTGAGGGGTTTCAGCGGTGGCTTGTTCCATGTCAGGTTCAAGTCTTCGTGCATGTAATCCAGGACAAACTCGAGAAATTCCTTAGCATCTTGCTGCTCGTCAATGCCCCATTGCGAGTTGAAATGACCGCATATACGCTGTACTCAATTAGCTATCATCTGTGGAACCGATATCTCGTAAAACATACTCTGAAGGTGCTAGGGCGTACCGACGATACATCGCCCTTGTACAGGTTCGAGAGCAACGTCGCGTACGCCTCCGGAAGGATACCTTTTGTACCTTTCCAATTGTCCCGCTGTAGGTCGCGCTGGTAACGCCCTGTCAGGAACAAGTCTGAGAGTAGCAAATGTCCACTTAGACACTGAACCACCGAGTTCATGTAACACGTGACTCCAAAGTTCAAAAGTCCAGTCCTATGTAGTCTCAAATTGCTGAATTGGGGTTGCGAATTGTAGACGTTGTTGCGGCTTGGTTGCACGTCTCGACGCTCATGGACACCACTGTAGCTAACTCTGGGCACTGACGGCGGCGGTCGAGAAGGCGCAACAGGTATGGCAGGCGCTACGTACTGGTTGACAGACTGGGACTTTGACGGGTACATCATCGATTGCTCGGCTTCGACGTCGGGATATCGACGCAAAAATTCCTCGGTGGAACGATAGAAGGCTGAATTAGCCTCTTCCTCTTCCTCTCCCTCTGTCGGAGGTACTTCAACAGCAGCCCGCCCTTTGCGAGCCTCTTCCAGCCATTTTTCTTCTTCTTCCTGGTCCATGGGGACGTATTCGCGTCGTGATCGTCTTTGTGAGTTCCTGGCGATACGAGTAGCGGCTGGAGATCGTCGAACAGCGCGAGTCCTCGCAGGGCCTGCGGCTACCAATGCAGCAGTAGTCGACATCTTCAACGCTTGCGGGCCCACCAGGTCTACCCAAGCTTCGAGGCCACCTTTCAAAAGTACCGGCGGACGTTTGAGTGGTTTCTCAGCGTTGAACTCGTGGAGTGTATCAAAAAGCCGCTTCAGTGCAGTTTCCTGTTCGGAGCGATTGGGCTTGTGCATAAAATCAATGTTCTTAGTTGAGTCGTCGTAGTACACGACCACATCGAAATCATGCCGCCGATCAAACATAGCCTGCTCTTCGTCTGGTGAGATGACAAGTCGGTCAAACAGCTGTTCTGCCGAGTCACCATCACGTAATGTCAGGGGCTCTATACACATGATATTCCGCACATAGACATGACCTGTGTCGAAATCGGTCCTGTCCCGCACGTCAATGGTGAGGACATTATACATGCGGTAGTAGTCGTATAACATGCTGGCGTCGATTTCCAGTTCCACTGATTTGCTGACGGATCGCGTTCTTTCGGGAACGCTGCGCTGCGCCGGAAAATATGAGTCGGCCGCACCATTAGCATTAGGTGCATAGTTGGACGCGCTCGAGGCAGCCAACGAGTTGCTGCGGCCTCCAGTGCCGTTCATACTTCTTGGAGTGCTTCGAGGTGGGTTTATGCTTGAAGGGCCTGAAATATTGCGTGCGGGACTGTAAGTGGGACTTGGCTCTTTAGGCAGTGAGGCAGCGAACTTTGTATCGAGTGGCAGTTTGGGTGGTGGTGGAGGCATAGATGAAGGCTGCATAGGCATACCACGTGGGCCCATGGGCCTATTCGTAGAGGTGTAGTCTGCTGGAGAGGGCATCTTGACAGACAGGTCGGGGCTGGAGCGAGCAGATAATGTATCGATTGGAGACCCCCGTAGGTTAGCGAAACGTTGCGCGAGGTCGTTTATACCATTCACCGACGCCGCGCTTTGATGGACAGCACGACCATGCAGCGATTGCGGTTTTGGTTGTACGACCGGTTTTCTTCGATAGGAATCTAGGGATGGAGAGGGCGAAGCGCGCCCGTTTGGCATGGTTGTGGGTACATCAGGCAGCATCAGTTCGTCGTCTCTCCTTGGGAAGGTGGAGCCATTCCGGAAGTCTGGGTTTGTTGCTGCGGGCACGGACGCAGTCCTATGGTGGCCGCCATTGCGCTTGTTGTCGTTCTTGATAATGTCCTTTATACGCATGAACCTCTCCTCGCTCGATTTGATGTCTCTCATGAGTTCGTTGAAGTCGCGGTGAGCCTGGCTACGGCTGCCATTGATCTTGTCATAGTACTCACGGTGCGAGGGTATCAAGTCGACGACGATCTGATATGCGACCATGTACTCCCAATATGCACCGGCAGGGACACGGTTGTTGAGCATGGTCTTGGCGGAGTTGAAGTGTGCGCGCGCCCGTTCTAGCAGATTGCGGATCTAGCCATGGTCAGCAACAACGACGTAGAGCAGGAGCGTCGATAAAAGTACCGAATGATGTCTGAGCGACTCGGCCGTGTCTGTCGCAGAGGCAATGATCTCTGCAATGGGCGGATAGGGAGCACCAGGCCCCCGCGAGTCGCCGGAGCCATCGCCATTCCTTGGTGTGTCTGCGCCGTTTGTGTGGCCGTTCATGGTGTTGACAGGCGGGTAGGATGAGGGCGGCCGAGGAGCAGCCGCACTCGAAGGAAGCACTTTAGACGTTGGGCACTCGCATGTTCAAGAGACCCCAAACTGAGGCCGCGCTTGCTTGGGTATCGATGGGCCGTCCTGGCAACGATGACGGGGAAGCGGGGCGGTGCCGGGGCGGAGCGTGTGGACCTGTCAGGGCGGAGATTGATGAGCTGCGGGAGACTGCTGCTACAGATGCCACCGGTGTGGACGCGGAGAAGCAATGAGGAGAGTAGAGGGCGAGGGCGCGGGCGAAGGCGAGAGGGCGGGCGTGGAACTGTAGCAGGACGTTGTACTGTTTGGGGTTTGTCCGGGCTTGCAGGCATATGATTGCGGATGCGGCTCGTTGGTCTCCGCCACAGGGCGTCATCAGCCAAGACACAGGCCCCAGACTCGCAGCTTGCTACCTAACCACCACCACTGCACTCGCCGCGCCACGCCCCTCCCCGGCTCAATCTACTCTCTACGGCGGCCGGTACACTTGCATCCTGTACTCAGCTGCTGCGCGGAGCCTGAAACAAAACGAACATTATACCAGCTAGTAACGTAACAGCTTCACCATCACCATGGCGGGCTGGTTCGGGTCCTCGACCAACAGCGCGCTCGACGAGCAGATTGAGCGCGCAACTTCTTCGAGCTTGTTGGTCTCAGCCTGCAGCTACCTTTGTATTTCTAACTGCCGCTGACACACAATAGAGAGGATATGCCGCTCAATCTCGAGATATCCGATGTGATTCGGTCCAAGACGGTGCAGCCTAAAGACGCTATGCGCTCACTGAAGAAGAGGATAGGGAACAAGAATCCCAACGTCCAGCTCGCTGCATTAAATGTACAGTGGAACCTATACTATCAGGCGACTCGTGTGTGTGCTAACCCTCATCTAGCTTACAGATACCTGTGTGAAGAACGGCGGCGCTCACTTCATCCAAGAGATAGCTTCGCGCGAGTTCCTCGACAACATGACTTCGCTCCTGAAGGCGCCTCCGTCTGTCGCTCCCAACTACGACGTAAAGAACAAGATGCTCGAACTGATCCAGTCCTGGGCGACGGCTGCAGAAGGGCGCACAAACCTGGGCTACATCAACGAGGTGTACCAGAGCCTACAGCGCGAAGGCTACCACTTTCCTCCAAAGGAGCACATCTCCGGCAGTATGCTCGACAGTAGCGCGGTAAGCCCCTTTTGGCACACCAGTCCGTTGCACTGAAGCTGACCCACCTTGCTTGTTGCAGCCTCCGGAGTGGACAGACTCTGATGTGTGTATGAGATGCCGTACGCCCTTCACATTCACCAACCGGAAGCACCATTGTCGAAACTGCGGAAACGTATTCTGTGGCGCCTGCTCCAGCAAGAACATTCCACTACCCCACCTCGGCATCACGGACCCTGTGCGCGTCGACGACGGCTGCCACGCAAAGCTTACAGAAAAGGCGCGAGGGGGGAATTTGCCAAGGGTATTCGATGCACACAGGCCTCAGAAAACATTATACCAGGGCTCAATGGAGCCGCGAAATGCGCGTGTAGAGGATAGCTTCGATGCGGACCTTAAGCGGGCCCTTGAAATGAGTTTGGATGAGGCCAAGGGGAACAGCTCGTCTGGCTTTGTGCCCCAGTCGCAACTTCAGTCACAGTCAAACGGAACTTCCAAGAAGCAGCCTGAGGAGGAAGAAGATGCCGACCTAGCTGCTGCTATTGCGGCTTCTCTGGCTGATATGGAAGAACAGAAAAGGAAATACTCCACGACCTTCCGGGAGCAGGCTTCCAATGCCTCCGCATCCACACCTTTTGTTGCGCCTAAGAATGATTACGAACTGACGCCAGTTGAAGCCGAGAACATCAATCTATTCTCCACACTCGTGGATCGCTTGCAGCATCAACCCCCCGGCACAATACTTCGCGAGCCGCAGATACAGGAATTGTACGAGAGCATTGGAAAGTTGAGACCGAAACTTGCGCGCACCTATGGTGAGACTATGAGCAAGCATGGTACGTACTCTTTAGATTATCACCAAAGCATACGCTGACCAAAATAGATACCCTCTTGGATTTGCACGCGAAGCTGTCTACAGTCGTCCGATATTACGATCGCATGCTCGAGGAGAGATTGTCGAGCACATACAACCAGGCCAATACTATGTATGGGCTGCCTCCATCCGCACAACGGCCGGCATCAAATCTTTATCCCAGTATCCAATCAGGCGCGCCAGACGGTACTGGCGAGAACTACTACACTGGAAATGCACCTCCTTCGAGTGCATATGGACAACCTCAATCGCAGTATGGTGGAGGCTACCAGTCTCAACAACAACCCTACCCTCAGTATGACAAGCGGCCGACATCCTATGCTCCTCCTCCAGAGCAATATCAGCAACCATCACAGCCGTACCCTAACTTAGCCCAACGTCCATCCAGCACCCCTTACCAACATCCTCCGTCACCACAGCTGCAACGTCAGATGTCGAACCAGCAATATCCTGCACAGGCACCTCCGTCATCAGTGTCTGATGCAGGAAGCGCGAGCTACTACTATGGAGACAACAACGCGGTACAATCATCGCAGCCAGCTATGCAGCGAACGCAAAGCTATAGTTCTCAACCCTCACAACAGCAACCGCCTTCCCCACAAGCATACGCTCGGGCGCCACCACAACAGACGCCCATCTCGCCCCCGCAGCAGCCTGCTACCGCCTGGCAAAACCCGCCATACCCTCAGCAAGATCAGCCTCCAAATTGGCAGCAGAACCAGAACCAAGCTCCGCCGCAACAAGCTCCGCAACAACAGGCCCCTCCACAACAACCAACCCAGAACCCACAACAGCCGCCACAGCATCAACAACAACAGCAGCAGCAGCAGCAGCAACAACAGCAGCAAGCACCGCAACAACATCAAGCACCTCCGCAGCAACAACAAGCACCTGGCTGGCAGCCAGCGCCGTATGCGAGTGGCGGTTATGGTCCTGAGAGTTTCCCGTCAGCACCTCAGAATCAACTTCCGGCCCAGCAAGCCAAAGTAGCCGATGAACCGCTGATTGACTTGTAGATAGAGATGGTAGTAGGAGGAGTAGCTCAGTGGCGGTAGATTGTGGTCAAGCTGATGCCCCCAGCTGCTTATTTTAATGTTAAAGCTTGGAGATTGTGCAAGACTCTTAGGCATTGTGGCGTTTTACTCTGTCTGATTCTTGGTTTCGCTTTGCCTCTTCTGCTGTGTTGCATTCGTCAAGTGAAAAAGAAATAATTTTTGGCTTGATTTAACGTAGCAATGGTGTACGAAAATGGCATGATGTAGTTAGCACAGCACTCGTGCGAGCTTGTGTAGTAGTTTATTCCATACGCAAGCATCGATAAAAGGAAAACTAATCAATCACTCTACCACATTATTCACGCACACATTTTGCTTTTGAGGAGGGAAAAAAAATCGACAAGTTCATTTCATTCCATTTCGTCTATACTGGCATATCAACCATATATCATCCCAAAGAACGCCGTCCCTTCTTCCTCGTTTTATCTTATTCTCTCCCTTAATCTGCTCTCTCTCGCCTTTTGACATGCTTCGCCTTCTCTCGCGGTCTATGCTTGTTTCGCCTCAAGTCACCCGAACCATTTAAAAAAAAATCCCCAAATCTGCCGATCGTGTAAATATGAGGATACAGAGATCCAATAGAGAAAGAATAGTATGTGTTCCATATGCCCTCCAGGTGGAAGGGGAGTCAAATGAACGAGTTAAAAATGCTAATGTCGCTGAAAAACTTTCAAAAAACCAACAACAACAACAACA
>JAODYC010000007.1:222431-233029 GCA_026262405.1 Curvularia hawaiiensis
ACAACAACAACAACAATAAGATGATGGAAATCCTAACCTGAGGCTAGATGGTGGAATGTAGAATATTCTTTCTTGTCAAAAAATGGCGTCTTCTAACATGAAGAGGCGAGGAGCGAGGAGACGGACACTCATGACGTGGTCATCCACCTCTGCTTCGAGCATTTCTCCTGTCACTACTGCTTGGTGTACAGCAGCAGAAGTAAGACCCACACTCGGCACGGCAACCTTGTTGCTCCATCCGAGTCGAAACTCGGTGAGAAAAGGGGGGCAGCGGGATTGACCAGGGCTTATGGCAATGGGCAGGCTAACCGCCGGCTCATACATACTCAGGCCAGTAGTTATATGGCATGATGCTAGGGCCAGTCCATTTCTCGCCATAGGCATTGGTGCGCTTACCGGCAATGAAGCCGTCGTGAGCATGCTCGAGGACTGAGATCCAAGATGAGGGCTCTGGATGCTTTACCCACTGGAATCATCATGTTAGCTTGGACAAGGATAGCGTTTGGTAATGCAGGGGACTTGGTAGGTGTCCCCGCTGCAGGGCAAGAAAACAGTGGACCGAGGTAAGCAGTCACATGAAAGATCATGAAAGGGAAGAAGAAAAATGAAGTAGCGTACCTGGTTGTGGATATGGTAAGTCCATGCACCACGGAAGAAATTCTCTAGCGTGCGGTTGTTGGGCGGGAATTTGTCTTCCTCTAGGACATAGTCTGAAATTACACCGGCCTTGCGCAGCTCAACCTCCTCGTCAAGCGTAGCCTGGAACGAATCGTGGTGTCCTGCTTTGTCGCCATGGTTGGGAGTGGGTGCGGCTGCGGAAACCGGTACATTGTCTTCGCTACGCTTCATGTTTGGTTCGCCGTCTGTGGACGAGCGGAGCTCCTTGCGTTGCGCGTCTTTGAGGTCAATGCGTTCCAGCTGGGGTCCGTCGTAGCTCTCCCACTCGTCCCTGATACCGCCAATCTTGCCCTTGAACACAGCGCTGTAGTCGCGAATGCACGGAACAGTGCATCGGCCCTCGCGGTCCCAGTTGAATTCGGTCCAAATGGGGTCAAAAGCGGCAGTCTCGAACATCTTGAATTCCTGATCACGTCCATCCTTCCAAGCCATACGGCCTAGGACACGAGGATGGAAGTTGACGCCCATACGGATACCGCCGTAGAGCAGATAGGAGGAGAGCGAAGAGTTTGCTGAAAGCGACATGATGGCCGTGTTGTAGTCGCCGGGGTGCGGGTGAGCAGCCCATCGCTCCGCAAAAGCGTGCTCTTTGGGTAGAAGGAGAGGACGCATATCCCTAAGCATGAGCACATCCATGTCGAAGTAAGCACCACCGTAGATGTGCAGAACAATAAAGCGCACTGCATCAGACACAGCCACAGGAAGGAACGTCATTTGCTTCTGAGTCAGCACCAGCCACTGCTGTCCATTTTTGTCTTCGATGATGTTCTCGGCAACGTCCCTTTCACCCTTTGCATTGGGCAGTCCTGGTCTGCTGTAGTAATTGAAGCCATTTCTGTTTTCCTTGTCGGTAGCCAGCGGGATGCGGCTAGGGAAATTCCAGGCCTTGACAACAATGTCGCCTCTTTCAACCAGTGGTAGGAACCGTGCAAAGAGGGCGTCCTTGTTCAGCATGTTGTAGACAGCCTTGGGATTGCGGTCACTGTCGAGCCACAGCCACAGGCGAGAACAAGCCAGGTTCTGGGTGTACAGATAACTCTTGATGAAGACCTCTACTCGCCAGGTCGCTGGGCCGGTCCAGTAGACGTGGTATGGGATAATTGGGCCAGGGCAAGTTCCAATGCTGGAACCATTGGCGGGGACTGCGTCCTTTACAGAGATGTACTTGTCAAGGGTGTTTCCATGTCCGTCTGCGTTTATGAAATCGGCCTTGCGGGGGTCCTGGGCGCTTGCTCGGTCAGCGGCGGGGGGCAGACTGTAGTAGCGATCTTCTCCTTCAGCAAAGAACTTCAGACAATCGAACGGCCTCCTCATCTTCTCGATACCAGCATATGTTCCTCTGCACTCCTCAATCAACATGTCGATGTCAGCCTCGGTGTCGACATGGGGTCGGGGACCCAAGTAGTCGTCCTTGTTCTTGACGGCAGTAATAGGGCGGTTGAAGACATTGGCGTGCGGGTTGATCGTGACGGTCTTGGTGGTGCCTGCGAACTTGACCTTGACGCCCGAGCGAGTCGTCTCGATCAATTCTGTAGGCCCAGCTTTGTCGAGGAAGGCGGGAATGCCAATCTTGCCCTTTGCGGCGACAGAGGGGTCGCTGACAAAGGTAATGAGTCCATAGATGGCTCCGTAGAGCAGTGCAGCCAGCACCAGGTTTTTGAGCAGGGTCAAGCCTGAGCGCAGCCTCGATACTTGAGCCATATTTGACAGGTCGGCAGGCAACGACCCGTAGCTGGTGTTGGCAGGTACTGGTGGGGAGGCGCCAAAGACGAGGTATTGAAGCGGGCTTGGGGATTTCCTTGTTTTGCAGTCGACGGTGCAGGTATTATAAGAATCGCACCAGCGGTCAGGTGGAGTTCAGGAGACGCGACGGGTGGAGCGAGGAGCGCAGGCTACGGCTGGACTGCGGGTCGAGTCGCACAAGCCCAGGGTCCACAGTGCGGGATATTATCGAACGAGAAACGGGGGGTTGCGACTTGCGGGCGAAGCAGTCTAGAGACGTAGAGGGCGGGCGTTGCGAGGGCGCAGCAGGTGAGGAGGATGTGGAGCAGCGGGCGGCAGGCGGCCGTGGGGAGAGGGCAACGCAACGAGGCAGAGCGGTGGAGTGGCACTGCAGCCGAGGACGGAGGACAGGAAGGAGCGACGAGCCGGCACGCGGAGGGCAGAGGCGGCGTGGGAGGGTTGAAATACAGGCGGACTGCGCCAGACTTGCAGCAGCTTCGCGTGGTTCTGTTTGGGGGCGTCGACGCAACTAAACCAGGCCAATTTGCCTGCAGGCCAGGCCGCGCGCCACACGGCGCCCCGCCCACGCCTTCCCCTGACAGCCAGTGCAGTGTCCCCGCTTCGATTTGCCCTGGCTGCGCGCGACCGCTCTTTTTTGCCCACGGCGTCCCATGACTCCCACCGACTATTCCCACCGTCACCGTCGCCTGCATGCCCGTCGTTGATGCCGCCACGCTGCTGCCACACGGCCGTCTCTGCCCTGCTCCCCCCGCTACGGCGGCCCGCCTGTCGCGCCCATGTGGCCCTGTCCAGGCCCTTCTCAGCAACACCAGCAGCACCCTCTCAGCAATACGAACGCGTCCAAGTCCCCTGTCGGTCCAATGGCTCCGTGACGGTTGAGTGAGTCTCTTGTTCCGTCTTGTCGTTCTGCACATGACGTTGGCCCGTTGTTGGTTCTTCCTGCTGCCGCCATCACCATGCATTGCCCAGATAGGCCTTTGCTGTGCAATGACCTCAGATCGGCCGCCTAGCCCTGCTCGCGGTTCCGCTCTGCATACCGCAACTGACTAGCAGTCCTCTGCGGCATTGCCAATCGGTCCTCCCCCTCTCTCTCCACGTCAAGCCACTGCGTTTCCCCAACTCCGACCCTCGTTCTTCCGCTTGGCCATGCCTCCGACTAACGTCCCTCTCTAGCATTTTCCGCGCTGCCAAGCCATCCGCTCCCATCCTACTCTATCTGCCCCCAGGTCCTGTGCTCCCACAGTCTACCGATGAAGAGCACGACTTCATCACTACGCTGGCCAAAGCAAGCGCTACAACTCTGGTCCGCATCAACTACCGCGCCTCGTCAGCCCACCAGTACCCCACTCCTTGCCATGACGTTTTGCTCTGCTACGATTGGGTACGCGAGCATCTGCTTGTTGATGAATTCGACCGACCGTACCTAGCTCGTCTGGGAGTATGCGGCGAGCTCATTGGAGCTTCTCTGGCCACAATGCTAGCATTGACCGAATGTCATGTTGGGCAGACCCGTATCGGCGCTGCCGCCGTGAACAACCCGCTCGTTGACTGGGTGTTTCCAGATGATCTTCCTGTCGTGAAGCCCGAAGAACTCCCAGAACCCTTATATGGTGACGAGACTGCATTCCCTGCCGATGAAGATCTGGCAGGTTCACTGGCCCTTCAAGAAGCCACTCGCAATGTGCTAGAATCTCAACGCAAGGGTCGGAAGAAGCCTTCGTCAAAGACTCAGCCGCTCACTTCGTGGCAAGCCCATGGCGACAACGCCGTCATACCTTCCTTGACCCTTTCCGGAGAGCGTGATGTCCTGTTCAGCAGACCAGAAGATTACTTTGATCGCTTTGCATCTCCCATCCACTTCTTCCGCTCGCCCCACGCCCAACTCATCTCTCCGCAACCAGACGATACCTTCGCGTCGCAACAGCCCGACGAGCTGCTCGACATAGAGACCCAAATTTCTCTCAACCACTACGCAACGTTTGAGCAACGCGTCAAGACTCCTCCTCCGCCACTGTCCTTGCCCTACCTCAGCCGCTGTCGCGCATACGCCCGCAATTATCCCCCCGCGGGCACGCACCTGACCCTGCCCGTCTGGAACATCTCCACGGGTCTGCAAAGCCCACTTTCAGATAGCGCCCTCGAGCTTGCAAAGATGCTACGTCGAAGCATCGCTCGCCAGACTATGAAGGCGCATACGGGCAGGTCCAGATGGCATGATCTAGCCGAGAAGAAGCACTATGAAGATTTTGCCCATGGCCGTATCCAGGTGAATTCACACAGGGGGATCGGGCTGTGGACTCACAAGGAGAGTAATCCTCAGTGGAAGACGCATGTGGAGAATGTGGGTGCCTGGATGAGGCAGCGCTTGGATCCAGCCTTTACCTAGACTATGGCTTCCGATTCTTGTTTCTCATTTTTTTTCTCGTCTTGGTTGGCAGTTTTTAATGACAAGGCTATGGCTTTTCCGGACTGGTGACATGGTGAATGAAGACATCCCAGGAACTAAAGTATCAGTGTAATTCACTGCCCATGAACATATAGAAAGCAGTTTACTAAACATATTGTATTGGTTGGAGTACGTCTACCTAGAGTTCAGCAAGAGCTTTGGGCATTGCCTTTTGTTCTCACAATGTTGTATTGCGAGGATGGATATCTGACATACTGAAGGAGCCTCCAATTGATTCAAATGAACAGAGACAAAGGGATTTCCCGTCAAGCTCCCTATGTGCTGCTCAATCTGTTCAGTGACCTTAAGCGACACTCCTACTATCTGCCCAACAACCTAGACTCTGAACACCCCCTCAAACTCATGGCGTATCGTCTGCGTGGAAACGTGCCGTCTGGCAAAGTACCAGCCTCGGAGTGGGCAAAGTGCAAATGCTAAGCGTCGTTGACATCCTCGACTTTCGCTGCAATACGCGCGCCAACGCCATACTTTTGCTGGAGATCCTTGAGCACTTTCTGTCCTTGTACGAGTGAGTCGCGTTGCCCAATGAGTTCTTTGCGCTGGTTGTAGCGGTGCGACGGCTCCGCGAGCAGACGGACAGCATTGTCGTGGCACTGGTCACCTCTCATACCAAGTCCGTCCTCGAGCTTGTGGCGCAGCTCGGTAGCCAGCTTCTTGTACAAGTCTGATTCGATGCGCATACAGATGGAATCGTGGAACCGGCGCGCAGCGAGCATGTAGTACGTGGTGACCTGGGCAACTACGCTAATCTCAATCTCGTACGGCTCAACTCGCAATACAGCCATGCAGTGCTTTTTGACCTTCTCCTCTTCCGCCGGTGTCACTGGCTTTTGAGTGCGCCGCATTCTCGTTCTCTTGTACAGATTCAGTCGGGTGTCAAGGCGATGCTGCTGGTAGTACTCGAGAGTCTTCTTCTTCGCCTCCTCAAACATATCTTCATGGAAGATATACGGACCTTCTTTCTCGTCCTTCAGACTGGCAAGCGCCATGTCCTTGTTTGACTTGAACAGGTGGTCGTCGAGCCAGTGTTCGACAATCTTCCATGTCTCGACATAGAACTCTGATCCCTTCCGACTCCTGAAGTACCTCTGGAATATGGTTCGAATCTGGGTTTGAATCTTTTCTTCCAAATTTTCGTAGAATTTGTCGAGTGGCTTGTTCCAATGCTCAATTGCCTCTAGCATCATGCTGTTGATCACCCTTGGCTCGATTTGACCAGGAATCCTTGACTGCGAGTTTTCTATCAAGTGTCGTCGAACTTGGTCGAGTTTGAAACTCTTCCTGAACTCGCTGAAATCTGTGATAGTCATTCCAGCACTTCCTTCTTGCGGCCCAGGCGTCGGCGTTCTCTCGCTCCCAAACTTCCGCTTCTTCTTGGGAGACTGAGAGACACTCGCAACCATTTCCGTGTCATCATCTTTAGGATCGTCGCCGTCATTATCGCTATCAGAGAGTGGGATTGGTTCTTTCGCCGTACCGCCGGGCAGTGCTGCCTGTATATCGGAGTAAACAGACTCGTCCTCCCTCCCTCTAGTGACCAACGTCGGCTTCATGCTTGTCAACGCATCAAAGAATGACCTTTGTAGTCCTTTCCAGACATTTCGCCACGTTTTGCATGGCCATTGCGCCTCAATTTCCCGGCGTACTTCGTGCGAAAAGTCCACGATTACGTCTGATATGATGCGAGTGGCATTGTGCGTGGGCGGCTCAGGAAACTGCTGAAGGTCGGTCTCGACCTGATAAAGGCGGGCGTCAATTTCTTGTTCAATGATGGGCAATTTCTTCATGATATGCTCTGCCAGCTTCTGTGACAGGAACCTCTGGAGATTAACAGTGCCGAAGCGGTGTGCGTATGATTTGAATGTGGTCGACCAGATCAGATCCTTGTCGAAGAACTCTCGCTCTCGAGCACGAGCTTCTTGGTGTGTAAGCCCGTGATTGAGCTCATCCTGACCCAAATTCTTGACAACGAAATAGCCGTGGCCTAGAGCAAAACGTTTCTGCTCAAACACCTCCATCAGTTTGTCATGGCGTGATCCAGGTGGTAAGCGGTCTGGTTTAGTCAAAACACCTATCTCAAGCGTCAGTAAAGCATATCGAGATGGAACAAACAACACATACCAATGCATCGATCAGTGGCTTTCAATTTCCTTGCAATGCCGCCGGCGGTGGAGTTCGCAATGTCGGTCTCCAGGGAACAGCACAGAAGGATGAGAGCTTCTGGATCCTTGACATAATCTGTTACCAGGTCGGAAACAAACTTCACGACGAACTGGTTCTCTTCAGATTCAGCTTGTCCAATGATGCCAGGCAGATCATAGAAGCTGAGTGCAGGTAAGCCAGGGTGGGTAATCGAGATACACACAACGTTGGGACTAAATGCGCAGCGTTCGTTCTCGCTAAGCCCAGCAAGGGATGGACGAAGGAAGACTTCATGATCGATATGAGGGCTGAGGACTGCGAGCTGCGCACGAGCAATGAAGTGTTCAAGCTCGTTTGGATCCTCTGTGGTAGCGAAGGATACTATGGTCGGCTGCGGCACTGGGCACCAGCCACGAAATCGCCTGTCGCGACCATTGCAGCCGTCATGTCTGTAATCTAGGCGCAGACTTATACTTGCGGTCCAACAGGCGGGAGCATCCTCAGAGCCCTCCAAGCTGATGAACAATGGGCATCGAGTACACGTGTCGTCAGACCTAGGAGTCTTGATACCAGATATTGCCTCGATGACTGAGGACTTCCCTGCAGACTGCTCGCCCAAGACGATGCACTTAGGCAGTGGAATTTTCAATCGCTGCAACCCAAGGCTTTGGAGTCGGCTTATTGTCTTGATCACTTCGTTGACGTGTTGTCCAAGCGCGTCTGTATCAGGCGCTCCTGAAGAACCTTGCTCGGGAGCTGTAGGATGTGTTAGCCCTCTTCGTGCGTTTACAGGAGCACAACCTACCGCTGTCAATCTGGTCGGCTTGTCGATGATCCTCGCCGAGTTGAGAGACATCATCTCGTGTGCCACGTCGGGTAGCGGGCCCCATGACGATCGCGACTTCGAGTGAGCTCTCACGAGTTGAACGTAGGTGATAACAGTAACGAAGAAGTAGGTGTATGGGGTTGAGTCAGGTTGACAACAGTACAAGAGAACGTCAGAGTTGGGCGCTAGATAAGTAACTCATGGTGACACAAACGCGCCAAGTATGGGTAGCGATGACAGTGAATGTGAAGTGAAAAACAAACAAACGAGCAAAGGTTGCCCACCAAGGTTTGCACATCTAGAGCCTGCTTGCATTGAGTCAGTGGTGAGTGAGTGAGGAATGGAGCGAAGGTTCAAGGAATCCATTTTGTTCAGATACATGGTGAAAGTGGTGGCCCTGCTACAGTGTATGATGAGCAAGCGAGAGATTGCTTGCACTGAGAATTATTTGATGTGTGGACTGGTACAATTTGTCCAAAGCATTGAAAGTGAAATTGGACAAACGGTGTAAAGCAAGGAGTGAAAGAAAGGCGCATGAGTCGCATGAAGACGGATGCAAAAACAATTGAGGTAGTTAGCAAAGATCAGTGAAGCCGTACGTATACGCTGTTACTGTACTCTAGAGGTTTAACCTTTGGTGCTCCAGAGGGATATGTGCGCGGTCGTAGTTCATCGACTAGAAGAAGACACTATGCATCTGCGTTACGAATATGCTAACTAAAATCTAACATCTGTGATGATGGTGAGCTTGATAATAAGGATGAAAGAGCGAAGTCGGGCACAAGAAGCCGTCAAGGGCCGCCCCGAAGTTTCGCCGCTAGCGCCATTTCAGCCAGGGTCTCAAGAGAAAAACGTCGAAGCACATCGTCACCAGTGGCTGCCATCCGACCAAAGCTTGACAGAACCCTCCCTATACCGACCATTCGGCTTATCCGCCCTGTTCCTCACTACACTAATACATAATGGATCATTCGCGCGATCCTTGCCCATGGGTTATCCTCAATGACTTCGGCGGTGCCTTCGCCATGGGTGTATGTCATATTGAACGCAGCGCCCGCGGCACACATACTAATGTAACCCCAGGCAGTTGGAGGAGCGGTATGGCACGGTGTTAAAGGCGTATGTACCTCTATAGGCCCACAAATGCGGCGCTGACAAGCATCTAGTTCCGTAATTCACCTTACGGCGAACGACGGATAGGCGCCATCACAGCAATCAAAGCTCGCGCACCTGTGCTCGGCGGCAACTTTGGTGTTTGGGGAGGACTTTTCAACACATACGACTGCGCAGTCAAGGGAATTCGGAAGAAGGAGGACCCGTGGAATGCCATCATCGCAGGCTTCTTCACAGGTGGATCGCTCGCAGTACGAGGAGGCTACAAGTCGATGCGCAACGGCGCGATTTCATGCGCTATCCTGTTAGCAGTCATCGAAGGTGTTTCGATTGGGTTCAATCGCATGATGGCAGACAACACAAGGCTCGACGCTCCCCCACCACCACCAAGCGACGCCGGCGCATCGCCTGGTGGTGGCGGTATGGCCGTGGCTGCATAGGCGGTCACGTTTTACGGATTGTGTTTTGTAGCACGATTTACCTTTGTGCAAAAAAAAACTGACTGGAAGATGGTTGGACAAGGGGTGTTCTTGGGATGTTTTGGCATATACCGCAGGCAGGTTTGGCAGCGGACGGCGTTCACACTCTCCTCAGCTTTGTGCTATATCTGTATCATATACGCGACACGACTATACAACATCTAGCAGCATCTCTAGAAAGCTGTATGAAGTGTCCAGGCCTTCAGAAGACCACGAATTTACTTCTTCTCGACATGCCCAACTTTGAAAGGCGCATCCTACGTTACACATTGATTTTAGCGCAGCAATCTTGAGCGTAAAGTCCGGCCCGGCGATTCCGATGACATCATAGGCCCACCGCTCAAGTAGCTCCAAGCATCTGTGGAAAAGAGCCATCTTAGATACCGTATGCAGATTGTCTACCCATCTAATCTGGTAATTCAAAGCTGGTAGCGCTGCACCTCTATGTTGCCAAACTCGCAAGCTAGCCGCTTCTAGTCGCTAGCGTCTACGAGTCAGCTACGCACCTACCGCCCATCATCTCTACTACTTCAAGTTGACGCCCCAAGTTCCAGCATTCGCATCACCACAATGCTATCTATACGCCATATAATTTCTCACGACGGATTATTGACACTCTACAACACCGCGTCTTCTCACACAAGGCGTCCATTCAGTCAGCAACTCGTCTGAAGTTTGCCTCGGTTTCAGTGCAACCATGGCACCATCTAAACCATCAAGTTCTGTCACCTACAATATCAAGACCATCACGAAGAATTGGAAAATCAATCGCGTCCATGAGTGTTTGCCTAGGGCTTTATGGCCCAATAAGCAATTTGAAGCGACACAATGGGATATCGGAATTCTTACCCTCTTGAGTCAAATTTCCGCTATACCAAATGCCACCATTTCGGACTTTCGGGCAAAGGCCAGGCGTGCAATCAAAGAACGTCAAGAGAGGAACAGGACAGCAGCGGGGAAAGTGGGGTGGGTAAAAGTGACGGATTTGAAGTGTGTTTTGAAAGAGTATGAAAAGGAGATCGCAGACGCAGACGCTGAGAGAAGCGCCCAAGAGGAAAAAAAGTCAATAAGTGGCGTTCAATCAGAGACTATAGAATTGCCTAAAACACCCGTTGGGCCTGTTTTCGATTCAGAAGAGGAAGAAGAAGAA
>JAODYC010000007.1:233040-287768 GCA_026262405.1 Curvularia hawaiiensis
AGAAGAGGAAGAAGAAGAACAGGGCTCTTCCGAGCCTCTTCCAGGCGGAAAATACCAGTATCTCACTCATGTTCGCCCATTGAAAGTCGACTTGAACCCTACCGCATCCCCAGCAAGGAAGTTGGTGCAACCAAAAGTAACTCGGGGTAAGAAGCGGCAAGTAGACGAAGAAGCCACAGCCGATGCCTCTGGGGTGGAAAAGCCAAGTCTGGTACAGCAAGACCCTGATCCACGGTCGCCGAATGACACTGGCTTCCTCTCTGATTCCGAGTCAGAGAAGTTAAAACAGAAAGAACGGAAGAAGAAGAGGTTGTCAAGGCTCGAACAGCATCCTGTCCGTGTACCGCACTGGCAGCAAGATCTAGACGATGTGGTAGGTAACAATCCATTGTTGTCAAATGGGACAGGGACAGGCAACGGAGCCATATCTACTCATGTGTCTGGAGATGGAATTGAGGATATGGACCCAGAGATGAATCTGGAAAATCTTCCCAGCATACCGGATAATGCAACAGTCACGGAGAGAAAGGAGATGGAGGAGCTGAGGCTTCGGATGGAACAGCGCATATGGAGGATCAAAGTGCTCAGAATCAGAGAAAGGGAGGGCCGTGGGAAAGAAATCATCGGACAAGGCGAAATTTTGGACCACGAAGTCGATCAAGGCGAAGAAGAAGATGCAGATGATGATACAGACGAGCACGACAAGGAGAATGGTAACAATGACACGGATACTCAAGGTGAACGCAGAGTGTTGAGGAGTAGGAAGGGGCAGTGAGAAGATAATGTAAGCGGGATGAGCGATGGACAACGCTAGCAGCCTGCAAAGGTTCTTCCATCTTGGACTACAAATGGCAGCATATGAACATTTCGAACTACCTTGTATATATATTCTTGGCATCCTAGAGATTCAATTGCTAAGATATGAAATAGAAATGCATTCTTGCACATCGCCTTTTGTTCTTCACCTGTCAGTTTGACAAATTGTAAGATGGCAAACACAAAGTCTACTCTGTGAAACGAAGACTAGCGGTAGCCTAGTGAGAATAGGGTTGCTGAGTTTGGCTTAGAGGGATATGTGGCTTAGATAAAGTAGATCCGCTCGATACTTTCAGTAACGGGGTTACTTATCTTTTTCTGTGGTGTGCTTACATTGGATCTGATAAGAATTCTTGAACCTCCATTTGTCTTCTTTGCACAGTGATTGTGAATGAGACAGGGCATATGATATTCCGAGACATTAGTAAAGACATTCGATATCCACGAGGTTGATGTACTTGTACACAATGCTTCCGTACTCTCACACCCCACCCTCACTGTTTATTCACAAACCCCTGCCCAATCTTATCATTCACTGACCACGTTGTCATGATAACAGTGCCGATTTATATCTCGAACAATTTATCTCTTAGTATAAATTCTCGAGTTCTCTCAAGTCAATGTTACTCGACCACAGCAAGCGATAATCAAGTGAAGAACAGTAGGCAACCACTACCATCATCTTTGATCTTCCAAGATTCATCCCAATCCGGAACGAAAACTAGATTACTAAAAGGAAAACACTAGAAATGCCATTTTTAAAATTCGGTAAATCTACCGATACCTCCAGACAGTCTAATCAGCCATCAGGCGGTAGTACTGGTAGATATGCAGACATCCCTCATAGCAGTACTCACTTCTCTCAGTCCCATAAGCACATCACTAGGGGTGCGCCATCCCAGTCCTACAACACTTACATCCAGTCTAGTAGAGGTCGTAGTTACAGCGACTATCCGCCCTCTTCTCATCGCACCACTTCTAGCCACAGCTCACATGGTAACCACCACCAACGCATAGACGTTAGCCCCGTACGCGAAGCAGCGCGCCCGCATGTTTTTGGTAGTACGTACGGAGACCGTCCTGTAAGTCCCCTTGGTACTTCTCGCTTTGAACAGCCATCACCTTGGTCTAATCGCCATGCCCCGTCTCGCCGACCGCAGACCTCTACCATGCGCGACGAGCATGGCTTTAGCATTCGAAACACGCATTTGCAGATTTTACAGGGACGTTCTTATGGTATGAGTGCACATGCACCCTTTAGCACGGATGAGTATGAGCATCTCGAGCCTAGGGGAAGGCACCGAGGTTACAGTGAGGCAGCAGTAGGCCAGAGCCGACGCGGTGATGCCCACGGGGCGAGCCGGGGTTCGAGGCAGGCGTATAACATGCAGTCGGACTTTCGCAGTGGAGGAGTTAGTGACTGGATGAACTACTAGGTTTTTGGTCCGTCGTAAGCTAACATGTGGTGCGGTTGTAGTAGGACACATAGTCATTTGCCAACATTCATGTCTTTAATTGTCTTTGATTTAGAAAACCAGTATATTTCATAAGATTGTTCTAGAGTTTGTGTCTATGTCGTGATGTATCCAAAACAGAACACGAAATCAGGGCCGCAAACTGCTCTTTCACGTCGAGGCTGAGTCAACGCTACTCAATCTACCGTGTTAAACTCCTGACCATTCTCCTGCCTCTTGCAAACTTTCCTTCGTCTGCCGTCTCCTTCTCTTTAGTCGCATCTGTTGTCATCGTATGCTCAGTGTCAAAATCCCTATATCTATCTTGCTCGTCAGAGACGATGTCATTTGGCAGATTGATGGCACGATCGAGTCCGTAAGGCAGACCCCTGTGCCTTCCACGCAACATCATGGCGCAAATGACTAGCTTGCCGAATTTGCTGAACTGGCCGGATAGCGAGGCGGAATTGGTGGGATACCCTAGGGAAAGTCCGACATTTCCGTATGCTGAGACGACTTCGAAGAAAATCGAAAAAACGGAGAAAGCCTAGTTTGGCACATGCAATATCAGCATCTCTCCTCTATTGCCAACTTCATAAAGAGAAAGAGCACTTACCCAATCTTCGCGACTCATAATTCTCTTACTCTCGGAACAACAGATGCAGAAAACGCCGAGGAAAATATACCAAAGATCGAAACTCAACTGATTTCGCAGGTGGTTGAGGAGATATGTCTTGCTATCAGTGTTGTCATCAGGGTTCTCGTCGGCGGCGTAAAGTCCCACAGGCCTGTCCTCATAACTCTCGCTCATACGAATGCTGATGGCAATCGGGTAGACGGAAATGTACATCATAACGAGTAAAGAGAACTGGACTGCTGGGTTTACGTTCGCGAGATTAAACGATGCGGTACCTGTGTGGCGCGAAGATGCGGACTGGAACAGAGCTGCAAGGATGCGGGGGCCGACGGGAAGAACGTTGACTTCGGTGTTATCAAGGTCGAGAGCGACGATGAGAAGTGTGTCGACGAAATTCAGGGCGATGAGAATAGCGGCCAGGATCCAAGTTGCGGTACCAGGAAACAGGAGCGTATAGCATCGGCGAGGGTGGTCTAGCAGAAAACGCAAGGACTCGTTTGTTGAGGACCCATCCGGGGTGATCTTCCACATAATCCAGATAACAAGGCGCAGAAAGCATGGATAGAACGTGTTGCCAGCAAAAGCGAGGAAGGACATGATCAGCATGGGCCAGGTTGCATCGCGGAAAGAGATCATGCTGTCTGGAGTGAGGGTAAGACCCAGGTTGTCGACCATCGTTTGCGCCGAGTATATAGCCCTAATGGGAGTTAGCAAATAGCAATACTCGATTGTGCGACTGTGCCAAATTCATACCACCACGTTTTGTCTTGACCTTGCGAGGCGAGGTAGTCTTGGTATTTCTGGGGAGCGAGATGAATCCATGGTATCAAGCAAATAGCACCAAACAGGTGGAGACCAAAGAAATATCCTAACATCGTTAGTTAGTAAACTTTCGGTCTAGATAGCCGTAGTAATATACATACCGACAACGATCTTGAGGAGGACCCGCAGGGCACGGTACTCAACACCACCCATCTCTTCTGGACTCAAGGATCTTAAGTCGATTGATACCTGTCGGGATAGATCCTCACTGCGACGAGGGCCTGCTGTGCTTCCGAGAACGAAAATCGATGAGACAGCACGATCTATCGAAGTTGCTTTGCTCAAACTCCTTGTCTGGGATAACCTGCGGCGTAACGGGTTGCTTGACTCTGCGACGGGCTTTATCTGGTCTTCGTCCTCGTCTAAAATATTCTTGTTAGCCTGTTCAGAGTTTTGTGTTCAATCTGCACTTACCATCCGACATGGCGGCTGTATGCTGACCTGTGTCATCCTTAGTGGTGCAATCAAGTAGGCTATTGTGTTCTACGTACTGCTCTCTGCTTCTCGGGGCCCAGCAATATGTAATGTACCCTTCTCGTTCACAGTATGGCGCGGATCAGGAGCGAATGTAATTCGAGCAGGAGCTGAGCCTTCGTTCTTCTCTTGATTTTCATAGACTTCAAGCTTCTTCTCGGAGACAGTCTCGCCAGTGAGACCTCCCTCGAGATCCCTCGTTTCGGCGACATTGGCGAGAACTTGAATTCGCGGATCAACGGAAGGTCTCGAGATTTGAGGTCTTCTCTGTGCGGCAGCTGTGGTCTTGTTAAGATATGGCCAAAGAAGGGTGATGATTCAACATACGGATCCCCTTGAGTTTCTGTTTGAACCATCGTAGCCTCACGACAACAACAATGATGTTGATGAAGCCCAAGTTTGTTAGTATAGGTGTGAAGTAGAACCAGACTTGTTGATACGTCTTGAGCGCCTTGACATCGAAACTGTAACATCGTTAGTAAGTGAGACTCCATATACATTTGCTCATATTCATCGCACGGCACTCACGGATTCAATCCCGAAGAGGTCGAAGCGCTGACTCCAAAGTAATAGGTATCTATAGCCGAGATGTTGCCGTACGGATATACGATGATGAAGGCTAGAATTCCAAAGCTCAGGATGTACGCATCTACAATTGATCAGCGAAAAGATGTCTCGGCTCCTGCCAGCTGGGATAGCTCGGATCCTAGCCACTGGAAAGGTGGTACGGCGGCCTGCAGTAGGCAAACTTACAGTGTAGCGTGATGAAGTTGATTGGCGGCTTCCACATGATGAACGTTTTGCCGCGTAATCGGGCGTTACCGTATAAAGTGCAGGAGTTGAGGGGATTTCGATACAGCGCTGCAGCAGTGTATACAACACCAGTAATGACGCTAGCAAGCAGAGCAGCTGCTCCGTCGCCTTAGCTCCCGGACAGCACGCGCAACAGGGGCCTCGACTGGAAACAAGAAATGTGGTCAAGATCAGTCTTTGTTGAGGAGGATGAGAAGATGAAAAAACACAAACAAGTGCAGAGGACTATGTAGGCGGAGCTTCAGAACAGTTGCCAAGGCTGAGTACTGCTCTTGGTAGTAACAAAAGTAGCCATGTTTTTCGAAGTATGAGGGATTTATTTTCATTCAGCAGTTGACCCCCGTCTGTGCTCCGCCACAGCCGTCAGCGGCCCTGTTTTTCTCACACGTGTTGTAGGGTCGTCTGCCCGTTGAGGAGGCCAATGGCGATGCAAGGAGCGGGAATTAATTCGCGCACCTGAAGGGGTGATGGCGGCAAACACAACTCACCAACCCATGCTTACAGGTTGCAAGCATCCAGTGGACGCCTCTCGCGTAGGATCCTGTGGACTGCGCATCCTCGTGGCTGGATTGCAATGAAGTTGAGGTTCCAGAGGGCTGGTCGTGCATGCATATCCCACATGGTGACGCTGTGGGACTGTGTGTATGCATTGTAATCTTGATATCGCGCAGCGCCCGCAGCGTGACTGGAGATATTTCTGCGTACATAAGGTCACAAGAACATCTTTCAATCTTGTAGTGCCCTCCTTATCTATATGTCGCGCATTGGAAACAATCTGGCGATTCTTTGTGTACCTACTTATAGTTCCATCCTTTACACACCACAACAATTCAACACCATTATATCACAGAATCAGCTTGAAAACTCTACTCTAGAGACAACTGGCGATATGCTCTCCAAGTCTCAGCTATGGGAAAAGGAGACGGATGACCGATCTGTTTCGGTCATCGAGTCGCAGCGCCAAGGCCGGACCGAAAGGTCCCTCTATCTTTCTGCTCGCCTTGTATTGACTTGCCTCCCGGGAAATCAGGAAACATGCTTGGCGTACGATTGCCGAGAGCAGGATTGTTGGAACCCAAAAAACGAGCAATCTTCGGCGGTGTCAGCGGTAGGCAAAGATTCGCGCGTGTTGTTGCACTGCCTCGCTGCTATACTAGTTCAGCATGATGGGGCACAGGGCTCCGAGCCGCGTGAGACATTTTTTACCCATCTACCCAAATGGCGATTAGCTGGCTCCGGTACAACTTTTCTTCACTCCCGAGAAATGAGCTCCCGAACTTGGTATCAAGTAACATCCGTAGCGAAGTCTAGCTCGCGGGATATCTCACAATGCGCATCGCCAGGGTATCCGTACGATGCAGCCGATAGCAAGGGATATGCCCACTTGCCCAGACATGCATGTGCCAATCCCAAATGAGCCTGCTTCCAGTCTCTACTTTCATTTAACCAATCACACAAGCTTGTCTGAATGCAGGGACGCGGGCGAACAGCGCGGCTCGCGCCACAACCGCTAGCCTTCAGTCAGGGAGACATGATTGAACACTCAATTTCGACGCAGAAACCATTTGCCTTTGTTCTTTACAAATAATTGCACTAACTGTCACTGCACCTACTGTTACGTTGTTCTTTGTCAAGGTCTTGCTGGGAGTCATGATAGAGGCCAGTATCAACCCTAGGTATAATTCCTTCAGCAGCGCCGACTTCTAGACCAGCCTCTGGGTCTCCAAAGGGTCTAGATGCAAGTTTTGTTTTCTCACGTTTTGTTTTTCATCGGTCCGTTCAAATATTAGTGGAGAAAGCTCACTGAGTGCGGCTGAGACAGAACAAAGCACAACCCCAGTGGGGGTACGCCAACAATCTATCCTTTGGGCATGAGGTAGCTATGAAGATAGGAATGGTTGTGCATGCAGCGTCCAAGGCTTAGCTTGGCCTCTACTGCGAAATCGAAAGTTTGTGTATGTATGTTTTAAAAACTCTGGCTGATGTGATGACAATGGAGACAGACAAGAAATAAAACAGCCGACGATGCGAATGCTATTTTCAAATCGAGAGTTATTGATCTACATGGTTGCAAAGTGAAGCGGTAACAGACCTTAATATTACACTGTGGTGTTAAAAGGAACGCTATCGTTTGGACCGCAGCTGATATTATTCTGCCTCTGGATGATCTCTAAATAATGGCAACCTCACTGTAGTCATATTTAGTGCCAGCCGCGGCCATAAGATATGTTCTAGAGAAGTCATTTTCGTCAAGTGATATGATTCTCAGAACAATATCAACAAATCAGTTTTGGGTTCGAAACTTGTGCTAAATCTTGGATGTGACATTCTACTTCAGCAAAAGTCTTCAAGCAAGATCACAACCTTGTGAGCACCACCGCTTAATAGGTTCCGTTCTTCAGTACAGCGCACTCTCTCAAAGGCAGTGTGGAGATTCGCCCAATAGATATGCAATTATCTCGTGTACTAAATCCAACCTTGCTCACGGACCAACTCCAGCTCGGACCTTGACATTCGAAAACAACAGCACCCGGATTAAGTAACGGCACACGATACGCGCACTGTTGTTGTCGATTTTAACAGGACTTCTCTACCACTCACATATCTTCCAACATAACCCTACCCTGAAATCTGGCTGTAAAAATCCGAGCCAGAGTGAAAACATATTTTTACGAATAGGCACAGTCGCCCGTACAAGATCATGACAAGAAAACGTCGCTGCACGAGACCAGAAGCAAACCTCCAAGCTAGCCTCAATCACGTTACGATTCGCTTACAAATCGGCCACCGCCTTCCCCACCTTACATCCAAAATGCGCTTACCTCGTTAGTACCTTTTCATTCCAGTCATCACGATGCCGACGATTAAGGCCAATGACGGTGTCACGCTTCACTTCAATACGTATGGAATAAGCTCAGATTCACCGCTAGTCCTAGTAGGTACCCCGCTATTCGACCACATCTTGTTCATCTACCTGATGATATTCATCAGTTACATGGCTTCACCGGCTCGGGAGCAGTCTTCAATCGCAACATAGCTGCACTATCAGAGCATCACCATGTCATCGTACCTGACCTACGTGGCCATGGAAGCTCCGACAAACCCAAATCCGGATATCACGTCTCTCGCCTCGCTATGGATCTGAAAAACCTCTTGGATCACTTGAACATCCACGAAGGAATGGCCAAAGCCATCGGAACTAGCTTGGGTGCAGCTATACTCTGGAGTTACAGCGAGCTCTTCACCACAAAAACCTTCTCCCACATGATCTTTGTGGACCAAGCGCCATTGCAAAATTACCTCGATGACTGGGGCCCAGAGTTTGGAAACCTGGGATGCAACTCACCTGAAGCACTCAAGACCATGCAGCAAACTCTGATCAACGACCCCAAACAAGCGTATCTGGGGACTATTGCAGCATGCCTTGGATATCGATCACATCCCCAGCCTGGAGACCCAACACCAGATTCGGAAATCTGGAGAGGAGATGAAGCGTTCTTCCTGAATGAGGCTATGAAGGGTGACGGATGGTGGTATGGTAAGCTGATGGCTGATCACACTGCGAATGACTGGAGGCACCCCATTGCACACAACTTTGGTCCCGGCAGTGGAAGTACGACCCGTGTACTTGTAGTTGCGAGTAGCAGAAGCGGGTGCTTCCCTGCTGATGGACCACTGAAGGTTGTGGAGCTAGTTGATGGAGGAACGGACGAGGGTTACGCTGAGGGGGTTACTGTCGATTGGGGTGGTCACTGGTGCTACTGGGAGAAGCCTGAGCTGTTCAATGAGCTAGCGCTAGAGTTCTTACAGTAAGCGGATTGCAGACTATGATCAGGTTAAACATGGCTCTCTTTCAGTATCTCGTGTGAAGTCATACCCTTGGACGTTCAGGACTTATTTTCAAGGGAACTTCATATGATTCGCCATGGAAGAAGCAAGATGCTGTTCGAAGTGTTGCAATAGGGGGCATCTGACTCACAAATTGTATATATTGGAGGCTGAAACGGGTACCCAGGCATCGTTTTGACTAAATCAGGTGACGCTCTTGACTGCAGTTGCGTTGGAAATATCGTCTATTCGCAGCCATCTGCTTTGCACAAAGCCAGTATCTGACCTCCGCTATTCTAGCACTAATATCATCCTCAAGAAAGAGATATACTCAGATGCCGACATCGAGGACAAGACGTAGCTTTCAGAGCGAAGAATTACTCGTCATGTGACCTTGGCGCCCGCGGCTATACTGTTGCACCTAGTGCTCGTTCATCCATTCGCCCGCTTTCTTGGCCATGCCCTCAGCATCTTTCTGGAATCCCAAAATGGGTCCTAGTGCCAGGATATCATGAGGAGCATGCTCATCAATGTCCAATACGATATCGTTGCCCGCTTCCTTCATCTTGTTTGTCCACTCCACAACGTCAAAATACAAAATTTCACTGCCTCCAACGTTGACAAAAATGGGCGCTGGGGACTGGAACATTTGGTACTTCTGCGTGACGTATGGTTGAGACAATATCTTCTCGCCTCCTTGGCCAGCATATGCGCTTGTGCCCCACGCAGTAAAAGGAGGGGAGAGATAATCGGTTTTATAGTTCTTGTTGTCATGAACGTACGAGCAGGATGTATCTGAAGGATCGATCCAGGGAGACCAGAGGAGAGTTCCAGCAGGAGCAGGTAGGTCCAATTCGGCTCCGTATTCGGCAATGTAACGCAAGAGCGCTATGGTGAGGTTGCCGCCCGCTGAGTCGCCAGAGAGCGTAATGTTCTTCGCAGGGATCTTGAGGTCGTTGAGAAGGTAAAGATATGATGTCAGTACATCTTGGAGCGCAGCAGGGAATGGGTTCGATGTTGGCGATACAGGCAAGGTAGAGAGTCGGTACTGTGGGGAGAAGACATGTGTTGCTGGTGTGTTGCGAAGAAGCATTTTTGCCAGAAACCCATACCCCTCTGTCCTTCCATCTCCGTGAACGAATGCACCTCCGTGAGTATGTAGAACGACCTTGGTTTTGTTCTTATCACTACCGGTTGTTAATGGCGCTGGATACCACGTCGCGCCAATATCCACTGGTACCACATCCTTGTTGCTCCTCAAGGGACCTTTGTAAGCATCCGACTTTGCCGGCTTGATGACTACAAATCGCTCCTTTTCTGCACCCGGCGTCAATGGAAGCGGTGATGCCAGTTGTAGTTTCGCGACATGCCATAGTGCCGAGGAAAAAATGCGTACGCTGATGGCCTGTCGGAAAGTCCATGCAGGGTTCTGCCGACCAGATCCAAAGAGACATGTAACGAGAAAAACTGGGAGGCGTACGAGCTCGAAGCAAACAGCGCCTAGTGCATATATGCCCTTCATGGGCTGCTGTGTGGTGTTGACCATGGCGTGTTCCAGGGATTGAGTGGCGATGCTCTTGGATGTTACAGATTGTACCTTTTGCCGAATAAGTCTATGATCAACTGTGCATGCAGTGGCGCGAAGAGAACAGGCCCAATATCGATGCCGATGGGCAATGGCTCTGAGCCTGGTTATGCATATCTGTCTTGAGGGGCTCTAGTGCGGGGAAAGTACGAGTACCGTCCATTGTGTGAACTGTCACGTGATGTGACGCACACGATACTGCGAAACAACCGAGGTTGAAGAAGTCAACGCATGAAATCAGCACGAGTAAAAACACATTTGGTATCACATTCCAGAGTGCTGAGTTTTGTTCAGAGAAGTCCTCGGCACATCCAGCCCGGTCGTATGTCAAGACCAATGAGAAGAGGTGCTACGTTTGGTAAATTGAGCCAGTTTTTGGTAGCTATGGCAAACAGAGAGCAGAACGCTCGTGTCAGCTAGTTACGCTTACTCGACATAAGGAGGCCGGCATAGAGCTCATTAATGACTGTAATTGTGGCAGGGCTATTCTAACTAAACTTTCCCCATAATCAACGAACCAACCTTGGCTACTCAGAACAAGCATGTTTCGAATGCTAACAGCTGCATGCTTCACCATGATATTCGTGTACAACTAGACAGAAAAAGGCATACGTTACCAGGGTACATTCCAATACATTGAGACGTTGCTGCTAATCTCGCAAGTCCAATCAATTCCGTAAGGCTCGGTCTTTCACAGAAAGAGAAGTTTAGCGCGCGATCACGGTACTCAGCGATATCATATATAAGAACGCACAAGCCATATTAATTGATAACTTTTCATCTTCATATTTCTATTTCTCAAAGAGCTCTTCTCTAAGCTCTACATCATGACAGCAATATCTACAAACATACATACATACATTCCCCGAAAGACCCATCACCACACTTCCTCAGTCTTTACAACTTCGCCGGCAACTTCCCGTTCTTCTGCGCAGTATATGTAGCAATAAGGTCCATCAACGGAGGACTAAGCACATCATACGGCTGCAGCCCGACGCTCCTAAACTTCTCTCTCACGGCATCCATCTGTGCGGGATTGAATCCCTGCTCAATGATACTGCTCACGAAGGCGGCGAACTGCGGTTCCTGCCAGCCGCTGGTGTTACTCAACTCGGTGTGGACAAAGTCGAGGCCCTTGAAAGGGTGGTCGTTGACGATGCGGCCGAAGAGGTGGACGCCGCATTGCTTGCATGCATTGCGTTGGATGGCTGCTGATTCATCGACAATGTGCAGTTTGTGGCCGTTGGCTGTGACGGAAACGTTGTCCTTGGGAAGCACACCGACGACAGAGAAGAGCGCGCCTTTGGGCTTCCAGCATTTTGAACAGCCGCAGGCGTGGTTATGGGCGACGTTGCTGGAGAGAGTGACTTCGACTTTGTCCGAGGGGCAGTGGCAGTAGAGTTTGCCGCCGGGGAAGTTGGGGTTGCCCTTCTTGATGCCGTTGTCGATTGCGGGATGGATACTGGGCATCTTGAATTATGAAATCTCTGAGAAACAGTTTGGTAAGTTGTTTTGTTTTATTATTTTTCTGGTTTAAGATCAGACAAGTTACAGGTCTTTGAAGCAGCGCAGAGGTACCTCTGCCAGGGCTATATAGGAGCCCATGTTTCTGACCACCAGACTACGCACCCCTCATCGGATTATCAGGCCATTTTCGAATTGACCCGCCATATCAATTGCGCAATTGCTTGCTTCTTGACTGTTATGTGGATTTTTGTATGCGGAACCGCATAACCTTTCCGCTTTAGGTCACTCGGACCTTCCCCGCCTCGTTGCACGAGTCGCAACGCCTCGAATGCGTCTGTACCACTCGCTTCTGGACTCAGCTCACCGAGAGAAGAAAGACACAGAATCCCCTTTATGGTCTATATTCAGTGTCGCGATGCTCATTCTCGACGAAAAGAATAGGCATGAGTGGATACATGGCTACAATGCAATGCCCGGGGCGGTGGTAAAACAGTACCAGTACCTACATTTACACCTAGGCACGCAGCGAATCGGACGCCTCTGATCCAAGAAGCGGCCTCATAGATATTACCGACGATGTGCCTTAGAATAAGCGCACGCGATGGCCCAAGATCCTGTCTCACGGATCCGAACAGTAACTTGTTCGCGTAGGCACGCCGTTCAAACTTACTCCGCATGTATGGGTAGATACCCTGGGCATCCTCGCAGGGGATTAGGCAACTTACACGAACGCCAGCCCAACTTGCGAATGCGATGTCACACAACATCAGATTGTCAAAAATTTAAGTTGCGAAAGAGATGACACGAGCTTAGGGAGTGCAAGTCATCCGCATTAGAGATAGATGGAGGCAGCCAAGTCTATGGAGTGCTGCTGATGTCTAAAGTGTGGTCACATGGACAGCGATTTGCGTGTCAAATCTGTCTATACCTGAGGATCATCCCTCTACCCCTCAAACCTTTCTTTCTTATATTTTCCGCCTTCACTCGATTCTTGACTGGAGCATTAGAATGTCTTTCTTTCGTCTACTAAACATCGGGTTGTGTCGCGCGAGCAGTCCCCTAGCCAAGACTTCTTCGTACTCCGCTCTCATGTCGTGTAAGGCTGTCTCGCTGTCTATTTCTTATCCACATTTGCACTATCCGGTTGTTCAGAAACCGGGTTCCATTCAAGATCTGCATTAAAGGTTCGCGCGGATCATGGATCTCAGGCAAGGTCGGGCGTGCAGCGTGCTTGCTGTTGACGATATAATTGCTCTAGAGAATTCGAGTGCCATTGTAGTTTCGGGCATGGGGACGGCGGAGTATGCGGTGATAGTGACCAAGTGTCTCGGTGAGCAGATTCGAACGGTAAACAAGGCAGAGGGTGGCGGCCGTGTGTTTGTCTGTGAGAGAGAATGGTGGTGAAAGTGGTGACAGTAGAGGTTGTGTCGCTGATGCGTTATCTCGGGAATGATAGGGTGGCGGCTGTATGGAACGATCAGGGTGGAGTTGAATTGGCGCAAGAAAACCACGGCTGTCCGTCTTGATCTCAGGATCTTTGCGTTTCTCTGTAGAGATATGCGAGGCTTTAAACATTACGTTCCTCACAGGCATTTCCCGCTTGGTTCTGGAATTCCGGTGTCATGCTGTCTGTCCTGAAGTTGCGCCTTCGAACAATGCGGTCCTCCCCCAAAGACTCTTTGAAACTTTCACTGACCTGCTTACGAAGCTTCTGACACCCGAAAAACCGGATTGAGGATGCGTCAACCATAGTGATGTAACGTAGTGACGTGGATGTCGTATCTTTGGCACAGCGCTTTCTGCTTTCCTAACTTGTCTGGACTAGAATTGGATTCATGATCGCCTCGAACTGAATGAAGTAAATTTCAGTATTATAAAAGCAAGATCAGAGTGAGTTATCTGTGTTTTCTGATGTTTTGCGATGCCCACGGCTTCTTTGGTGTTGAGTCATGTCTATAACGTCGAACCGTAGACAGAAGATTCGTGTATTTTCGTCCGGTTAAAGACTGCAGTTTCAAGACAAAGAGTCATCCTCGGTTGTGCCGATCTTATCATAACATCATAGCGTGAGCCGATTGACTTTTGACTTCATTCCTTTGCAATGCTTAGGCGCGTGTATCATCTCTTGAAGCGGCCATAGGTGCGGATTTCGACAAGGCAAGACTCAGGCTCACATACGGTCCAAGATTGACGCGAGGCCACTGAATCTGCTGGTCCATCTAAAAACCATCGTCTTTGCTGCGTTCCGCAGTTCCATTGTTGGAGCGCAAAAAGCTACAGTGAGAATCGGAGCGATGCTGCGCAACATGTCGAACCCAGGGGTCTGTCCCTTTTCAACCTCGGCTCCGAACTCCATGATGGCTTGAGAGTACCTCCGACTTTCGGAGAAATAATGTGCAGGGTTTTTCTCATATGATGCTAACGGACCCTTGGATTCTGTTTGCATTTTGTACATCAGCATATTCAGTACCAGTCCATCGGCCATGGAGTTTGAGCGAATGAGGGAATCAGAGACACTGGTGCTTGTTGGACTGAGGGAGCTCTCTCTTGTATGCGATGAAGATTGCGCGGTCGAAGTAACGTCAGAGCTGATGGATGGCTTTATCAAATCGGAATACTCCTGGTCCCATCTATCAAGATCTGCAATCAATTTACACGTGAGTTCTTTTCCAAGTGTAACATCAATATCGGGCGGTGTTGGCGTTTCGAAAACGGTACGCAACGATCCTTCAATCCCTAGGCAGGCAGTGCAGTGAGGTATCATGAGCTCGATATCAGCAAGAGCTTGGTGTGAATCTTTCGGCATATCTAGGAATGGTATTGTCAACCAGTCCGAGGAGGAATATGGTGACTTGTTGTTGAAGATAATGGACCTGTGAGCCTAGAGACTGTCAGCAGGTGATGTTGCAGGGTACCGCCACTTATTGACCCACATCCTGAGCACGGATGGCTTTGAAGAGTGGCCAAATTGTGTCAGATTTACAGTTGCTCGGCCCTCGCATCTTCATGATTTCACCTGCAGCATTAAGGTGAGCTGTAGAGCCAGTCGCAGTTGCCCCAGCATATAGCTCGTATAGAGCCAAGATGAGTGGGACCACAACCTCTCCCTCGTCCGGAACATCGTTTTGCTTCATCTTTGCTATTGAATTTCGCTGAGCGTTCAATGCTACAGTGTACCATCTCCAGGAATCGATGGTGATACTTGAGTCATTATGGCACTTGCCATAGAATGCCATGGAGATTGCTCGAAGCGAGATTTTTACGACAGGCTTGGTAGCATTGAGAAATATGTCTTGCAAGTGATCAATCCACTGGAGTTCAGGTGCGTAGGATTTTCTAGACCCGTTGAGCTCTACGTAGTGGGTTATGAAGGCGTTGTCCAGTGCTTCAGGTAGGACTCTAGACGGCTGGTTGAATGTAGGGGGTCTGTAATGGTAACGGATGGCGGTAATAGCTTTGTCAACTTCTTCGGCGCGGCTGGCCATGATTGGAAGCCCATGGTTTTGGAGGGACGTATCTAGTGGGGTCACGGACTTGGATGATGGCTTGGAGGCAACGAGATTTAGATGACTCTCTGCTGCGGCCCGATTATCGTTAGCTACTGCCGACGCCCTTGCTGTCTCTTTCTTTTTCTTGGTTTTTGGCCTCACGACACGTTCAGTCATGTCAATGACTATAGAACCTTGTATTGGCCCAGAGCACCGAAGGCCTAGACGCCTGCATTGGTTGCATGTTTCTGGTGTCTCGTCGCACTAAAGGGAAGAGTGATTAACAAGGATCCTAGAGTTGTGTGTCGTACATGATAGACGAACCTTGACGCGCCTTGCGCGACATTGGGAACAAGCGCGACTGCGCTGAGACTTTGGGGGCATGTTGCCGATTTGTCTGTACAAAACACAAACGAGCGGAAGACAAGACGCGTAGGTCAGGCAAGTGATGCAAGGTTGGAGAAGTAGATACGTCGGAGTGTGGGAGCGCTGATTGGCACCGACATCGTCGATCGGCAGGGAACGCTTCTATGGGAAATGCGCTCCTCCTGTAGCTAGACTAAGTAGCCCTCCCTGATACGCGTGTGATTTTCCCGAACCACTGGGCTAGTTACGGCCGAAGCGGAGAAGGCGTAGAATTTGTGGCATGGTCTTTGCGTTTCTGAGTCATACAAACGACTTGAAATCACGGTAATCTGGATTCCGTGTCTGCCGACGACTAGCATCTCGGGTGGAAAGCGGAAAGCTATGCGCATGGTGAACTATGTGAACAAAGCCAGCCCCTCATGAATGGAGTCTAATCAATGTACTCAATTATTGAAACGAATTATGCCACGTCTTCGAATCTGAAAAAGGCGAACAAGCGGACGACACTATCATTGTTTCATGAGAGTGGAGGCCTTGTATGTATTTCGGCGATGGGTTGGTCGCACAAACGCCTAGGCGAACTCAACGGCTGTAAGTATCCATCTGGGTGCTTTTTCGTAGCCAAGGACTGATCTTTCCCCTCCATCTGCGCACATTATTGCCATGTCATGATGACGGCGCTGGTAGCCACTATTGCTCGCATGTGCTCTGTCGCCAAGACATTTACATCTCCCCCTTTTCCCCCTTTCTCTTGCCTTCCTGTTGCAGTTCTTTCATGTGTGCATCGTGATCGCTAACTTGCTGTCGGTCCGCGGCGATGTTGCTTTCGCCGGAGCTAGCGAGATCCTCGCGCCATCGTCCTTGTCCCTGTTGCTGCTCTTTGAGCTGCTCCTGCTTTGCCTTCTCGATCTCTTCAGGACTGCGGCTGGCATCCTCCTTGATAGCCATGCGCTGTGTAGTTGCAAAGGCGCGACGAGTTGACAGGGTCATGGGTGTACGGAGTGAGCGCGTCGCGCTAAGGATAGTGCGGGGTGATACCATGGTGGATAGTTTGGGGGCTCTGAAAGGAATTGAATAGATCTCGATGCTTGAAATGGGTGGGTGAAGAGTTTCTGAAGAGTTCTTATGGAGGGCGGGAATTGCTGGTGGATGGAGCATTCATCGGTGGAGTCCAAACATTCGTCATTGCTATGACGTCATATCTCTACTGCGATGGTCTCGGTAAAACCGGAAAATTATGGAGATATCATCTTCCTATCGACACAATAAACAATAAACAACTTTGACAGCTAAAATTGCTTTCAAAAGTAGACTCGTAAATGCTGGGAACCTAGTAATCAACCAGTGACTGGCAACTACAATAGGCGTAAGCCCATTGGGCGACAAGCAACGGGCAGACAATCTACCTAGAGCCGTCGAAACATGGTTGTGATGAGGGTAATTAATGATAAATGACTGTGAAAAATACACCTGTTTTCGAAAGTAGAATGGTAAGGGTTGGAACGCAGTAAACAATCAACTTACTGCGCCAATTACGGCTACTGTTTTCAAGTAAGTTGCCGTTCTCCCATGTCAGCAACTGTGAGAGGTAAATTCGACAAGTGTATTTTCATGTATTCATGATTATTGTGACATCATAGCATACAGCGAGGCCTGTTGCGCAAACATCTACGTCCAATGTACTCTCGGCGGTGGTATAACGTCAGACAGTACAATTTTAGATGGGATCAAAGTGGGTTCGACTTGGACTGAAATCAGAATGACAAGAGCTAGAGAGAGGTCTCGTGCCAAACTATGGATTTACTTTGAATAAGAAGCCTTTTAACAGGAAGGATTATCTCTCCCTGATAGTCTTGTATATGTACAATATCTCTTTCAAAGCACATGAGAAGCCCTGCCTATCGTGATCAATACTCCAGCATGCTCCGAACACCCCATCGCTTTGTGCCTCTTATGCAGTTATTCCATCTTTGTGCAATTCCATCCTGTGCACCTGATAATTCTCGAGAAGAACGTTGTGTAAGCTTATCCAGAGCTGTTCTTTGGCGCGCTGCCTCCACCACTGCTCTTCTTTTCCGGTGCGCCTCCGTGTCCTCCAACGTCAGGGCTGTTGGGTTCACTGACGTCCTTGTTGCCCGGGCTAACATTCAGGCTGTTCTGCTTTCCACCAGCATCTTTCTCGGCCGATGCCTCTGCCTCCTCGGGGGATGTCTGCGAGGCATCAAAAGCTGCGCTTGTGTGTGCTGCACCGTCGTCGGAGCCAGACTTGGCGTACTCGGTCGATCGTGGCTTAAGTGAATCCTTGTCTTGTGCGTCTTTCTGTGCAAACCTTGCAGGAGTCGTAGAGACAAAGCGGGAACTGAGGAATTGAGGACGAGCAAAAGCTGCGCGTTGGACGGCGCGTGCGGGTTGGATGCGGAACATGTTGAGAATGAGATTGTACTTTTGAATGTTGTTTTCGGGAAGGCGTGGTAATTCGAAAGCTCTTGAATGATTTATCAGGCCCTAATTGCAGGATGGAAGAATCGTGGAGAATCGATTCTAAATGATATACGTAGTTTGGAAGAGGTGACGAGTAGATGCACAAAGCTCCTACGACGATGCAATGACGTCGATATGCCGAGGTATTGCCGAAGGACTCTTGTCCACGTGACTTGCCCACACGATTGGTATACTTGCTCTTCGCGTCCTCAACGCATGGAGCTATACTGATCTGCTCTAGAGGAATGACTTGACGTCCAAGAATACCTTTTTGTGCTTTGACAAAGCACCTCTCTCAACTATGAGGAGATGAGCTTGTTTCCAATTTCCACTTTTGTGCGTGGATTGCCGCCTGGAGTCTTAAATGAACCAAGCTTCTTTAGATTCTTGGAAAGCTTTAATGGTCGCAATAAATCTATACTAGATCCCATAGCCAACAGCACTTTGTTGAGGAGAACACTGTGGCACTACGATAAGGAATACAACTAGCCGTATTAGGAATCTCCGAGGCTCAGCTCTTCAGATTTCCGTAGCTTCCTTCGTTCGCTTTCTTGTCTTTCTAGTCATAGTCAGCACTAAATCTCATTCAACAAATACCGACTGAGCTATTCTGCAGGTATGGGTCTGCTCAGGCCAGGAGAGTCCAGATTTTCAAGTAAGGTCACGTGGTAGGGTCTGGCCATTGGTGCCTTGCAAGGCGTCTTCCGCTCGTACACTCGAAGGATTCGGTGAACAGAAATTTGAGATAAAGATATCTCCAAGACATCTGGAGCCTCTTTCGATATTTGAAATTGCTAGATCCGTTACTAAACTCCACCAAGAGCCTTGCTTTTACATCTGTACCATGACAGTCGCAAGTTGGATTCCTCCGCCCCCACCAGATCCCAATACACTCAAGAATCCTCCTCCATTCTCTCCTTTCCCCGTAATTCAGCTCCGCGCCGGCAAAATTAGAAAATCTCTCTGGAATGGCAAAATCGAATCCGCAATCTACAAGACTCCTTTAACTGGCCCAGTCGAAGTTGCTGAACTGGGTATTACCACGGATGCACATGCCTTCGTTAAGCATGTGAGCCCTGACAAGGCTCTCCTTCACTACTGTACATCGCATTACGATGAATGGAAGAAGGAACTACCAGAATCCGAGCAATACTTCAAACCCGGTGCATTCGGCGAGAACCTATTCAACATAGAAGTCAGTGAGAAGAACCTTTGCATTGGTGATCGACTTGCCATTGGAGACATCATTGTCGAAGTCAGCGAGCCACGAGGACCATGCTTCAAACTTAACCACCGATTCGAGGTAAAGAACATGGCGAAACGCACTCAGACTCTTTTGCGCACTGGCTGGTTGTATCGTATCATTAAGACGGGGACCATCTCAGCCGGAGATATGATCTCATTATTAGACCGGCCGAACCCGGAATGGACAGTGGCGCGTGTCATGTACTACCTTTTTATTGAAACCGACAACATGGAGATGATGAAGGAGATTGTTCAGATCCCGCAGCTCGGCTGGGATGTCAAGAGCCAGTTCCAGGCTAGACTTGACAAGGGCGTAGCCGAGGATCAGAGTGGCAGATTGTTCGGTGGCGAAGACGAAAAAACGTTCGCCTGGAATGAATATCGTCTAGTTGAGAAGAGGGAAGAGACCAACACCGTCACAGCGTTCACATTTGAGGCTGTAGACGGAGCTTCCGATGCCCTGCCCGTGGAACCGGGCAGCCATGTACGACTAAAGCTAGGTGGGAAACTGGTGCGCGCCTACTCAGTCGTGGGCGGAACAACCAAACGTTTTGAACTCGGTGTTGCCCTCGAAGCCGACAGTCGCGGTGGATCGAAGTATCTGCACGAGCAAACTAAGACTGGCGACGTTCTGACTGTTGGACGCATCACGGCCAGCTTTCCACTTGCCGAACACGCAGACCGCCACATCATCATCGCTGGCGGCATCGGTATTACAGCTTTTCTGGTAGCACTGGAGCATCTCCAGAGAACCAAGCAAAAGTTTCATCTCCACTATGCCGTCGCCGATGAAGTGCCCTTCGCAACCCGGATTACAGCACTGGGTTCTGACGTGACAATCTATAGGAAGTCGGTGGGCCAGCGTCTGGATGTCTCTGGTATCCTAGGCAAAGCAGATGACCGTTCTCACGTCTACACCTGTGGGCCGGCTCGACTTATGGACGATGTTGTCCACACTGCAGAGTCGTACGGTATCCCTGAGTCGTCCGTTCACATTGAGGCATTCACGGCTACAACTTCTGGTGATCCATTTACGGCGAAACTCAAGCAGAGCAATAGAGTGGTGGAGGTTGGACCCACTCAGTCCCTACTTGATGCGCTAAAAGCTGTGGGCATGGATATCGATAGCTCATGTGAAGTAGGGAATTGTGGGACGTGCAAGGTGGATGTATGCTCGGGACGTATCGAGCACCGGGGTACCGCATTGCAAGGCTCAGAAAAGGACGACAGCATGCTAAGTTGCGTCAGCAGAGGTATAGGCACGATTGTCCTTGATTTGTAACTTTCTCCACACAGCGTGCGACTGCCAGCTGCGACATCTAGTCACTGCGCTAGTAGCAACGACACTGCCTTCGAGACCAGAAAATTCACGTTAAAGCAACAGAAGAGGACTGGTAATATTTGAAAGTAATTCAAAAAAAAAAAAATTTCGCAGGCTGATTCCGCCCACTACTATGTATCTCATCTAAACGCCATCCCAAAATCCCTAATGCAATGCTTTATGCAAACGTAAAAGAAAACTCAATCATCCCACCGCATATTCAGTATCAAACTCTCCACCTCCTTACTGCTTAGCCCTTTTCTCTTCTCTCTCCTCTCTACCTCGCCTCCCTTGCTAGAAGCGAGTCACATGCTACCGTTAAACCACCACGCCGCTGCAGCCGGCCATCCGAGAATAACGGCGTAAAAGGGAAAGTAACTAACAAGCAGCACAGTCAGCGTCAGAGGTTCTTGCTGGGATGTTGGGGGGATGGTGCAGGAGAGGAAAACTTACACAGCGCTTGTCTTTGCGAGTCTCTGGCCTAGGTCGCCTGCGCGCCAGGCGTGAGGGGCCATGGAGATGGGGTTGCGGGCGAAGGGGTGTGGCTCGACCATGCCGCGGGAGAGGGTGCGCCACATGATGCGTGCTTGAGTTGGGGAAGGCATGTTGTTTGATAATTTGTTTTGGGGTAGAAAGCCAAGCAGGTTTGTTGTTTGGTTGCTTGATTGGAAATCGAAGGACTTGAACCGGTTCTCGAGTGGATTGGTTTTGTAGTTGAGGTCTGTTGTACTTGTGTATCTGGTATGCAGACTCTGGTCTCAAGTAGTATTGATGTAGTCGGTGTTATTGATGCTGATGTTTAAAGCTGATGTAGAATGCACCACAACGAACCCTCCATGTCTATTTATCACAACCTACCGAAAAAAAACCCCCCCAGTGACTCTACAGACATCGCACCACCAGTCCTCAAAGCGATCGCGTGAGATTTGCCCTCGTCATCCTTGGTCCAAGAACACCCGCATCCTGCCTACCCTCAGTTCCCAATGCATCATCCACCGGCCCGCCGTATGTAGGCCCTGACAAAACCAAAAGAAAAAAAAGGCCGTGCTAGATGCCGAAGCGTACACGAGAAAAATACCCAAATAGGTAACAAGTCAGATCTTGCATCGAAGACAGTCGCGCGTTGCCGGCAGGAATTACCAGGTTGGGCGGCTTTCTAGAGTGCCGCCGTGCGGTACAGGGGGCAGTGCGTGTTGGTGGTCGCGAGAGAATGGGGTGACATTTTGATTTTGCTCGAGGCGGCGGCCGCCGAAAGGCGGGTGCGGCATGGGCTTACTTAGCCGATGCGCCTCCACGCCCGTGGTCGCACGACAATGGGGTGATGTGCTGACGTGCAGAGCTGCGGGTGTTTTTGGAAGAGGATTATTAAACTGAGAGACGGTTTTGATTGCAATTCATAGGCAGTAGTTGGTGTTGTTTCAAGGTAGATGCATAGACTTTCTGCTGTGCTCGGTGTCATTGGTGAGTATTCTCTCATGAACGTCCCTGTCGTGAATGGATAGATCACCAATCAAGCACCTCGAACGGATAAATGTAGTAGAAAAGTAACAAATGTCGGGTATAATACTATCACACATGCTGACTGACCATTCACTGCCTGCACCCTGCAAACTTCCTGCCTACTGCTTACCCAGCTCGACAATCTCTCCCATCTCCAACGTCCACACTCCGTCGTCCCTCTTGCCCTCGATACAGCGCACTCCTGCCTGCACCGCCGCTCTTGCAATAACACTCGCATCTTGCGCCCACCAATCCGTCAGCTTCCCACTCCCAGCCAGTCCCTTCAAGCCCTTTGCCAAACCCCTGAGCGCTGCCTCCGCTGGCCGACTCTCGTTCCTATCTCCGACAATCAGACCCGGCCGCACAATCACAGTATGCTTGAAGCCCAGGCTCTTGACCGCCTCCTCCAACTCTCCCTTCATCTTCGGATACGCAAAGTACGAGTTCGCATTGGCGCCGTTGGATGAGATGAGGACGCATACATCTGTGCCTGCTTCTTTGGCTGCTTTGGCTAGGTCCAGGGCTAAGTCATAGTCGATCTTCCGCTGGGCTTCGACGCCGCCAGCTTGCGCGCGTGTGGTTCCTAGAGCGCTGAAGAAGACTTTGGGTGGCTCGGCTGAGGGGAACTGGGCTGGCCATTGCGACGAGTTGGTGGAGATGATGGGCTGGAGCTTGGTCGAGCCGTTGGGATTGGGCAGGTCGCGGCGCGAGAAGGCGTGGACAGAGGAGAAGGAGGGGTGTGCAAGAAGAGTAGAAAGGATATTTGAGCCCTAGAGATATGCGTTAGATGTGTGTTCGAGAGTGGAATATCGGGGGACTGGGGTTGCGTGGGACATACGACCAGGCCGGTGCTGCCAGCGAGTACTGCCTTTGCCATTTTTGAAAGTTCAAGTGATCGGTGAGTTAGTGACTTAGGCGTCTTGCGAATCTGTGTGTTGAGAAAGACGTTTGAATGCGCAATCCCTCAGGAAATTCCGGACCTTGGGCGGCATAACGTCATGCCGAGGTATCTCCGCGATGTATCGACGGCGCGAACGCGTTCGCGACGATGGAAAGGCATAGAGCAAGACCTTCTGCATGATGTGCTGAAACGAAGCTTTGCATACCTGCTCTGGCCCGAGTCACAAGCGTAGTTTGAACGTATGTGAAGACAATGTTCTTGTCCGATCACATTGGCACAACATCCGTGACCTCAAGAGACCCCTCAAAAGTCGAGCTTCGCATTCAGACTACCTAAACCAGAACAAATCCATCTCTCTCTCCCCCCCAATCCTAACCCATCTCAAAAATTCACAACACTCGCCTCAAGCACGCCCTCCTCCCCAATGAGCATCTTCAGCACATCATCCCCCACTGGCTTATCCACACCCAAAATCATCAACGCCTCATTGCTCCTCTTTTCCTCCCCACTATGCCCATTTTGCCTCTCCTCCACTTCCTCATCCAACGGCGCCACATTCATAAACTTGATATTGACCCCCGCCTTCCCAAGCTGATTCCCCACATACCCAATCTTGCCTACTGAGTCGAAGTTCCGGCAGATAATGAGCGTGCCGCGGGGTACAAATTCGCCCTTGAACTTGTCGAGGCGCGAGATAAAAGGGCGGTTGCCGGACACGGAGCCTTGAATGATTTGGTCGTCGTCAAAGCTGTCTTGGGCGGAACGTGTGCCAGAGCGAGATTGCTGCGATACGGAGCGAGAGGCGCGGGCGCGGAGGGTGATGAATGATGAGTAGGGCTTTTCGTCGTCGCTCTCGCGGGAGCGTTGCTCGTTGATGAGGATGCCGCGCTCTTTTGCGAGAATCTCGGCGTTGACGATGTTGATGTTGAGGCCGTCGCTGGAGGTAATAGGTGTCAGTAAGCCTTTGACGAGTGCGGCGAATAGAGGCTTGGTTGTGTTGATCGTGGCGAGATTTCCTTCGTAAATCAGGTCGAAGGTTGTGCGGAACGAATCCTTCTTCACGCTGGAATAATGTTGAGTATACAAACTGCCCATCTTCTCAACCAAACTGATGAAAGGTTGAAGAGTGCGGTATTCATCAGGAAGTACGATAGGGGCGTTGACTGCAGAGCGAGGAAGTTCCCCTGAGAGAATAGACACAACTTGTTCGCAAACATCGATGGAGACGTTCTCTTGCGCTTCTTTGGTCGACGCTCCAAGATGGGGTGTTGCAACTACCTTTGGATGCGCTATCAATCGAGTCGCGGATGAGTTTGGCTCGGGAGGTTCTGAAGTGAAGACATCGATTCCAGCTCCTGCAATCTTGCCAGCGTCCAAAGCTTCGACGAGGGCGTCTTCGTCGATCATTCCGCCTCGTGCAACATTCAAAATCCGCGCAGTGGGCTTCATCGTCTCCAGCTCTGCTTTTCCAATCATCCCTTTCGTGGAGGCAATCAGAGGCGTATGGAGCGTCAGGAAATCTGCTTCCTTCAAGATTTCTGCAAGGCTAGGCTTCAGAGTCACTGAAGCCGCCGCTGCCAGATTTGGATTGGCATAAGGATCGTATGCTATAAGCCGCATGCCCAGGCCATTGGCAATTCGAGCCACGGTGAGACCGACTATGACGACGTAAGCGGTATTCACACTCTTTGCTCTTTTGAATTACCTTTGCCCAAACCAACTATAGCAAGAGTCTTGCCCTTGGCCTCGACTCCCACCAGCCGACTTCGCTCCCATTTGCCCGCCTTGATACTTTGTGAAGCATCACCCACGTTCCGGGCAACAGCCATCAACACTTGTCTGGATTAGCAGGTACTTCATTCACATTCATTGACCTGCTTACACGCGATTGTATGTTCTGCTGCCGCGTTGATGTTCCCAGAAGGCGAGTTGACGACGATGATGCCATGTTGGGTCGCGCTTTGGACGTCTACATTATCTACACCAACACCTGCACGTGCTACCACTTTCATGTTTTTCGCCGCTCCCAGTAGGTCAGCCGTCACTTTGGTTTCCGAGCGGACAATCAGAGCGTCATATTCGCCAATTATGCTTTTGAGCTCCTCGGGGCTGAGTCCTTTCTTTTCATCTACATCGAACTGGTCTTTCAATAAGGCGAGGCCATCCGCTGAGACCTTCTCTGGTATGAGAATCTTGCGCTTTTTTGTATGCTGAAAGATAGCCATTTTGAGTGAAGACTGTGTCACCTGCACTTTCTAGGCATATATCCTAGGGTATAATGGAAACTGAGTTCTGTAGACTTCTTGCAGTGGGATAGTACAAAGAGCTATGTAAAAATGGCGATACCCTTTATCACATTCGCGTAGGGATTTCCGGAGTGAAGGACAGTATGGTACTCAAAGAGTCAATATGTGATCATGCAAGCTGACCCACGCTGAGTACTGTATTTAAGTACATTCAGATGAGCCGCTATCGGTCCTTTGCAGGAACCTTCATTATATGGTGCTGATACACCGGAGCTGAGTTGTTGAATCCGGTTACCCCGCACTTTTACCCCACGGGGTACGTTCATGGCGAGTTGAATGGATGTACCTGAACAATGAGACAAGTATGTAATTTACTCACAGCTGATCACTGAATGCCTTTCCAATACATGTAATCTGTGGTAGCAATAGATAAACATCTCGTGTCCCATGGAACTTGTTTGATTGTAAAGAAGAATATTCGTCGTGGTACCATGACGCGGGTCGGTCGTATAGCACAACTAGCTAGTTCGAAGCGGGGTTATCATCATTGGAACGTGAATTTGTGTCGCGTGGGATATGTACATGATGAGCGGATAGTCGGAACCGCCCATTTACCAATTGCTACGTGTCTTGAGCTTCTCGTTCTGCACAACCTCGATCCAGTAACCGTCGGGATCTGCAAAAACTGTCAGCTGTCATACTTGTGTGTCAGAACGATACGAACGTACCTAGCACGAATGCGATATTCTTCATACGACCATCGGTGAGCCTCTTCTTCCAATTGACCTTCTTCTCCTCAAAACGAGCACAGGCGGCATCTAGGTCGTCCACAGAAATGCAAATATGACCAAAACCCTGTGGTTCGTCGTTCCCATTGTGATACTTGAAGTCGTCCTTCTTTTCGGTTCCGTAGTTCCATGTCAGCTCAAGCAAACCTTCGTTGTCCGCAATAGGATTGACACCATTCGCAGTAGCTTCTGGTGCATCTGCACCATAGCCCAGGAAGTAGAGGTTGAATTCAGCGCTCGGCATCTCTGATGTGCGCTTGAGCTTCATGCCCATGACGTCTTGGTAGAAGTTGAGAGAAGCATCCTTGTCCTTGACGCGGATCATGGTGTGATTCTGCTTCTGTTAGTTCTGTCAAGGCTAAACTGTCCCAGTACTACCCACCATACGATATGTGCCAGTGTCTGTGTCCTTGAGACTCTCAGTCTCTTCCAATGGCTTTTGGCCGATGACCTCTACCCAGTAACCATCGGGGTCCAGCACGAAAGCGATGTGGCGCATGCGACCGTCTGTAAGCTTCTTTTGGAACTTATATCCAGCATCCTCTAGCCTCTGGCACGCCGCTTGGATGTTGTCCACGGAGATGCATAGATGCCCAAAGCCTTTGTGCGGCTCCGTGTTGCCATTGCTGATCTTGTAGTTTGGGTCGTCTTCGGTTCCGTAGTTGTGAGTCAATTCGACAATGCCTTCACGGTCTGTCCAGTGATTACCGTGGGAGACCGCTTTGGGGCTGTCGTATGCGAGGAAGTACAGGTCGAATTTAGCGTCGGGGTTCTTGATCTGATTGATCTGTTTCATGCCGAGGAACTCATAGAACTGAACAGAGCGCTTAGGATCCTTGACACGGATCCTAAAAATGGTCAGCCATTGACCAATTGCAGTTACTGAGCGCGACACAACGCGCCATGCGGGTACTCACATAGAGTGGTTGAGCTTGTACTTGGTTGGATCGGTCGCCATGGTCGCTAATGCTCGCTGGGGAATGCTCGGAGAGTGGTTTGGTCTTGAAAGTCGCAGTGCGGGAGAGAGTGCTATCTTTGATGCTTTGATACACGTTGGACGAAGAAGAAACATGAGCTGAGCTGTCTGGCAGGATTACAGAGCAAATGAGGGGTGGAGGAAATCCAAATACAGATGACGTACAGCATCCAATGGGAAGCTTCTGGCGTGCCCCTCACCATCATCATCATCCGGCTTTTACTCGGAAATAGTGTTTAGAGTAAGTGGCGGCATCGCGCATTTGTAAGAACAGTGGTTCACGGTTCGAGCAGATAAGGCGTTCAAGCAGGCTCATTGGAATACTTGCAAATCCACGTCTGCAAACTTCAGGGTGAATACTCTGGAGTGTGGCCGCAGCGTACTAAGGACTCGCAATTGCGCGTATGTGACCTATGAGCTGAGATGACACTGAAGAATCACCAAACGCATCTGATAACTCTTCTCAATAGTCTTAGCAAGACAAAACGTAATGTTTAATGCCACTGGCGATGACTGCAGTGCCTGCCGAGCCACTCTCAAAGAGCACGTGATCACGTGCAACGGAACAACCGCGCTCCGGCCGCTGGTCATAGCTTTGGGGCCTGTAAACTTGGTCATGAACACCACGATGCCAACGATACAGGACACGCACTGATTCTTTTCTATTTACTGTGTCGAGCCAGTTGTAGCTTCGGATCGGTCGCTGCTGCACAATCCTTTGCGTCCGCAGGTAAGCATCGGTCTGTGGCCTAGCAGGCGCGCATCACAGCCCGGGAAGGGGGTTGCGCCAACATTCCACGAGGTACGTGGTTCGGCTACATTACAACCATTCATGTCATCACCATTTGTCCCGGCACGTCGCATTGGCCTCGTAGCTGTGTACCGCGCAGAACGTTCGCACACTTTTGTTTCCATTTATTATTAACAACACCCTCTACCAGCCTCCTGACCATGTCCACAATAGGTTTCCCAATGATCAATATCGCCAAAGTGAGCGACTGGCTCACTCAAAATGCTAACGAACACATATATCCGCGACTCTTGTAAGTTGTGTTATCTAGGCATATTGGCTCAACTGACGTCAGGAGTTTGATGTCCCCCAACGGCACTTTACTAGCGTACTCCAAGCCTGTCCAAACTAAAGAACTTCGCGATCAGGCTGCTCTCATTTCCATGGCATGGAAAGACAACTGTGTCGGCCGGCAAAAGCTGTCAGCACGAAACGGGGCTGCAGACCATTCGCTGAAACCCGCACTTCACACACTTACCATTGAAACTCAAGATTGCAACATTATAGTGCGTTTGCTGCAACCAGAGCTGCTATTGGTCCTCATCGGCAGAATCCCCCCAAACAAGAAACAGACGTTCAGAATTTCGCCTGAGGGACAGGGAGACTCTAGGTATCCAGATGTCGATGTTGCTTTGTCGCGCCCCGGCTCAAGTCAGGCCGACGGAGCGGGTGACAATCTTCGTCCTAGCAATGGAGCATCAGCCGGGAAGAGCAAGGCGCCTTCGTTATTTAGCAACATGAGCCAACGCGAAAAAGACATCCGCGGGGGCGCTCTTCACGTGCAACGCAAGAAATTAGACGCTTTGGCCGAATATGTTCTCAAAGATTTTGAAGACACTTCGTTCGTCATGCCAGCAGATGCAGACCTGCAGTAGTGTGCAGACTATTCTCCATCATCTGAGAGCACACGGAGCCCAGTGGACAAACATCGTTTACCTCTAGCTCTGCTGTTTCCCAATGTTCCCATTCCTCAGCCACGCTAAATGTATGCATTGCGCATGCCTGCATCTTTCAAGATAACGAAGACCAGCCACTCTCGCGGATCCAGACAATGCGGTTTCTCGGGCAGTCAACATATTCAGGTGTCGGGTGAGAAGATACTACATACTCAATGAAATAGCATGAGCCAGACGGAGGAATTATTATGCATATCAGCTTGGTACACAAGACTATGGAAACTGCCTCAGATGACACCCGGATCTTTTTCGAAGCGACCTTCCTACTGTAGCCGGCGATTAGCGGAAGCTCCCCCAAATTAGGATTGAGGCACGAATCGAATACTGGTCTTAGCATTCCGCATAACTCATTGACAATCCACGTCCTGGGATATCCGTTATGATCACAAGCTGCCTATTTTGTCCAGATGCGGCACGCTCGAAGAATGTTTCGCCTCCCCTGAATGCGACTGTCGTAGTCAGGAAGTCTCCAGCTAAGCTCACGAGTTTACACCGAGATTATTTTGGGCTGCATTGCCTCGCATCACTAGAGGATTGTTTAAGCTTATGATAACCTCACAACGTGAGGTTCGTCGGAGACCATCCTCCACTTGACTTCCGGTTGACCATGGACTTTTCCTTTCGGTTCTCTCAATACCCCTCTATGTGCGACTTGTCATCTGGATTTGTATTTGTGCAAGTGCACAAATTTGTAAAATTGAAGGTTGGATAATTTTCCACAGGACGAAGGGGGATTTTTTTTCGCGAGAGATGGGTCTTACAAGAAGACGAGCGATTAGTGTCAGCACCCTTACTAGTTACAATGCTCATGCTATCACAACCCTAATAGCTTTGCTGATCTTTTGTAGTTTTGTGTGAGTATGCCTCGTTCATATCAACACAAACATCAAAATGACCAGATTTCATGTCTATTGTGATGTTTCTTGGGGGGGCATGCATAGACGGATGTCTAAGTTAGATGCTTGAAAGCCATCTGCTCCCCATCTAAGCTAGTGCCTATAGCAGGATGCAAGCCAGATTTTAGTGACTGAAGAGAACGAAATACGTAAGGTATACTTGTAGGTGGTGTACAGAGATGGCGATGGTAACACGAGGTTGGAATAAGATTCTTCTAGCATGACTCTTAGCTGAAGTTTGGAAGCTGCCGTGCACCTCATATGCGCCAGAAAATAGCAAATCATACGCGAGGAGAGCTTAGAAACGAATACCATTTGTGTACTGCACTAGGATCTCGTAGGTGGGCATCGACTAATCTCCGAACACCGGGATTTCCCCGCTATGATCCCCGCTTGGCGTCTGAAGCACGCAATTCGCGCTAGGGCCAAATTCTCGTCGCGTCAAGGCGACAATCCGTCCATTTGCAATCTATCGCCCGAAAGACGTGCTAGATCCTGTCGTAAGAGCCAATCATGAGCATTCTAAGCGATTGCGTCTTCCTCGGTGCTCAATCTGCCGATGTCGCTACTGGACGGCGGCACTTTTTGTCCCCTATGAGACGACCACTCCACCCCACCGATAAGTTGCCCAGGTGAAGTCTCAGGGAGAGTCTAGTTTACCTCTCACTCTTCTCTTTGTTCTAAAGAGAGACTCTCAGAACCTGTCGTGAAAGGCTGAGACGTCGAGGCGCATACTTCGCCTTCCAAGATGCATTTCCAGCAGACTGACTCTGCCGGCCCAGGTGCCGAGCAGAACGCACCCAAGGAATTCACCAAGAAGTCTTCGAGCCTACCGTTTGGCCAGGACCTCTCTTACGAGTCCATCAGCGGCCCTACCTACCTCACAGCGCAAACCCTCGTCCAACAAGTTGCATACGCTCTCTCGGACAAGATCTTCGCATACTCCGCCGAGTCCTTTGATCTAGACGTAGCAGTCAAGTACTGGCAAGAACAGGGTGAGAAGAATGCTTTTGGATACCAGACTGGAGTTTCCTCTTTGGAGACAAGGACAGGCGCAGGAGCCATTGCGTTGGGTTACATGTTCTCCAAGGACTTTGACCTAAAGAAACGCCACATTCCTCAGTCAATCATTGCGTCTTCCTCCACTTTGAACCACCTACGCTCGTCGCTCGACCAGTTGGCCGCCCTTTACTCAGTCGCGAACCCTCTTACCGCCCACATCGCAGCTGTCGATTACTCGGCGAACGCGAGCGCTGGTCTCGTCACGGACTATGTTTCCTCTCTTGCACTCGCTGAAGATCTGGGCCTCGGTCTTGTCTGCAGCCCATCCGTCTTCGAGTCTCAGCACATGGCTCTCTTCGCGACTCTGCTTTCGAGCGTCGTTCCAACCATTCACACATATGATGGCATAAGTGTTGGAAGAGAGACGGCAAGACTGGTGGACACGCTCGACCAGACTAGGCTGCACAACAGTTACGAGGCAGTGCTCAAGGCAGTGTCTGAAGTGGACAAGAAACACTCGGATACCGCTGGTCGCGTTCTGCGCCTCCTTCAAGCTTTCAACGACGAGCTAGGCGAGGACTACAAGCTCTTCGACTACTACGGCCATGAGGAGCCAGAGAGTGTCTTGGTTGTCTTTGGTACTGTCGAGGCTTCCTTGACTGCTCAAGTCGCGACCGCATTGTCCAAGGACGGCGAGAAGGTTGGTGTCATCAACGTTCGTGTATACCGCCCCTTCGTGGAGGAGGCTTTCTTAGAAGTACTTCCCAAGAGCACTCGCCGAATTGCTGTTCTTGGTCAGGTCAAGGACGAGACTGCCGTGCTTGACCCTGCCGAGTACTCAAGACTGTACGCAGACGTGTTGGCGGCCGTACAGTTCACCCTCGACCGGAGCGTAGAGGTCACTGACGTCAAGTACTCCCGCGAGCAAGTCTGGACACCCAGCAACTTCCTCGATGCTTTCCGTCAAATCTACGCTGAGAAGGAGGGTACAGAAATCCGCTCCAACGTCGACATTTTGAACAATGCCGATGTGAAGCAGTACAGCTTCTGGAATGTGGATGAGTCCCTAGCTGCCAACGCACCCGCTGTGCTCGGCAAGCTCTTCTCCACTGACTCTTCCAAGAACGTCTTTGTGCGCAGCGGACACGACAACCTGGTTCAAGGTGGCGTCACACGGACTGACATTCGCAACGCTGATTACACCATCGAGGCTCCTTATGCTGTTGAGCTGGCTGATGTTGCTTTCATTGGCGACGAGGCCCTATTGAAGTCTTTCGATGTTCTTAACAGTGTCAAGCCCGACGGAGCGATCATCGTTAAACTCCCGGGCGTGAAGAACGAAGACCTTGAGAAGAAGCTCTCTCCAGCGTTCCGCAAGACTCTTGTCAGCAAGGATGTGCAGCTCTTCATTCTAGACCCTGCCGCCTCTGAAGCTGTCGCTGAGGACGAGACTTTGGAATCGTTCCTCACCCAGCTTGCATTCTTGAAGGTCGCTCGTGAGGATCTCCTTACATCCGGGCTGTCCAAGCTTGCCGCTATCAATGGCAGCTCAGACGTTTTCGAGAAGCTTTCCACACAACTCGAGAATGCTCTTCGCGAGGTGGAGGTCCCCGCTGAGTGGGGCACTGCTGAGGACGTCGAGGCCATTCAACTACCCTCAGACATTAACGTCACTAGCTTTGCTCCATTCGAACGCAATGAGCCCGAACCTCCCACTCTGCTCAAAGACTGGCAAGTTGCTGCCAAGGGCTTCGCTTTCAAGGAAGCATACGGTACCTCCAACCAAGTGCGTCCCGACCTTGGCATCAAGACAAGCATTGTCCATGTTAAGGAGCGCCGTCGCCTTACGCCCGAGAACTATGACCGTAACATCTTCCATATCGAATTCGATCTGGGAGATTCCGGTGTCACCTACGCTATTGGTGAGGCTCTCGGTATCCATGCCGAGAACGACGAGGCGCAAGTAGATGAGTTCATTAAATGGTACGGCCTCAACCCCAACGAGATTGTCGAGGTGCCATCTCGCGAGGACCCTAACGTCTTGGTCAACCGCACCGTTTACCAGTCTCTTCTGCAAAACGTCGACATCTTTGGCCGCCCTCCCAAGCGCTTCTACGAATCGCTTGCTGAGTTCGCTAGCGACGAGGCTGAGAAGCGCGAGCTACTCCAGATCATCAGCCCTGAAGGTGCCACCGAGTTCAAGCGCCGCGCTGAGGTTGACACCGTCACCTACGCTGATATCCTGCTTGAGTTCCCTTCTGCCCACCCAAGCTTCCACGACATTGTCCGCATTGTCAGTCCCATGAAGCGCCGCGAGTACTCCATTGCCTCGGCCCAACACGTAACTCCCAACTCTGTCTCACTGCTTATCGTAACGGTAAACTGGGTCGACCCCAAGGGCCGCGATCGTTTTGGTCAAGCAACCCGCTATCTCAACAGCCTCAAGGTCGGTGCTCCTGTCACTGTCTCCGTCAAGCCTTCCGTCATGAAGCTCCCTCCCAAGACAACCGCCCCCATCATCATGGCTGGTCTAGGTACTGGTCTCGCCCCCTTCCGCGCATTCGTTCAAGAGCGCGCCTACCAAAAGCAGCAAGGCCACGAAATCGGCGAAGTCCTGCTCTACATGGGCTCGCGCCACCAACGCGAAGAGTACCTCTACGGCGAGGAATGGGAAGCCTATCAAGACGCCGGTATCATCACGCTCATCGGTCGCGCCTTCTCTCGTGACCAGCCGCAGAAGATTTACATTCAAGACCGTATGAGGGAGTCGCTCAAGGATATCCGTCGCAGCTATCTCGAAAAGGAGGGCAGCTTCTATCTTTGCGGTCCCACATGGCCGGTTCCGGATGTCACGGAAGTCCTGCAGGAGGCGCTTGAGGTCGAGCACAAGGCGAAGAACCCGTCGGCGAAGAAGATTGATAGCCGCAAGGAGATTGAGAAGTTGAAGGACGAGGGACGATATGTGTTGGAGGTTTACTAGATGTGGAGAGTGCGAAGTCATGAGATTAGACATAGACGGGGTGTTTGTTTTTCTCCTAAAAGAATTGGATTAAATGTTTTGACATGAACTTTGAGACTTTTTATCGGTGCTGGTGTATTTGGTGTCGTATATCTTGTGTCCGTTTTGCGTGAGCTTATGGCTTCTGTCCTTTCTTGTCTTGTTACCAATGTAGTGAGTAAGTGCTCAAACCACTTTCTTCACGTGAGATCTAGAAAGAACCTAGGTCTTGTATCACAAATTGAGATTGAACATTTGATTCTGGTGTTGGAGAGTGGAGTGTTGTGTATCTCCTCGAAAAAATGATTATTACAGTGTGTATCAAATTGGGTTTCTCTTTGACTTCAATATTCAACCAAGTCCTTTCTCCTCAACTACCACACAAGCTCATCACCTATGCTATGACCAGACTTGATCCCATCATCACGAATCTATCATTTGAGTTCGTATCTCATACAAAGCCGAAATTCATTCCGGGGGTTAGGGCCTTTTTCTGCATTTCCTCGACTGTGTTCCAGTGCACGTATTCAGTAGCGTGCTGGTCCAGTATGTTTCTAAATTACCTCCACGGACCCTGCTTGATCTCTCTCATGGTAAGGGGCTCAAAAACTTGAAGTCGAGTTTCCGCGGCTGGAGACTGATGTCCTCGCTCTTTTCACTTTTCTAGCCGCAGACTCAGCGGCTGCGGCACGTAGCCGAGCGAGGTTGAGTTCGGCCTCTGCGACTGCGATTTTTGTGTTGAAAATATGTTGGTCATCATCTTCGTCCTCGTCCTCGTTTTCGTTGTGGTCGTTGTACTTAAAACGAGCGTTTGTAGTGTCTTTACGATAATCCGGTGGCGATATAGTAAGATCAGTGATAATCTTCTTGGAGCTAGATTGGTTTTTGTCGCTATGGTTCTCAGGCTCGGATGTGTTCTGTGCAGATGGCGTCGTGGTACGAGGTGGTGGTGGAGGAAACATTCCGTAGCGAGATGGTTTTCCATGGCAGAATTTAGTTGTGCTGCTTCGGGGAGGAGGGGAAGGAACAGGCAAGGAAGATAAAAAGGAAGAGCGGGTATCGTAGCTGGGATATTTGGCATGACTATGTCCAGAGGTGTGATCTCCGGTCAAGTCTTCGCGCTTAACGGGTATGGAGGTTGCCTCTAGCAATCCATCATCGACAGCAGAGCGTTTGCGCTTTTTCTGCTTTACACTCCGAGGGACAGACAGAGATGGCTCAGAGACATTCTTTCGGGGGTGCTTTGCCATGGGCTGTGCTTTGCCTGATACTGCCCCTTCGCCTCGTTGTGCGGCATTTGAACCATGATCATGGCCTGTCTTTCCTCTTACACCATATCCTGCTTCCTTGCTCTTAATATGAACGTCACCGCCGTCGTCGATTTCCCGACTATTATCAACGACGTGTTTGATTTCCTTGTCAGACTCATCTTGCTTTTTGTGATCGACCAGCGCATCCTTTTGGTGCATCTTGAACGCATATTTAGCTTTCCACTTCTTGACAAGCATAATTTCAATAACTTCACAGTCAGCGGCTATCACATGTAATGTGTGCTTTCTGATGCCTCCAGTGCGGTACTTGACAACATTCTCTACGGCTGTGCGAACCCACTTCTTGTCGGAGGTAAGCTTGGCTATGACCAACATAGCTTTGAGAATTGGTAAGGGCCAGTTTTGGGGATTCCACTCATACCAAGCGCTCTTAGGGCGACTATCATCGCGTCCGAGATATGGACGCTGCATTATGGGGATGTAGGATTGTATAAAGCGTGGGCCCCAGAGTTGCTTAAGTTTCTCGACTACTTCCTCTTTGTCTTCCATCTCGTTATTCGTGACCGTGCTGGAGCCAGGGGTAGTCTCGCTGTTCTTTTATGTTCGGCAGTCTTCTTTGAAGAAAACTTTGCGGTCTAATCAATGAAACCTGCAGAACGTTGGTACTGTCGGCGCTGTTCCGATAGTGACTGGCATCTGTCTTTGGGCAAATCGTGGGCTGATCCTGACTGGCTTTTGTATGCGACTTCTCGATTATTGCTGGTGACAATAGCACGTTCTCGGTTGGACCGTGGAACGGCCCCTTCAGTGCTCTTCTGAGAGGATAGTCAGCATCCAGGACACAGGAGAATCACATTTGCTCTGAAAGCCTGTGGCAAGCTGTGAAGAGGTAGGGATTTGTGTTGGTTAGGAAACTTACGTCTGCTTGAGACCCGGCTTATCAGATCACAGTACCGCAGCGTTGTCTCAACAGTGCTCGTCGGGAGGAACCAGATGAGCTGAACGTGAGTTTGTCGCCGGTAAGGTGATTAGGATTTGACAGACGCTCAAGTCGCTCCGGCTATGAGAAAATTTTCTGAAGGTGGAATAAAGAAGTTGAAGAGTCAAGCAGATGAGAGTAATTAGAGGAAAGGACCAACCAGCTTGGGTCATGCACGACAGCAAACAGCCAGTACCCACTTGAGGTGAACAGTGAAGGCAGCAACAGCCATTGGCTGCTGTCTGCATGTGGCGCTCAAACGGCAAACGCAAGTCTGTAGCGAACCTCGATGATCAGCTCTTGTCAGAATCGGCTTAACGTCACTGACAACCAGCAATGAGCTGATCCAAGAACCCAATAAGTATTGACGCACCAATGCTTTGAGAAAGCCACGTAGAATCAGCGAGACTTATGCAACCACGCTTGCTTGTCTCCAACATCCCCGTGAACAATCACTCCCCAAAAGAAGCCACACCAACACAATAAATGCTCATCCGACTATACTCTCAAAAGCTTCCGAAATACCCGCAAACTCCTTCTGTTCCTTCCCAGCCCACTCCCTCACCTTCCTCACCCCCTCCAAATCCATCCTCATATGCTCACTCGACGTACTCCCATTTAGCACCACAACGCCCCGATGCATAACCAGCGCATACAACGCAACCTCCACCTCCACCTCCGCCTTCTGTGCCAGCTCCACCACCGGCCTCGACTGCAGCAATCCCGGGTTCCCTGTCAGCGTCCAGAAAGACTGATACGCGATATCGTTCTCCCTGCAAAAGCTGCGCAGCGGCACGTCATAGCGTGTCTGTGGATAAAACCTATTCTGCACAACTGAAGGCTTGATGGTGGAGTGGCTGTAAAGGGCTTGCAGAATGGGAAGAGTGACGTTGGAGATGCCGAGGGAGCGGATGCGATGGGGCACGTATGTCTCTAGCAGTTTCCAGGCGTGGATTGTCTGTTCGAGCGTGGGCAGAGGTGAGTGGAGGAGTAAGCAGTCGAGATAGGATTGTTCTGACGAATCATCTGCGTGCCGCAGGTTCTGAAGCGAAGAAGCTATGGAAGTGTGGATTTGAGAGTCTAGGGGTGCGTTGGGATCGTATGGCATGTTGTTTAGATCCTGTCCTGCTGGTGTGGTGTATTTTGTTTGCAACTGTATGAGGTGAGTTTAGACTCTGAAAAAGGTTAGAGACTACGTACGTAGAGTTCTTCTCGCTTCAAGAGGCCTTGGGAAAATGCTTCGCGAAGCGCTTCTCCGACCAAGGCCTCTTGGTAATGGCGGGGCTGGGCAGCGGTGTCGACACGTCGGAATCCCACGGACAATGCCTCCTTTACAAGTCTCTTGGTTTGATCTTTTTTCCAGGCGGTGCCGTAGATAAATGCAGGTTGATTGTCGTACAAGCGCGAGACGCTCTCACGTGAAGTCGAAGCCATTGTACGAGAGGAAGTATGGATTCTCAAGGAGGATGTACAAGGGCGGATAGTGTTACCAGGACATGACAAGCATCTAACAACCATTCTGTTGTACTTTCACACCAAACTTGCGGAAGTATCACCGCGTTCGGCTGGGGTAGTGGCCATGCCTGGTACCTTGCATTGACTAAGCATTCGCAGCGATGACGCTTCCGTATCTGAACAGCCCCACCATGCATTCCGATCGGACCCTTCAACATCCCGACCAGAAAGTTACTCCAAGCCTTCCAACCGCCACGCCCTCTTCATTACCACCATTCTTCCCTTTGAATACTTCCTTCACTATTCTCTGTACCTCGCAATCCCTAAAACCTTACAATGGGACGTCCCGACGGCCCCCGCGACCCCATCGCCGGTCCCGACACACCGCAGGCACCCTTTCCGCTCAAGCTGCGCGGGCCCGTAATCAAGGGTTTCGGGCGCGGAAGTAAAGAGGTATGCTCTTGTTTACTTGGAACGGACAAGCACCTGTTACGCACCGACAACCGACAACTAATACCGTATTGTAGCTCGGCATCCCCACGGCCAACATCCCCCTCTCAGGCCTCTCTATCGGCGGCCACGAAGACCTCGACTCAGGAATCTACTACGGCTGGTGCTCACTCGATCCCTCTACCATCCCTTCTTCCTCCAGCGACGACACCACCACCACTACCAGCAGTAGCGCCGCCAGCAGCGCCCCCGCCACCCCATCCTCCTCCACCTCTTCCACCTCTTCCAACCACTCCGTCCTCGACCTGTCCTACCCGTCCTCCGCGCTGCCCACCTCGGGGACCATCTACCCGACGGTCCTCTCCATCGGCTACAACCCCTACTACAAAAACACGCATCGCAGCATTGAGATCCACATTCTACATAACTTTGAGCGCGACTTTTATGGTGCGACACTCAGCTTGATGATTCTGGGGTTTATACGGCCAGAGTATGATTACGTGAGTAAAGAGGCGCTGGTCGAGGATATCAAGGAAGATATTCGGGTCGCGAAGAGGAGTTTGGAGCGCGAGGGGTATACGGCGTGGAAGGAGGATGCGTGGTTAAAGGGGGAGGGGGAGGGGAATGTGAAGGTGGGGCAGCCGGGGCAGATGGGTGGCGCGGTCATGTGTGAGATGGTTAGTTGATGAGAGGGTTGTTTCTTCTCGTCAAGGAACGACATGGTTTTGGTATCCACGGCTGGGAAATAGATCGGGGGCTGGTGTGGTTGATGTCCTTTAGACTACGTAAATAACGATATCCCTCTGGTAGCCATTCAAGAATAAACACGAAGATATATGTTTAAACCCGACGAGTAACATCATTGTATACATGTCGTACTCCTGACTGAAAAAACGTATTTCTCCAACACATAAAACATATCGCGTTTCCAATGTGACCCGGAAGCCAAACTAATCCCGGACTCTTGATAGAAGAAAAAAAAACGCCCAAAGTTATGCTCCTCCTTCATTCCTGGACAAGAGCTATTAGACTAGGATATCTTTGTTGTTTGTCCAAAAGGTGATAGCCTCTAAGAAGACTGGCGTGTCAGGGTTTCCATCGTATGTATATGCACACACTGTGTGAGGGTGAAGAAGATGTAGTTGAAGAAAGAGAAGGGAAAGAAAAAATATGAACCCCTTTTTTTTTTACAGCCACCTTGATCCATTACAGGAAAGGAAAGTTGTGAAGAAAATATTAAGTCATCCTCCGACTTATTGCAGACCTTTGTCTAGCACAGGCATGACCTATCGTAGTATTAATATAACGTCAAAAATAAAAAGACACCAGGCGCAACTTACACTCATACAAACAAGCACTGGCATGTCAAAAATGTCGCGCTTGATATGCCACCAGATCATGCAATCCACCATACCATTCTTGGCGCCGAGTCGCTGCATGGCGCTCTCGCCCTGATGCACAGCGCCGCCTTCCATCTTGACGAGTGGATCATGCTTTGTGTCGCTGGCGTTTGCATTCTTCATCTCTTGTAGGCGGTCGACATCGGCTTTGGTTTGGTATCGGAGCATGTTGACACGCTGCGATGCGTAGCCGCGAGGGTCCTGGTAACACAGCTCGGAAAAGTGCTGCAAAAACTCGAGCGCCGATCTCGCGTCCATGAGCTCAATGATATTGACGCTGGGCGCGGCCGTCTCACTATCTTGAGGGGCTAGGTTGGGTGTGGTATTTTGAGTAGACGTATCGCTTTCGTTCGAGTCGCGATTGATGCCGGTGTTGACGTTAAGGTTTGGCTCCTGGCCAAGAAGGACTTCGCGTTTCCAGCCGGTAAGGATAGTGAACTCCTTGTTGATGCCGACAATTTCTCCTGAACGCCGGCATATCAGGAATGGCGTGCCGACCTCTGCAAAGTGTTCTTGGAGTGTCATCAAATGGCGCTGAAGGCCCATTTCTTGATGTATTAGGTCATCCCTGTTGAGCTCTTCACGCACTTGCAGAAGCACCGGTCGGTAGTTCTGTAAGTATTGCTGAGCCTTGGCAACCCATGGTCTAGAGTACTTCTTGTCGATGAGTTGGTATAACCTGTGGTAGCCCTTGACATAGTCATAGGGCTTAGTGATGCCTTGGTAGATGCTCTTGGTATCTCGCTGACGTTTGCGAATGCCGTTGGCATGTATTGAGCTTAACCCTGTATTTGAGGGCCTGTTTTCTTGGTGCGATCTGTTCACCAATGGTGAGCGTTGTGCATGTGGTCGATGAGGATTGGCAAAGAACGCCGCTGATGCTAGCGGGTTGTCGCCCTCGAACGTCGATGCATCGGTGGACGCTGGACTTGCTGACGAATGTGTACCCGCCCCCTGCCCAATGGCGAATGCGTGAGGCCCAGTAAGGCTGTCGCTGCGGTGGCTGTTGTGGTCGTGGTTCGGACCGAGGGAAGCGTTGTTCGACGTCTGCACGTGCATGCTGCCCTGTCGCGAGTGTGATTCCTGCCATTCGCCTGCTGGTAGACCATTCGGACCGAATGCCATGGTGGCTGCGCTTCGGTCACCGTATCTGGATGACAGCGGTTGGTTGTACATGTTGACAGGGCCATTCATGGTGTTCATCATGTTGTCATGCGGGGTGTCGACGGCGCCCGACGACATGTGGCCGAGCATGCCAAACTCGAGTGCGCCATAATGGTTTCCAAAGTTGAGGCTCGAAATGTCAAAGTTGAACAACGCTGGGTCACTTGGGTCAAATAAAGGCCCAAACGGCTGCAACTGGTCTTGCTGACCCTGGGCTATCGTACTTGGGTCACTCTGTGCCGTGCTCTGGTGTGGTTGGTTAAAGGGTGGAGATATTGGCGACTGCTGATTGCTGAAGCCTCGAGCGTCTTGCGCGACGGGCAGTTGACCTGATATAGGGTTGGGTGGGTAGAATGTTCCTGGTTGGGCCTGGGTATACAAGCTGTTTGGCGGCGAGACGGCGACAGCCTGCGGGTCCTGATTGGGAAGTGGAGTTGGGCGGTTTCCATTCATGTACGGGTAGTGGCCGCCTACTCCAGGCATGAGGGCGCCGTCTGGCGCATCGTGGAGATACTTTGCCTTTTTGCGGACGCCGTCCATGCAATGGTCTTGGAGGCCTCGCTTAATGCATCGGTTGCAGGGTCTTTCATCGCCTATGTGGATTCTGTTAGAAAACAAAATTCTGCCGCGGCGCCACGACTCAGGCAGAAACGGAGAAGTCGACGATACGTACCGCATGTTAGATGGGCTCGCTGGCAGGCAAAACACGCCCTCCGCGCCTTCTTGCGGCGGGGTCGCAGCGGATCTTTTGCGTTTGACTTTGCGTTTGCAGGCTTGCGGGGAGGCGAGCCATCGCCTTGCTGGCGGTCAGTGTTCTGTTCAGCGGCCATGTCCTCGTCAAGATCGCTCCGGTACTCTGGCGAGGGAGAGGCATCTTCAGCGTCGGAGGCGGTCATAATATCCCCCTTGTGCTCAGCGCAACAGGCACTGGGGGCCAAGCACAGACTGCTGTTGTGGACTGCGGTGAAGTAAGGTGCTGGGGAGGGTGCTGCGCGCAGCCGCAGGTCGGTGATGTCGGGGTGTTCCCAGCAAAACGGCTCAGCCAATGCTTCTGGGGGAGCACGGGACGAGGCGTTCCAGCTGCGTGTTTGAGAGAGCGATCACGCGTGTGCTGGCTGCGTGGGTGGGTGCTGCTGTGGCACCGTGAGGGCTCCAATGGCGGGCCAATGCAGGGGACGGCAATGGTCAATGGCACGCTTCAATCCGGAGGGCAGGAATGGAACAGGGCGGGAGTGGTACGGAGCCGGGATCCACGTAATCGAGGGAGCATTCGAGGAGGACACAGAATCATGTTTGATAGCAAGATGCTACCGAGACGCACTGCCCATGCTGCTGGGATGGGTCGTCTAGTTGGGGTTCTACGGGGATGCGCCGGGGCAGAGCAGCGACGGACTCCGCGGGAGGTGAGGTTGGGCTGCTACGAGGCCGTGGCGGCTGAGGCGTCTTCGCTTCGAGTCGCGGGCAGGGAAGGCGCGAGACACAGGGCGACGTTGTACAGGGCGGAGGAAGTGACGGTCGGCGCAGACGGCAGGCGCGAGCGAGCGAGCGATGGTCGGAGGCGGCTCGCTGTGGCTGGGGCGGGCGGAAGAGCGGCGGCAGCGGCAGCGGCAACCACGCAGATGCAGACGGGGCAGCTGGTATTCGCTGCGTGCGCCGTGCAGAGCGCGTCGTCGACGTGGGCGTGGTGTTGTGGGCGGGTGCGTGGGCGGCGGCGGGCGGGTGTCGTGTGTGGTATATTGAGCTCTGGTGACTGACGATGGATGCGCGCAAATGCGCTTCCCCGCAATTGGCTGGCGACGTTTGCTGAAAAGCGCAAGCGCAGCCCAGCCCACACCTGCCTCACGCCGCCAGCCTCGGTCCCTGTCGGCCGGTACTCCGGGTGCCTGGCCTTGCCCTAGCCGGCCCAGCACGCTGCTACCCAGACGTCACTCTCGCTACATACATGGCACTACTACACGGTCGCCTCGACGGCTCGCCTCGCGCCGCAATCAACTTGAAATGTATCGACATGCAGCCGCCGCATCAGCAGCGCCCCCAGCCTCACTTTGCGCAGGAAAATCCTGCCTCGTTTGTGCCCACTGCCCCTCGCAGATGTGCCCTCCAGCGCCAGGTCAGGCCACACAGTGCCATGCCCCAATAAGCAAAGTTCCCCCGGCCGCTACATAAGCTCGGCTACAGGGCATGCGTCTGCCACGCCTTGGCAACCAACCTCACTCGCTCGTGCCCTCAGCCGCTGGCCGCCCTTGTACCACCCGTCACCATCACCACCAACGCCCATCAACTCCAACTGCGCCGCGGGCTTGCCGGCCACGTTGCCCTCGAGCCCATCGGGCCCCAATCGCTCCCCCGGCATCACTTCCACCCGCAGCCACCACCTGTCTCTTGTGTCGCTTCGCTCCCTCGAACGGGCGTGGCCGCCCTCGTGGCGCTCCATGCTCCGTCACACAGGCTGCCTGGCCAGATTGCTTCATGCCGTCTCACGTGTGGGCACAGGATCCCTGACTCAATAAGAAATATTACCATCGCATGCAACTGCAGTGTTACTTGTCGCTATTCTTGGCCTATCCACTTTCCACACGTCCATCTCCACAGGCCCTCGCATGAACCTCCACCACATTAACTCATGACGCTGATGCATACCGACTACCCGCTCTGAGGCGCTTGCCGTATCGGAAAAACAGGATGGGAAACCTGCATCGCGTAGATTAGCGTTGCTCCACACAGTCGTTGCCTTGGTCATCACTTACGGAGCCATTGCCAGCGCCAGGAACGCGAGCACTGTCGTTGCCCACTGGTAACCGAGATCTTGACCACATTAGTGACCGCTCTTTCATCACGCATGGCCAACTTACTGTTGTACATCTGAACACCAAATAGTCTATGTCAATCAGTTAGCTATTTGTCAGCCACAACGGTTGGCCTAGCTTACGGGAACGCCGCAGCAAAGTACGACCGTGCAAAGCTGTTGGCAGCAAGAGCCGACGCGGCATAGACAGGGTACTGTTCGATAAAGTCAACATTCCCTGTACCCAGGAGCCGGGTCCGATGTCGGTACTGGTGCACGCGACTAGGGTAGAACATACCGCCTCGACTAGAAATGTAAACACCCCTGAGTAAACCCATATGACGCTGCGTCACAGATCAAGGTTAGCTTTCATTCTTTGTTTCCACCCCCCAGATCGTACATATTGGTAGCACTCGCAAAAAAAAAAGAATAAACATACCCAAGTCCGAAGAGGGCCGAGAAGATTATTGGAACTGCAGTGTCATCGTCAACCTTTGTTGCAAACTCCAGACGTATATGCGGGACAGCGTCGTACCTATCCAGTGAACCTGCAGAAGACCAGGATGTTAGTCTTGAATCCTCTCCCTAGTCAAAAAGACCACAACTTACCGATGAATACGTCGTCCACCCAAACCCTGCATAAGCACGGTTAGCTGCCTAGCCAACATGCTGAGCCACCACGGAAAGCTTACCAAAAAGTGCAACAGGAACGACCCAGGCGCCTACGATCGTCGACGGGAGCCGAAATTCCGGCTCGGAGCCGCCGGTCTGACCTCCTTGCTGCTCCCGTTGTCGCACAAGCCTACCGTACACCCTCCTCCAGATGGGATCAGAGGACACGCCCGTGAGCATGCCTACCAGCAGGCCTAAGAAGGCAAGTCCTGTCTGTGAGAGGCTGAATCCATGATTGTTTCCGAATACGAGAGGGAAAGCGCCAAAGAACAGATAGAGGATGCCTAGCAGAATAGCAGACAAGATGCACAGGTTCAGGCACTAATTCAAATCCAACAAGTCAGTTCAGTCCAATCCTTGTGGCTTATCGAAAGTCCCCAAATACGTACCATGGGCTCGAAAAACAAAAGTTGAAACGGCCGAATGCATGACCACACGACCGTTCTGGCAATGGATCTGTCCATCTTCTCGATCGGCGCTATCCACTCTGAGTTGCCAGTCTCCTTCCGCAAGCGAATGGCTTTCCGCCGTAGGAGAACGGGGTGGTACGTTTCAGGTACAAACAGGAAAATCAGGCAAAGCTTCCAGCACAATCCAGCATTAGTCTATCAGTCTGCAGCATGTGTAGCGGCACAAAACCTTACCTGAACTCCAGACCAGATGATCAGTAAGTAGAAACACCTGATTCAACTCTAGTCAACGCGCCGCTACTAGTTACGTGGCAAATCAAACCGAGGGGGCAAAGAATATGCCGTCATGCATACGAGAGGGAGCGGGGGGAATCCATGGACAAGATCATGTCGGCAGTGCAACCCACCTCCCCCTATCCAGATGCAGATAGCAGTGCCGCAAAGTGGGGGGCCGATGGGTCTGTTGAATGATTGAATGATAAGCTCAACACTTACCATCTCCAAGTAGTGTGCTCCATGATGAAACCTCCAATAAGAGGTCCTAGTTCGGGTCCAACTGGGATTCTTAGCACATGCACTGCAGCAGTAGTGCCACGCTCGCAACCGCTATACGTACCGAATGGACTGGCTGTATACACCATCATAGGTGCTGACAGTTCCTGTATTTGCTGGCGTCAGAATGACTATGACAATGACAAATACCATCTTGCACAAACACAGCAAAAGAGGGTAAGGACTAACGTGTTTCGCAAACATGTCTCCAACTGTTCCTCCAGCCACGCTGAGAAAAGCTGAGCCAGCGAGGCCGTCGAGGAACCGTGCTACCAGCATCGTCTCGATATTCCTCGCCACAGCACATGGAATCATCCAGATAAGGAAGAAGCTAAACGACCCAATATAAATCGGTCTTCTGCCAAAAAACTGCCATTCATGTCAATTGAACTGTTGCCTTCACACGAGATAGATCTGTCTTCTGTTCATACCTCAGAGAGCGGACTAAGTATCATAGGCCCGGTGCCCAGCCCCGCTACAAACAAGGATAGCCCAAGCGTACACACGAGGCGCGAGGTCCCAAATTCAGGTTGCAGCTGACTGTACGTTGATGTGTAGAGCGACGAAGTGCAGGTTCTATATCAGCCGCATTCGCTCTCGTTAGCTCCTCTCCATACCAAAGAAAAAAAAACGACTTGTTACACCCATAAAAAAGAAGACGTACACACAAAGCGAACTTGAAGCGCATATCAGCACAATCGCCCACCGCCGCAGTTTACTCATGCTCTTGGGGTTCTCAGGATCGGCATCGCCGTCCCAAGAGACGAGATACGGCGATTGTTGCTCAGTCACAGGCCCTGCGGCCGGTGCTGTTGGTCCCCCTGTGCTGTGAGCGGATTCCGGGTCGAAGCATGTGTAGCCGTCGCCGCCCGCTCGCGAGTGATGCGATTGAATGGTTTTCAAGCTGCGGCCGTCTTGAGAGCGAGCACGAGACTTTGATCGCGGTTCCGCTACCTTCTCCTCTCCTATGCGTTTTTCTTCTCCATTCGCATCAATGACCGACCCATCTCTTTTCTCATACGAGCTTGAGGCACTATCGTCGTTGTGCGCAGAGGTCGCGCTTGATTCTCTTTTTAGATCCATCTTTTTTTTTTCTAACGTCGTTTATCCACCTCTTTTCTCCCGGAAAAAAAAGAACAACGACTGATTTCTCAAGCGCAGGCAAAACACTGCCACGGCCGACACTCCGGGAGATCCTTTATCCAGCACTGGTTGGGAACTGAGTCAAGTCGAGTCGAGTCGTGGACACGGATATAACGATCCTACCCCCTTTCTTTCTGCTATATCTCTTTGCGCGCGACAATACCCGTTAGACGCCACACACGTCGGCCGTATACAAAACCAGCGAATCGCTAGAAGAAGAAAAAGCCCGTCGAAGTGATGCGATGAAAAGAGTGAAGAAAAGAGAAAAGATGCAAACATGATACCACAGAAATCTGGCTAGCTAGACCCATTGCCCTATGGGCCCGCCGAACGCGGGCGACCGGCGCGCGGAGACGAAACGGCCCACAGTCTGGATGCGGTTTACGGTTTCGTTCTGCGCGTAAAGTGGGGATGACGTTTTGTGGTCGTCGTTTTGGTGCTAGTATCTAGTAGAGGCGAAAAAAAGATGACAGGGGGGGTGCAGTATCCGAGTTCGAGATCTGTCGGATAAAGAACTTGGGGCTTTCTCTACATACTATGTACTACATCCGCTCTTTATCAATAGGTACACAGTTATACAGATACCCTCTCTCTTTTGTGCGCGGGCTTATCTGACAACTCTAGCTGTTTCGTCTAATCACTACAGATGTCCTTGCGCTATTCGCGATTTGTCTCGTATCTACTAACGTCATAACCTTCCCTCGAGGCAAAGCTGGTTCCTTGAATTGCCGGTTCTTAGCCGCTGGAACCGTTAGTTAACATATGCGCTAGTGCTCGAGAACAACAACCCTCCCCTCGGCTTTTGACCCTTCTGCCCAGATCGATCGATCGCCCTCTTTTGTGTCCCTGCATTTTTCGAGACCTTACACTTACATGGCTGGGAAATCAGCATATCCTAGATAGAAGCTTGGAATGTAAAAACGGCGCCATGTCATAGTTTACGAGTACGAGAGCACAAGAAGAATCTACAGGGTAACCGCAGGTAGTAGAGAACTGCGAGGCGAGAATGCCCCGAGTTGCCAAGGGTGAGTTGCGATTATACATGGTATTTTAGGATGGTAAGAACTGGATGCAAGTACGTTGAAAAAAAAGCAATCAGGAAAAAAAGGAATGCTTGTCTGCTCAACCCCTTGTAGCTGCAACGGCATCGGCACTAGAAGCCGGGGGAGGTGGATGAAGCATGAACTAAAAAGCAACGGGCGAAGTGAACCCTTGTTTTTCTGGGGTGTGCGGGTGTGGAGAAAAGGATAAGGGTTGCCAAGCGAGCTATTGGATGGTCTTGGGATGGGATGCTGGGGGTGAAATGCTTGTTTTGTATTGACTGTGGGGAAGGGAAAGGGGGGCAGTATGTATGTAGCTGTATATCAACACATCCCTCCTTTCCAGTCTCATTTATTATACTATACGTCTCCACCGGCATCTCCTACTCCTCCTTCAAACTCTTCATCAGCCCCTCCCTTCCCACCTTCATCGCGCGCTCAATCTCCTCTTCCTCCTCCCTCAGCCTCCCCTTTCCATACGCCAAATCACGCTCTTGTCGTCGCTTCTCTTCTCTGACGCGGCGTTCGCGATCTGCCAGCGCCTTCTCTCTCCGCTCGCGCTCTGATGCTTTCTTTGCACGCTGGGCTTCCTCTTCGGCGGAATAGGCAGAGTCGGCGGGCGCGGGGGGTAGTGTGGAGATATATGTTTTTATCAAAGGGTCGCGCGTAGCGGGCGGAAGGGAAATGTAGCGGAGATCACTGAGCACAGGCGAGGGTAAGGTATCGAGTGTGGTTCCTCGGTTCAGCAACGCGAGAGGCTGTGCGCGCAGCAGTGCCGTGAGGTCTGCCTTGAGATCTGAAGATCTCATGGCTAGGCGCTTGATGTGGTCGCGGTACAGTTTCTCCTTGTCCTTGTCTGCGAGCTTGGTGTCTTTGATTTCTGGCTCCTTCTTGAATTTTCTGCGGAATTCAGGCCAATATAGTTTTGGGGTTGCGTGGCGGTCTAGCAAGGCGAGATAGGGTATTCGAGGGTCGCGTTTGGCTTGCTTGGCCTTTTCTTCTCTGAGGAATATCGCTTTGTCGCGAGACCACTCATTGAAGCACTCTTTTCGTGCGGCCATGTTTGGTAGAGCCTTATACCGTTCGTCGTCGTATAGTACTCCATCGTCAAGAATGTTGTCCCAGGGAGCGAAGGGGTTTATGCGTTTGTCGTCCAACAACTCCTTGAAAAGTGCTTTGCAGTCTTCTTCGGATAATGCAGGCTCCTCATCATCGTATTGCTCGTCGTAGCCCTGATCCATCTCCATCTCCTCCATTTGTGCTAGTTGCCATGCGAGATCATCTTCACCCATTTCGGGAGCCTGGTCGCCGGCTGGCTCTTCGGTCCGTTGTCGCTTTGATGCATTGCCAGAATCGTCTTCGTCGTCCGTAACTTCCACCTCTTCATACTCCTCGTCGTTCTCCATGCCTTCTTCACCGTCCACTTCAACAACCTCCATTGCCTCTTCACGGGCTGCTATGTCCGCTTCTATCTCCGCCATGATATCGTCCTGTTCATCTTCCACGTCGCTGGGCTCGCCACGCTCCCTCCGTTCCTTGCGTTCGCGCTCTTTGCGATCGAATTCTATGACAGCAGACATGACATTGGGCGGGAACTTCCAGAAACTCTCGTTCGTCTCCTTGTTCCACACAAACCGCCGTCCGAACTTGGTTTTCACCAATACCCACGGCGCACAATTGGGGATGTCTTGACGGTGCTTGGGCCTGTCGTCGCGCTCTCTTCGCCTGTCATTGAAGTTGCTGTGTCCCCCACGCATCCCACCCCGATGACCACCTCTTGACTGCGCTGCGTCATGTCGAGGGAATTGTCTCGGCGCGCTTGCGAAGATAAAGTCGGTAAGATGCGATTGGGGTTGCAGGGTAGGTTGCGTCGCTGGTGTCGGTTGCGCGTCATAACCAGCATCGTAACTTTGCGCCGTGGCGTAGGGAGTAGGTGTGACAGGGAGCACTGGCTGAAATGGTGGCGCTGTGTCTGCTATAGGTCGCGCATATGTCGACTTCTTCGTCTCTCTGTTGTAATAGTAAGTATTGCCTGAGACGGGTTAGTAGAGGCATATGACGCAGGTAGAGCTCTAGCTACCATTCGGCGCTTTGTGTTCTGTCCAGCCTGGAGGAAGCGGCGGCGGTGGGGGAGGCGGTCGCACAGGAACGTCAGACATTTTGGAGGCTCAGTTAAGCAGTAAAGGCCGGTACGAGTCCGAGCCTTTTCGTATAGCAGAAGTGGTCGAGGTTTGGTGTTGCGGTCCGGGATCCAAAATGTGGTCGGCGCCAAGCACAGCGGAATCGCCGACGCGCTGCGTAGGAGCTTGTGCCTGGAGCTCTGAGCACCAACACCGCAGCCCACGCCGACTTCCCCACTACTCTCCCTTGTCTGTTGGCGACAACAACCTCAACATACGCCAGATTATCCGCATAGAGTGCAATCATGTCGCGGAGATACGATTCCAGGGTATGTGTTTTGTGTTCTAGGCGCCAATCCGGCCTCTAACGGTGTATACAGACGACCATCTTCTCCCCAGAGGGTCGCCTCTACCAGGTTGAATACGCGCTGGAAGCCATCTCGCACGCCGGAACAGCCTTGGGCATCTTGGCACAGGATGGCATTGTCCTTGCCGCAGAGCGAAAGGTCACCAGCAAGCTGTTGGAACAGGATACATCGGCGGAGAAGCTGTACATCCTGAACGAGTGCGTAATCGGGAGCGGTTAGATTGGAAGCCTGTGCTGACAAGCGTACAGCAACATGATTTGTGCTGTAGCAGGAATGACGGCTGATGCCAACATTCTCATCAACTACGCCCGACAAGCCGCCCAACGTTACCTCCTCACCTACAACGAAGACATTCCCTGCGAACAGCTCGTCCGCCGTTTATGCGATCTCAAGCAAGGTTACACGCAGCATGGAGGTCTCCGACCGTTCGGTGTGTCCTTCATCTACGCTGGCTGGGACCCGCAGCGACAGTTCCAGCTCTACCAGAGTAATCCCAGTGGCAACTACGGCGGCTGGAAGGCAACGAGCGTCGGTGCAAACAATGCTTCGGCGCAGAGCTTGTTGAAGCAGGACTACAAGGAGGAGTGCAGTCTCAAGGAGGCCTGTGGGCTTGCTGTAAAGGTGCTGAGCAAGACGATGGATTCGACCAAGCTGAGCAGTGAGAAGAGTGCGTACGCTATTCGCTTCCCCATGAATCAATGCTGACAGACTGCAGTTGAATTTGCGACAGTAGGAAAGACCAAGAGCGGAAAGATCTACCACCACCTCTGGGGAGCGGACGAGATTGATGCTCTGCTCAAGGAGCATGGCCTGGCCAAGGCTGAGGACACTGAAATGTCCGAGTCATGAAGAATACGACCAATGCACGACATGAACAGGCGCAACGGAAAGGCCTCTGCATGATAAAACGAGGCTTGTAGTATACCATACAAGTGAGAGCTATGGCATCTCGTAGCTAATCTCACACGTCATGACCTTCTGTGCTACATTGAACTACGTGATTGTGATTGCGGTCTTGAAACTGACTGCCTCTGAGGAGGCACGTCCCTGTCTGTCCCTGCCTGTTTCCTTGTGCTGCGGCGACTCCTTCCGGCCTGTCTAACGCTGCGGCAGTATCAAGCTTCTCTCGTCCTCTCACCTCATCTCCCCTTGATCATATCTCAACACACCACATTGTTGCCTGCATTACTTACTCTCCCATCGATGAGCATTCTAACCCAGCATGACTACCCCTCACCGGCCTAGCTTTAGATCGTCTACCACTCCTGGACCTTCTTCGTCGTTCCTAAAGCACCTGCTCGATGCGATTAATGGGACTGGAACTCCTACAGCCCCGTGCAATAGCAAACCTCCGCGGGTTAGTCCGAGGTAAACCAACTAATCCCTCCGAGCTCCAAATCATTCTTCAGCTGGACAGACTAATATGAGCAGGGCGAGATTGAATCGAGACACAGAGAAGCGTGCGCCTTCGGTCTGGGTTAGTGGAGCTGTCGTTGCTCAAGACACCCGCGAAAGACTACAAACGTCCGATGAAGCGCGCAGGAAGAATACGGGAGGGAACGCCTTGCTACGACCGCGACCCAATTTGAGCAAATTAAAGACGCAGCTACCAGCGCCATCCCCAGATGAGGTTGCTCAATCGAGCTCAGCACTGACTTGCAGTGAGTCCGGCTTATCATCGACTACGTCAAATAGCGAGACTCCAACTTCTTCATTGACGACGTTTTCTACGAGCGCCACATTGGCACCATATCATCTTGACTCTCGAAACAATAGTCGTATGTACAAACCCTACCTTTTGAACTTAATGAGAGTATATGGTGCACAACTAGAGCAGTTTGCAGTATGCTTGTCATATTCTTCATATCCCAAAAATTTCAAGGCCATTGCTTTCTTGTTAACAAACGCACAGCTCGCAAGAGAGAACAGGTTCTCGATGACGCAGACTGCCAGCATGTGTCGAAAAAGATGCGCCCAGCTCCATCGCCAAATGTGCAGGACGTGCTCATTACTGGGAATGGCGAACCGCACCTCACCATGGATTCTCGGGATTTCTTTGATCGCGGAAATTTGTTATGTGAGGAAGCATCACCTGAGAGTACAGTGGCTCGCAGTTTCGTGTACATGTCCAATGAGCATCGGTGCCTCGAACCTCTGCCTGCTGGATATAGTGTCACTATCGATGATCCACCGTCTGCCAAAGCGCCCCGACCGACGACTCCTCAGCAAGAACCAGGATGGCAACGGACTTCGACAACTTCAGACCGGGCAGAGACACCAGAGACCCCAAGTTATGCAAGACCCTTCCATCTCTTCGATACAAGTGTTTTCATGCACGAGGATGGTCGCGGTAACAGGTGTATGCAAGACATTTCTATTTACAAGGCCACCCACGGGGACGAGTGGGCGGAAAATTCACTCTGCGAGCATTGTTTTCGCCACCGCGGTTTGTTCAGTAGGGTACTGACGTATGGCTACGAGTCGTGCGGGCGAGAAGATCGGCTGAATGATTATTATTGGGAACCTGCGGTGGGTTTGAAGTTCTAGCTCAGCACGCTATGTTGTTTCTATGAAATTGTTCTGTTTCCCTGCGTGCAAAGTTGATATTGCAAGTGCAAAGTCAGACAAAGCCTCGGAATGTTTTTTTAAGATTTGGTTTTCCGTTTCATATATTAGTACAAATAGTGAGGATGATAAATAGTAACAAAGACGATACACAACCCATGCAGCAGAACCCTAACTCTCATCCATCCTCTTAACAGCCCCTTTAAGCCAATTCATCCCAGCATCATCCCAGGCTCTTTCTTCCACTCCCAATCATTTCTTTTTCCCACCATGACGATCTCTTTCAAATTCCCCAACACAGCTAGTCCGTAGACTACCCAAGCAACCGTGGATTCCTGTGCTCGTATTCGTATCACTAACACCGTTCTTTTGGCAGCATCACAACACCCCGTATCCTCTCTTTTTCTTTACGAAAGCGAGAAACTTCATTACCCTAAACAGCAAATTCCACCTTGTCCATTGAACGCTGTCTCGTAATCGGGTTCCAAGTGCCCGCAATGACCAGGCATTTCCGCTGGTTCCCGATGTCACTCTGTATACGAGAGCGAGACAGCAAGAGACGGTGTTACCCTAAACAGCAACTTCTACATTCACCGTCTAACACTGTCTTCGTAATCGCTTTCTAAGTGCCACTTCTTCCGTTACACTGGCTTTTTCATAGCGCCACTTGACATGCCACGACATGCCATGACTCTACTGTCCCGCCGATGTGTCACAGCGCAATTGCACCTAACGCATCGAGCGAGACAGGAAGCGAGACCCAAACTTACTAGAAGTAGTAATACTCTACTCACCGTCTCTTCTCCCGTGGATCTCTGCGTCGTATTCGGGTTCAAATAACCCCCATTCCGCTTTTTGATAGGCTACTTTTCCCTACCTATATGCTGCTGCTGACGCGAGACCGAGAAAGATGGAATTACTACTAACAGCAATACCCCATTCGTATCCTCTCTTGACGTGGATTACTGCGTCGTATTCGGTTCCAGCGCGTTCTCATCACTCTTCTTTCCTCTCATGGATCTGCTTTTCTGCAATGGCTTTTCGTTAAGGCCACATACTCTGTCATGACTCTCTTACCAGTGTTGCTGTGAGAACCGAGGCAGTACGCATAGAGAGAAAGCGAGACCTCAAGACATAGAATTACTACATGTAGTAATATATCCCTTTTTTTCTGCTGTACCGTGGATTCCAGTGTCGTATTCGCATTCTACTATATCCACAAGTATCCATGCCCAGCCGCATTCATTCCTCCTTTCTAACGTGTCTGCATTTAACTCGCTCTCTCTAGCTCCACTAAGACATGACTCTGCAATATATGTCACTGTATGAAAGCCACAAAGAGCGAGGCTGATAGACACAATTACCCCAAGCAGTAACATCAGTCGCTTTCCTCTCTGCTGTAGATTCCTGCATCGTATTCGGGTTCGAATAACCGCACAACTCTCCTTCTGATGCGATACTTTGTACTCGCCTGCCCTTAGCGCCACAACGCCACCACTCTGGCGTCTTGTCTCAGTTTAATCGAATGAAGTCAAGAAAAAATTACTACAAACAGTAACCACATCAGTCATTTACACCTCTGCTGTAGATTCCTGCATCGTATTCGCATTCTACAACAACCAACCGCATCCATGTATAACCCTTCCGATAGTCCGCTTTCTCGGCAATCGCGCTCCCTAGCGTCCCCCCATGACTCTCTCCTCTCCCGTTCCACGCTGTCGGTTCCACCCTACCACATAGCACAACCACTGACTTGGGGCCTCGATTCGAAGGGGAAATAAAGAAAAATTACCACAAACAGTAACTTCTCACGGCCCTTCCCTTCTCTACTGTAGATTCCTGGCTCGCACTCGCTTTTCACTCTCCCAGCGCCATATGGCTTCTCCCGTCCCGTTTCCCGAGTTGTCGGTTTCAGACTAGGTACCACTAAACCGCTACGACTGCTGGGCTAGAAATGAAACCGAGCGACAGAGAGAGAGAAAGAGCGGAGACTAAAGAATTACTGCAAATAGTAATGTTCCCTGGTTTCTTTGTTGTACTGTAGATCTCTGCGTCGTATTCGCATTTTCAAAATGTACTCGTATGTTCTTTTGTTTTCTTAGGATCGGCACTAGGTAGTCTGCTTTTATTTACACACACCCATCTCTGCATTTAAGATCTCCTCAGGAAACGTTCTAACTGGGCAGGTTTGCCTACACCAAAATCATCGACAACTGTTCTTCGCACTCTCCTTCGATTTGGTTTCTGTTTCCCGCCATTTTACCCCGTCCTTTGCCCATCTTTTCCCGCGTTATACGTTTTCTGTTGTTTTTTAGCCGTTGTATCCGCGCATATCACGCCCATCCTAGGCACTACTACAAAGCCAAAACATGGCGGTGAATAAAAAAAGCCATACATACGTGGTTATCCATGTGGCGCGTAGGAGGACAGTGCTTTTTACCCCTTCGGATTCTGGTTCGGATTCTAGGTAAAGTGCTAGACTAGCTGGCGTGGCGTGGCGTGGC
>JAODYC010000007.1:291045-353919 GCA_026262405.1 Curvularia hawaiiensis
GCAGCGGCAGCCGCTGCGGGTTCGTCGAGGGCGTCTTGGTTCTTTGTGTGGTGGCCTTTGTTGGCGCGACCAGAGCGCCTGATCTCGTCTGTGGCAACAGTATCAGCATCGTGTCGGTTGGGGGCCGTCGTGTGCGCGCGCGTCGTGTGCGGGGCGCGCAACGAGGTGCTTGTACGGGCGCGTGTAGATGGTGTCTGCTTACCGGCCATGATGGTGGGACACGGGCGATGGGCTCAAAAAATAGACGATACCACGAATGCAGCTTATGCTATGTGCGCAACAAGATTCAAAAAAAAACTCTCTACGGAAACCCCAATTCAGGTCTGCGCGTGGCGTTGGAGGCCAGCGGACAAGGCCTACGAGCCGGCTTCTAACTAGTCCAGGAGCGCCCAGCAGCTCTCGTGCTCCTGCCTATTTGTGCAGACAGAAGGCGCGATGCGAGGCGTGCCTGCCGAATATCAGTCGCAGCTTCCTTGTGCGCGTAGCTTGCGTAGGCGGAGCAGCCGACGGCACACCCGGGAGCGGCGCAGCAAGAGCGACAATGGCGAGCGGGAACGATGCCCCAGAGTATGCGCTTGTTCGCGAGCGCAGCGTGAGGCAGCAGAGAAAGGTGGGTTGGATGCCAGGCAGAGGCGCGGAGTGTCGTGTGGTGTGAGGATGGATGGAGTCAGTGAGGAGGCCGTGGAGCTTGGACGCTGTCTTTTGCCGATGGCTTGGCTGCCGTAATCCCAGCCACTAGCGAACCGTGGACCCTGTGCGCGCCCTCCAGCTGCTTTGCTGGACCAGCTCGCAACCACGACGCCAAACGACGACGACCACCACCACACGCGCTTGACTCCCCAAACACGACCAGCAAACAATGGCCGACGCCCGAGCTCTCTTGCGACAACAACGTGCAGCACGGCAACAGGCCCAGAAGCCTCAGAAGCAGTCGCCCGCACCCGCAGCAGCACCCACGTCGAGGAAGCGCAAGGCGGCGGATGAGGGCGTCGAGGAGAGGAAACGGACGCGAACCGAGGAAGAGGAGGCGGCCGGCGTCCCAGCAGGCTTCTTCGATGCTGGCGCGACAAAGGACGAGGACAAGGTCGCGCCCGCTCCCGTAGAAGAGAGCGTGCCGGTGCCAGTACCAGACGCCCAGCCTCCACAGCCGCCGGCCCCCGCGAATATACCGCTCGACTCTGCCGCACAAGCAGAGCTCGATGCGTTCATGAACGAAATGAGCGCCGAGAAGCCGGCCCCGCCACCTGCCAAACCCACCTATTCGGGCGCAGTGATAGAAGCAGCACCCATGACAGCTGCCCAGCTTGCCGCGCAGGCACGCGAGGAACAGAGTGCACAGCGGGCCAAGAGGGACGAAGAAATAGAAGGAGAGAAGGAAGACGCGGCACGGGCTCTTGAAGACGAGTTCGAAGAAATGGACGGACTCGAGGAGAGAGTCAAGCGACTACGCGAACAGAGAGAGGCCTTGCGAACGGCGTCTGGACGGGTGGTTGAGCCAGAAAAGGCAGCGCCAGCTGCTCCCCAGGAGGACGACGATGAAGAGAGCGAGTCGGAAGACGAAGACTGGGACGACTGGAGATTTCGTCCCGCCTAGACAACACCGCTGCGTCTAGTCAGCGAGAAAATGAGCGTTCAGCATATGTATTATAGTATAGCATACCACATCGGTGATACCCGGGCAGGCGTTTCCAAGCATTAATCCATCGATTTCTTTGGCCGGGCAGTCCCTGTCATGACCCATTCACCCCCAAGTCGACGCACACGCCATGTTGTAAGTTCAAACGTAGCGGCAGCCCAGCCATATATGGGAATAAAAGTAATCCTTTGTCATGCATGGAGGGGATGGTGGGCAGCAGTGCCAAGCCGAGCGTCATTGGTAGGGCACCACGAACACTTCAGGCACGAATGAAACAGCCCCATCCCCATCCCCACTCATCCACTCTGCTCGACATTGACACGTGCACTCGCGAGCGACTGCTTTTCCCTCCCTATCGCGCGCCGACTCGACGACTCCACAAGCCAACCTCAGTCTCCGCACACCACAGTCTACCCCACAATGTCCCGACGACCCAACCCTGCCGCCGACCGGGCGGAACAGAATCGCGCCACACTGAAGAACTTGGTCAAGCTCGAGGGCAACAAGACGTGCTCAGACTGCAAGCGGAACAAACGTACGTCTTGCGCCCCAATTCGGTTGTGCGCCTGCTAACACCATCGCAGACCCGCGATGGGCGAGCTGGAATCTGGGCGTCTTTATATGCATTCGATGTTCGGGCATACACCGTGGCATGGGAACGCACATCAGCAGGGTCAAGTCTGTCGATCTCGATACCTGGACCGACGAACAACTAGAGAGCGTACTGAAATGGGGAAACACGCGGGCCAACAAGTACTGGGAGTCGAAGCTGGCACCGGGACACGTTCCGTCAGAAGCCAAGATCGAGAACTTTATCCGTACAAAGTACGAGTCGAAGCGCTGGGTCATGGATGGGCCTATGCCGGATCCTTCTACTTTGGACGAGGACGATGACGATGTGGTCAGTTCAGACTACCTTATCCTTTACTAGACAAAAACTGACAGTGAGCTAGCCATTGAAGAAAGTCCAGGAGAAGGTCCAAATAGAACGCTCGGCTTCGCAACGTCTCGCACAAGGCCGCGCACCTCCCCCTCAGCAACAAGCACCACCGCAGCCCGCTATTGACCTGTTCGGAGACGACCCTGTTCCTCAGCGGCCAAGCACCGGACCACCAGTGGCTGCAAGAGCGCCACCAAAGGCCGAAACAGCTCCTCCAAAGCAGCACAAAGCTGGAGATTCGTTGCTGGGTCTGGACTTTTTGGGTGGGGGATCTTCTGCTGCGCCCCCTCGTCCATCCAGCACTGGTCCTGCTGCTGCGGCGGCGCCTTCGAGGCCAGACCTCAAGCAATCGATTCTGTCTCTATATGCTGCAAAGCCCGCAGCACCGCCTCAGCCACAACAGCATGCTCGTCAAGATTCTTTCGGTGGACTCGGCGGATCCCAGGGACAAGCATCTCCACAGCAGTCATCGTTTGGTGGTTTGAATGATGCGTTCAGTAGTCTGTCTTTCAATGCGGCCCCAGCCCCCAAGCCTTCACCATTCTCTGGCCTCGACAGTCTCTCAGGCAAGAAATCACCGCCCGCACAGTCTTCGTCGAACATGTTTGGTGGCGGCGGCAACTTTTTTGATTCCAAACCTGCTTCACAGACTCAATCGCAAAGCCGTACCATGAGCCCTTCTGGCAACTTTAGTGCCTTCTCCACCCCTGCGCCATCTAAGCCTGCAGCACCAGCAGCTTCTGGTATGGCCGACCTCCTGGATCTATCCATGCCTTCTGCGCCTGCGCCCGCACCAAGCGTCAGCTCCCCACCATTAGCATCGCCGCCCGCCAACTCTGCCTTCAACCTCTCCTCACCTGCGCCCGCGCCAGCTGCCAAGTCGACACCTGCTGCACCAGCCGTGAATTATTCTGGATTTTCCAACATGGACGCCTGGGGTAGCAACGATGTGTGGGCATCCTCTGCACCTAGCCAACCTGCAGCAACCACTACAACTGCTCCTGCACCGTCAACATCCAGCTGGGGCACGCCTCAAGTGACGCAAGACGACGACTTTGGTGGTTGGAGCAGTGCTGCACCCACGACCACCACGACCACCTCGCACACTAGCACCACTCAGAGCAAACCCGCCGGAGGATTTGGCGGTGCTAGCGATGATTTGTTCTCAAATGTCTGGGAGTAAGTGTCGTATGCTGGTAGTTTTTGAGGAAGTCCAGAGTTAAGAATGGAGGGCTGAGTCGGAGTGTGTAATGTACATGGTATACATGATTTGCTATAGAAAAAGTCTGAACTTGTATATCAAAGGAAAAACCTAAATGCTCCCAACCTTTCCCCTGTTGCCTGTGAACGCCGTGTATGCAAAGGGAGATGGATATGATGTATCTCGTCCCAGCTAGAAGAAAAACATTGTACAGTGCGAATCGCTCTTCTTCTCTTGCGTGCTTCCCCATCTCACGCTTTGTTATTTCCTCGCCTGGTATTCGCAGATGCGTATAACCGCGGCTCTTTCGTCTCTTTGTGCGTACGCATCGCGCCGTCCTACTCATCCCTCGTTCCATTCCACCGGTCTGGGACTCCGCTCGCCCTTGGCCCCCTTCCTCCCCTCTCCATTCCTCTACTCCCCACCTTCTATTCTTCCCCCTTTTTTCTTTTACTTCATCCTCTCCGTCCAGCTCCTCAAAAAACCAAATGCCAAATCCAATACAATACCACAAACGCCGCGATGATCATCCCACTCAGCTTCAGCACCGCAACTTTATTCCCTGATGCCGCCATGCGCGTGAGCCGTGTGGCCGAGCCTTTCAGCGACGTAGTGAAGTTGGAGAAGGTTTCGCTCTGGATACAACACTCTACGTTAACAAACAGCTTTGGGGGGAGGGGAGGACGGGAGAAGACGTACGGTGCTGTCGATGACATGCTGGTCGCGCGCACTGTCATATATATCTATCGTTACGCCACGCAGCGCAGACACTTTGGATGCGAGTTCATCGAGGCGCGAGTCGTTTTGCTGTTCGCGTTCGTAGGCGGACATGGTTGCGGGTTTGTCGCAGGGGCTTTTCTATGGCGGCTTTCTTTGGCCGCGGGAACAGGCAGAGGGTATGATGCGGAGTTCGTTTTTTGTGTGGGTTCTAGGTGTTGCGCTGCGATGGGGTGCGTTGGACGGGGAGGTGTGACGTTGGGTGCCAAGATGAGGACCCTGGACGTTTGGGGTTTAGTGCGTTGGGGGTGATTTCTGGGGAAGGGCGTGGCTGAGGGGTGGTGGGAAGTTGGGAAAGTAGGAAGATGATGCGGCAGGATTTAGGAAATACAGATGATGTTGCGATGTAAGAGTTTGGAGGAGGCCGGGTTAGAGGATTGAGTATCCTGGCTACTGGTGGAATTGTATGGGAAAGGTAACGCATGGCTATTCCTAGGACCATGAGCCCAGTCACTTGGAACTCAGTGAGGCATTCTTTTGCCTCTTCATCCTACTGTATACCGCGTAGTTGGTCACAGGTAAGTGTTGGAAAAGTATGCAAAAACACCTAGCATCTCCTCGCATGCAGGTACAGTGCTTGCCTGCAGGTAACACTTCAGCCGCTGGTTGAGCCGAGCCGAGCTGCAAGATCCAGTCGTCGGCGTCTGGCAGACCACGCTGCCGTGATATCTACTCGTATAATACTAAAATCAAGCCAGCCCATCCTTATCTGCGCGTCTCAATATCGGCCCATCTCACGCAGCGGGAAAGTGAGGAGACAGCAGGCGGAACGAAGTCTTGTTTGGGCTTAGTGCAAGACGTCACAAAGTCAGGATCCTCCTCCACCCAGCCACCGACGACAAGGATCGTCACCCGTTCACGTCGTCTTGGGTAAAATGCCTCTGGAAGATGGGCCTGTGCTCGGCTCAAGGCGAGAGCTAAGCAGAGCCAAGATAGCCACCCCGCACTCTGCATACAACGTTGCAGTGGGAACAGCGGGGAGTCTCCGCTCCCCTGTCCTCGATAGGTACCTTGTGCTAGGTATCACTCGACAAACTGGCCCATCGTTCGGTGCCGAGACGGCTTCTCTGTTGCCAATTTTCCGGCCGTGACCAAGTATGTGCACGAGACGGAGGGAGTTGACCCGTGCCTTAGAGGGCACAATTGGTACATTCCACCGAGCATACAAAAGACGTGACGCCGACGATAAAGTGCAATTGATCTCCAAGCTTCTCATCATAGTTGGCGACAGCGCTACCCTTTGATTTGTTTCTTTGGGTGAACAAATCCCGCGGCTTGGTTCCTTGTCAATCCTATCCTGGCTGCCCAACATGTTGAGTTCGTCTCGGACGCTGTACCAAGCGTACAGGTTCGTCCTGATCGGCTTTCTCTTCTCGATCTGCTTCGATACAGCATCTGCACACGTCCTCAAGAAACAGCGCGCGGCTGCGCCAGGCCGTACACGCACGTCTCTTAATGCGGATTGGCGCTTCTCACGCTTCACATCTAATCCTGATGGTCTGAGTTATGAGACGCTGAGGCCGTGGATGCTACCTTGTGCAAACGATTTCATAGTCGGAGATGGATACCAACGCCCTTCTGGTCCTGCGCCTGGTGCGAATGTCACTTATGTGCAGTCGAGCTTCAGCGATGCAGACTGGGAGGCAGTGACTCTACCACACGACTGGGCCATCTCTGGGACTTTCGACGCTCCTGGTGTCACTGGAGACCTTGGATTTTTGCCTATCAACGGAATTGGATGGTACCGACGATCAGTCTCAATTGATGCTGATGTCATCGATGCCGGCAAGTCCATCTTTCTGGATGTCGAAGGAGCAATGTCGTATGCTGCGGTGTGGCTCAATGGCCAGCTTGTGGGCGGATGGCCTTATGGCTACAACTCTTTCCGTCTTGACCTTACCCCGTACGCAAAGGCTGGAGCGAACACGCTTGCTATTCGATTAGACAACAAACTTGACTCGTCGCGTTGGTACCCTGGTGCGGGAATCTACCGGGATGTTTGGATGGTAACCGTTGAGCCTGTGCACGTCGCGCAGTGGGGAACTTATATCACTACCCCAAGCATTTCGAATGAGGAGGCTACTGTCGATATGGTCATCGAGATTGAGAACAAGGGAAACAGCAGCCAGAGTGTCGAGGTAGTAACCGAGATCTATGAGCGGGACTCTGCGTCGAAGGCGGCCAAGGGCGACAGTGTTGCGACTTTCTCAACGGCAAACGCTACTGTGGCGGGACGCTCCAAGCAATCTGTAAAAGGATCAGCTACCGTTGCCAACCCCAAACTCTGGGGACCCCCGCCAACTCAGAAGCCTAACGAGTACGTTGCGGTCACCACCGTATCAGTCAACGGCAATGTGGTTGATACTTACGAGACTGTTTTTGGTATCCGCTCAGTTGCTTATGACCCCAACCAAGGCGTTCTCATCAACGGCGAGCGGATCTACGTCCAGGGTTCGTGCAACCATCATGACCTGGGATCACTAGGCGCTGCTTTCAACACACGAGCTGCCGAGCGCCAGATCGAGATCCTGATGGAGATGGGCAACAACGCTCTCCGTACCTCTCACAACCCACCCGCACCAGGATACCTTGACCTTGCCGACCGCATGGGCCTGATGGTCATGGACGAGATCTTTGATACCTGGAACTTCCCCAAGGTCGAGAACGACTTTCACCGCATCTTCCAAGAGTGGCACGAACCTGACCTTCGTTCATTCATTCGCCGCGATCGCAACCATCCATCCATCATCTCTTGGAGCGTTGGAAACGAGCTTCCAGAACAATCCAATTCGACTGGTACTGCGACCCTTACAATGCTACAAGACATTGCCCACCAGGAAGACCCTACTCGCAAGGTCACCATTGGCATGAACAATGCTAATGCTCGCACTGGTATTGCCGCAGCCGTCGACATCATTGGTCTGAATTACCAGGGAGAAGGCAAAGGAGTATCTTGGAGGAGTACATTCCCTGATTTCAAGCAAGCCTTCCCGGAGAAAATGATCTGGAGTACTGAGTCTGCGTCTACCATTAGTACCCGTGCCAAGTACCTATTCCCAATCACTGCCAACAAGAGCGCCGTAATTGGCGGAGGACCATCTCAAGGTGGAGACCCAGAGACGAACATCGTCAGCTCCTACGATCTTTATGCACCGGAATGGGCTGCGTCGCCAGACAAGGTTTTCCAAATGCAGGACATGCATCCGTATGTCGCTGGAGAATTTGTTTGGACCGGATGGGACTACATCGGCGAGCCCACACCGTACGCCAACGTAAGCCGCAGCTCCTACTTTGGCATCATCGACCTTGCAGGCTTCAAGAAAGACCGCTTCTATCTTTACCAGTCTCGCTGGAGATCTGATCTCCCCATGGCGCACATCCTACCTCACTGGACCTGGTCAGAGGACCGCGTTGGCCAAACCACTCCCGTACATGTCTATACCTCTGGTGATGCAGCTGAGCTCTTTGTTAACGGTGTTTCTGCCGGCCGCAAGGAAAAGGAGCAATACGACTACCGCTTCCGTTGGGACGATGTCAAGTACCAACCTGGCAACGTTACGGTGGTAACTTACAGGAACGGTTCAGAGTGGGCGACCGCATCTCAAGTCACGGCCGGCTCTGCTGCGACTCTCAATGTGACTGCCGACCGCACTAGCATTGCTGGTGACGGCTATGACCTTTCTTTCATCTCTGTTTCTGTGCATGACAGTGAGGGTGTAGTTGTCCCCACGGCAGACAACCCAATCAGCTTCAAGGTTACGTCCGGCCCTGGTGTTATCGTGAGCACCGATAATGGCGATCCAACGGACATGACGCCGTTCCCTGAGACAACGAGGAAGGCATTCGGTGGTATGGCGCTGGCTATCGTGAGGAGCGAGGCTGGCGCGTCTGGGGAGATCGTTGTGGAGGCTACTGCGGAGGGACTGGAAGGCGGCCGTGTGACTATCTCTGCTGCTTGACTAGCAGGGAAAGTAACTTGTCGTGTCGAACATTGTGACTTTCAGTCAGTTATAATGTAATGTTGTAATAAACGAATAGTAACTTGGGATATGTCTTGCCAAAACATAGGGTGCGTGAAAAAATTGCATGACGTTCATTAGTGAGCAATTCCCACGCGTGCTGTGACGAAGTGACGAAGTGATAAAGTTGATGTTATTGGGTACAATGTAATTCCAAGCAAGACTGGCATAAATCTCTTTTTCCTCCGTCTTCCACAAAGTGGCGCTGCGGAGCGTGGCAATTGGCTTTCAAAACAGCAATCGATATCAAACATTGTGTGGGAACAGGACTTCCAAGGTGTATAAATCGACAACTTGAGTGCCTACTCTCATCACCGTATCAATGCTCCCTCAACTTTGACATATACTCTCTATATCAGATTCATCACAATCTTCTATTTACAACTTTTGTGCGTTGCCCCCTCACTCCTGTGCAACGGCCGTTTGCCTGGAGCCACACGTGCTGCCAGAACCTTCCGATATCGTACCATTCTCCACTGCGGCTTTTAAACAAACAACCTTTATCTGATCTCACTTCAGATCTCCTAGAGAAGGCATGCTGTTGCTGTGGTGCTAGCACATGTTTGCTCTTGCCCTCCGAGTATATAAACAGTCCTGCCCGCCCTCCCTCCGCTCTTTGCCTGCCAGGTCCATCTGTGAGTATCCCCCACCCTTTGTCAACTGCCATCCACCTCATGATTCTTAGGAAACATTCCAAATGGCTTCAGTATCCGCTCTCAAGTTTCTCCCTTCCCCCTCTTCTCTCTCTTTTCTCTCCCCCATTGCACGCCGTGTCTCTGGCACGCGCGGCGTTGCAAAAGAGGCTAGTGCCATTGTCAAGGTGGTCAAGCCGTTCTACGAGCGGCTCTCGCGACCACAGTTCAAGCCAGCTGCTGCGGTTGTGTCCAGGAACAAGCTTCCGGCAACCAAGGCGTTGGCCTCAAGGACAAAGCTGGGCGCTGCGGCGCCTCGCAAGCCCTCCCCTTCCCCCCTCCTTGCTTGTGCTCGAGCTGATTACAAGCAGATCCCAGGGTTCGCTTTTGCTAACTCTAGGATCCCAAGGCCGGCGCGTGCGGCTTTGAAGGCAGCTCCTGTGCGCCCAGCACTGGGGATGAGGGTGAGGCTGGCAGATGTCACCAGGCATCTCAAGGCCAAGCGCATGCTCCTCTCGATTGAACAACCGAAGGAGATTGCTGCTTGCGCAGAGAAGGTCCTGGCAAGGGATCAAGATGCGCTCGACGTCCCTGTGCCCTCCGCTAAGGAGACGGCAGTGGAGCCACAGTGCCAAGGTAAGTGCTGTCTTCTCGAGACATGATATGATCATCACTGACAATCGCTAGCGTCAGCTGGCACTTCCACTAGCAAGTCTCCAAAGGAGAGCATGAAGGTGGCGTCAGCAAACTTGGTTCCGGGCAATGCCAAGGTAGTCAAGAAGATTGGGCGTGCTACTACGCCAAAGGTCGCCAAACCCCGACCATCGACTGTAGCCAAGGTCGACAAAAAGACTATGGTGGCCTCCAAGCCCCAGAGTCTGCGCAAGGTTAGCCCCCTTGCACGTCGCCAAAAGCTCGTCGAGAAGTCGAGGCCTGGTGTTGATCGCAAGATCAAACCAGCGAACAGGGGTCAGGGGAAGTCAGTGGTCAGTCAACTACTCGCAGTAAAGCCTGCGCTGCGTGCTCCACGTGCGGCCGATTCCGCAGTGGTGAGCAAGCGGGTGAGCTTTGTCGAGGATTTGTCCTCCAAGGTCGCTGTCAAGCAACCTTTGCTGCGTGGGTCCGCTCCCACTGTCCTTCACCCCTCCCGTTCGCCACTGGCTAGCCCTCGGGCGAAGCACGTCTTCACGGCGAAGAGCGCGGGTTGCGTGACAATCAAGAGGCGGTTTCTCGACCGTTTTGCGAGCGTCCAGGCTTACGAGCTGCAACGCCGAAAGGACGCTCAGGCCGCAGGCGAGCAGTCAGGTCTGGGTCAACTGGACTATGGCAACTCGGTCTTCAGGATTGCCCTACAGGCGTCCGAGGTCATTACCTCCGACGACATTGGGATGCTGCAGGACCTGAGTACCATTGGAAAGGCTGTGCCTCAGGCAGGCGGACGTGGCAGGAAGGCCATTCCTGTGTGGGTCTTTGGATCTTTCAAAGAGCCATTTAGCCCTGCGGCTATTCCTACTCAACGGGTTCCCGTTTATAGGAAGCCAAAGGCCTAGTTAGCTCCAAGATCCCTGGGCCAAGTTGGTTGCTTTTGCGGATGGGCAGTCCGTCGACTTGTCTATCATTCTTCAAGTAAGACATCTCTTTCTCCTAGTCAAGACACATCTGCTAACCATGTTACAGGATCATCATCGATCGCTTGATCGATTATAATAAAGCCGGGGCGTCCTTTTCGACAGGGCGGGGCGCGTGGTGGGACCCCGCACATCATCACTGTTTTGTTTTATGTCTTGAATTTCCATCTGGTAAGCCATCGCCTTCTCTAGGTTGAGATCTCTATACTAACTATGCTACAGTTTCAGCATTGTTCGACTACAACAAAGCCGGGGCGTCCTTTTCGGCAGGGCGGGCCGAGTGGTGGGACCCCGCATTCCGACCGATTTTCTTCTTCCATCTTGACAAAGACATCTTGTTTGGGTTTTGACAATCGGGACGGGTGCTTTGTGGAGGTAGAGCAGGGCTGAGAAGGAAACATCACTTTGACTGAGGGACAATCATTGTATTATCAGGGCTACCCAGGGTAGATAGAGAGATCATCCATCGCTAGCAGGGAGCGAGTCTTCGGGGCAATCGAGGTTTTCACGCACTAGTGTCCATGTACCAGATTCCGGGGTTTCTGGGGTGCGTGCCTGGTTAGGATACCGTCGATGGAGGGAGAGCATCCATTCATCAAGTCCTCAATGCCTGCCAATTGGGCAACTTCTACCTACACTTCGCTCATCTCGGCCCTTTCCAAGCCGTCTCTGCCGCGCCGTGTGTTCTTTTTCAACTTCCAAGCCCGCGTGTTTGCTGTAAACTTGTCAATCTCCGCGCTGGTGTCATCCCGGCATCCAGGTAAACTGACGCCAGCCCATCAGCGTTGTATGCGCGTTGCCGCACGTGTTGCCGTGATTGGCAGACTGCTATCATGCCCGCGCAGCATTAGACTTGAACAGGCAGTTGCCGAGCCTTATGCACGGCCACACCAAGACTCGCCAAGCCTGTCTTGGTGAACGCAGCGGAGGCATCCGTTTATCCTACGGAAATACATATAGTCATGGCGTGCGAAGATGGCGCCGTTTCTTTGTGCTCGCGCCTGCTTTCCTCCCGAGTCAATTGCTGGTGTCGTAGGCGAAGATGAAGTTCACCACTCGATCAAGCGCATCTCTCGTTGCCATCTCGGCGCTGGCGACCGTCGCTCAGGCTGAAGACGCGCTTTATAGCAAGCGTCTGCTGAAGCGTGGTATCGATCAGGACGGAAACTACAACATCTGTAAGCTCTGACGCTCCTATCAATCGTTTCCTCCGCTCACATGGCATAGCTTTCTTCCACATCAACGACGTGCACGCCCATCTTGACGAGTTCAGCTCCTCAGGAACCGACTGCACCAAGCCCGAGCGAGGCTGCTATGGCGGTTATGCCCGTGTCAAGACTGTGATTGAGGAGCAGCGCCCCAACTTCGAGGACAGCCTCTGGCTCAACGCCGGTGACGAGTTCCAGGGCACCTTGTTCTACAGCTACTATGGCGGTGAGAAGATTGCCGAGGTCTTGAACGAGCTTAAATTCGATGCCATGACTCTTGGGAATCACGAGTTCGATGGCGGAGATGCTGAGTTGGGAGAGTTCCTTGTTAATCTCACATTTCCTATTGTTAGTGCCAATGTGCACTCGCAGGATCCAAATGTCAACAAGACGGTCAAGCCCTGGACTGTGTTTGAGGAGCATGATCTTGCGTTGATTGGAGTTACCTCACAAGATACTGGCAGTCTTAGTAATGCGGACGCGACGACTGTCTTTTCGGACGTTGTTGAGGTATGTTTTACAATTCACCGGGATATTGGGTCGTTCGGTACTAACAATCAGTGCAGGCTGTACAAGGGGCAATTGATGAGATCAAGGCCACCACCAACATCACAAGAATTGCAGCTCTTACCCACATTGGCTACGATAAGGACCAAGAACTTGCCAAGGCGACTACCGGTCTTCATCTGATTATCGGTGGCCATAGCCACACCCTGCTCGGTGATATGGAAGACGCCGAAGGCAAATACCCCACTATTGTCGACAACAAGGACGGGGACGAGGTATTCATCGTCACCGCCTACCGCTGGGGCGAATACGTTGGCTACATCGACGTTACGTATGACCCCTCAGGCAAGATCCTCGCCTACCACGGCGCCCCGATCCATCTCACCAACACCACCAAGCAAGAGGAGTCACTTCAAGAAGAGATCGAAGCATGGCGCGTTCCGTTCGAAAAATTTGCCGCCGAAGTTCTCGGCACCACCAACGTCGAGCTCGACCAGACCACGTGCCAAAAACAGGAGTGCCTACTCGGCGACTTCATGGCCGATGCGATGCTCGAATACCGCAAAAACAACACTGACGATGTAGATTTCGCTCTCATCAACGCCGGCGGTATCCGTGCCACCATCGACCAAGGCGACATCACCCGTGGAGAGGTTTTGACTTCGTTTCCCTTTGGCAACTCCATCGTGCAAGTCGCCATCACAGGAAAACTTCTCTGGGAAGCCCTCGAAGGCATCGTGACCGGCGTCAATGTCGCTAATGGCGAGGAAGTCACTTCCTTTTTCCAAATCAGCTCTGGCATCAAAGTCCAGTACAACCCCAACAACGCAAACAACACCAAGCTTGTCTCCGTCACAATTGGCGACGAGCCTCTTAAGAACGACACCACATATCAAATGGTGACGCTCGACTTCATTGCTGGCGGTGGCGACAATTTCTTCGAGCCCACGACCGACTTTGTCAGTCTGGATACGCAGGATGAGGTCCTAACGCAGTATATTCTCGCCAAGACACCGGTGGATATCAAGTTGGATGGAAGGATTGAGGAGGTGGATGGGCAGCGCGAGGACGTATCGGGTGGAAATAGCACCGCGCCCGCGAATGGGACAACACCGACGAGTGGCACGCCGCCGCAGCAGACGGCGAATGCGGCAGCGAGGCTGGGACAGGGCGCTGTAGGTGCGTTGTTAGCCGGGGCTGTCGCGGCGCTGTGTGTGCTCTAAGGGAAATGAGGCCGCTGGAGTGATTGTGTAATGGGTAATGACATAATTGTATCTATGTACTCTATTTTCCTAATTAGTACAGTGCAAAAAATCTGGACGATATCAAACAGAATTGGTCATTGCAAAATAAGGTTTGCTATCTTGGCAATGAAGCGCCAGGCCTTTAGCTTTTTTTTTTCAATGCGGCTTTTGTCTTGTTGCCAGTAAACTATCTGCTGAAGCAACCATTTCCACACCTCGCTGGTGGTATATATAAAAAGTCTCAAATTCAGTCAAAGAATTTTGCATAGTTTTATCCTGGATTTTTTTTGTTTCATCTGAGATCCGTGAGCAGCGTCATTTCAGCCAAGTACTGCAGTACCTTGGATTGTAGTTATGTCGTGTAATGCCCATGTAACAAGGGGGCGCTAGCTTGAAGCAGCTTAGTAGTATACCGATACTTCTGTTAGATGATAGCATAAGTAATGGCTTTCGATTAAGGTTAAATGGACGTACCGGTATTATCGATCACACCATGGATGCTGTTTCATGAGGAGATGTGTTATCATTTCGAACAACAGAAATATATAGTTTTGCCAACAAACTGAGATTTGTATTGGAAGATTATGTACAAGACCCGAAATGCCCATCTTCCACTCATCTCCCGGATAACTCGGAGCTTCGGATGCCCACCTTTGCTAGTCCTCGCTGTGACCTCAGCCTAGTCTCTTTGAGCTCTCCTGTATTGCCTGCTTGTGAAGAACTCGTGGAGACTTGCTGGTGTGCCTGATAAATAGAAAGCACTTTTGCGTAGGCCTCCAGACGTGTAAGAGTAATTGGATGATCCTTACCATGGACATTTCGGGATTCAACGAATGCTCTCTTGAAGAGAGGCAAGGCCTCATCGTGGCGATGCTGAGCTGCAAGGCAGAGGGCAAGACAGTACACGCTACGCAATGTGTGTACGTGCCTATGCCCAAGCACCTTCTCATGTATCACTAGCATCTGCCTATGCATTGCCTCCGCCTCTTGATACTTCTGCTGCTTGAACAGCACCCTTGCCAAGTCGCCTATTTTTATGAGCGTTTGTGGATGCTCGTGCCCAAGCAGCTTCTTTGACCATATCAGCGCCTGTCTATACATTGCTTCTGCTTCCTCATACTTAGCCTGTTTGCGTAGCACCACTGCTAAATGTGTTGTAATTTGCAGTGTGACTGGATTCTCATGTCTAAAAACCTTCCTAGACATTGCTAGTGATAGTCTAGCCATCATCTCCGCCTCATTATACTTGCCCTGGTGTAGTAGCGGCATCGCTAAGGTATCCATGCACATGAGTGTCTGTTGATGTCGAATCCCATATACCTGCTTGCAAAGTGCCAGTTGATGTTTCAGCATTATCTGTGCCTCTTTGTACTTGCCTTGTCGGCTCACTGTCGCCGCCAGGAACTTCGCGATCATTAGCGTGTCTTTGCACTTTTGTCCGCAGACTTCCTCACACAGTGGTAACATCTGTCTGAAGATTGCTTCTGCCTCGTCGTACTTGCGTATAAGTGACTTGGCTATCCCTACCAGCGCCATACTGATCAGCGTCTCTTTATGTTTTTCGCCCAAAAAATCCTTTCTGACGTCCCACGCCACCACTAACATCGGCTCTGCCTCGCCTGCACGTCCACAGTTCAAAGCATAGGATGCCGCAGTTGTCAGCATCTGCGCCCACTCTATGGACAGCCATTGGTCTTTAGGCCGGTGTGCTAGTGTCGCTCGTGCGTGAGGGAATAGCGCATCGCACTTCTCCCAGTTCTCGAATTTTGCTGCCGGCATTTCTGCGCATATGTTGGAGATAGACTGACTTCTCCACTTGTCTAGTTGGCCTTCGATTTCTAGCCATTCGCGAGTAGCTAGCTGTACTAGGCTGTGTATCTCGAATGTCTTCGCATCTCTGGTTACGGTGATGAAGGAGTAGTCGCGTAGTGTTAACACATCGTCCTCGAAGTCATCGTTTTTGATAACTGACACGTCCCCGGAAACTATGCTGCTGCGCCGGCGAAGTAGAATTTCCTGTATTCTGTGTCGATCAAAGAAACTCATCAGCGATAGCAGTTCTGCTGCTGTGGGCCTTGTATTTCGTATATGGTCGAACGAGATCTGCCAAGTTGCCAGGATAGAGTTGCTGGCAGCTTTATCTCGGCGGAGATGACCTGCCTCTCGATTTAGTAGGCTAGTCTTTTTAGTATCACTCTGTCGGTACTCCTCTAGATACTGTCGCACAGAGTATCTCGGCGCTCGTTCTCGGATATATGCAGCTGCCTGTATAAGGGCAAGCGGCACCCGATCAAGTTCTGTTGCTAGCTCTCTAATGCAGCTGTCGTGTTTTTCTTCTGATATACTTCGTAGCTTTTTGCGGAGCAGGGCAGATGCAGATTCGTCATCCATCGGCTCAACGGGTATGATCTCGCTGTCCTCGACAATCTGCATGGCTGCGCGCTTCGTGCGGCTCATCATTAGTACCGAGCCATGACTGCTTGGAGGCAGATAATGGACCGCACTGCTGCCGTTTGTGGGAGAAAGAACAGCGACATCATCGGCGTTGTCAAGGACCAAGAGCCACCGTCCGTTCCTCACGTCCCGTAACCAGTCGTGCACTAGCTTAAGCATATTGGCTTGTGGATCCTTGCGGCCGCGAATCTTGACTTGGTTGGCAATCTCGCAGAAACTTTGCTCGAGCTGCGCCGTGTCGCTTGCGTTTGCCCAAAATACCCACGTATCCGGCGATCGCTCGGCAGTGCGATAGCAGTGCTCGATTGCGAGTTGAGATTTCCTGTGACAGTGTTAAATATAATTACCGGCTCAATGTTTTTTAGCCCAACGTACCCGACGCCGGCGAGGCCCACAAGCGCTACTCGAGATGCTGGCGCAGAGCATCGTTGGTGGATCTGTTCAAGGAGTGTGCCACGGTTAACAAAATCGGCATCGCGGGGGAATGGCACGAAGCACGAGGGCTGTGGTGGTGTCTCGGGACGTTCTGCGTGAAAGTGGGCCTCAATCGAGCCAGAGCTGTATCCAATCTGCAACCCTCGATTCCCTGCACCTGTAAACATGGTCGTCATAATGGATTGTAAGACTTCATTGTATATGCCCATAGCTAGATCTGTCGTTTATATATTTGACATTTGAGAAGTGGCACAGCAGGTCTTGCACGTGTGAACTGTGCCCGAGTTCATGTCTGAGGCTGAATCTGCGGTTGAGTCTGCGCCTTTGAGTCTGCGTCTCTGTCTGAGACTGTGTCTAAGGCTGATATTTCAACTTGCAAACATTCGGTGGCTGCTGGCTGTACGTTTCAAGTCAAAACAGGCACTCCTCGCATCTCTGCTCCCTCTTGTTATCCTGTTCTCGTAATTCTCATCATACCCCCTTCAGTTCACGAACATGGCCGAAGCAGCCGGCCTCGTCTTCGCCCTCGCCGGTCTCTTCAACAATGCCGTTGAGTGTTTTGAGTTCGTTCAGCTTGGCCGCGCATTCGGAAAGGATTACCAAACCAGTCAACTCAAGCTCGATAACGCAAGGCTCCGCTTATCCCGATGGGGCAAGTCTCTGGGTCTAGATGATCAGGATATCCGAGGAACGGCATCACTGCAAAACTATTTTGGATCCAGAGAAGACGTAGCCAAGGCTGAAGTGCTGCTGGGCCAGATCCTGGGGCTGTTCGCGGAAGCAGAAGGAGTGTCGGAGAAATACAAGGGCCGGACAGCGCCGCAAGATAGCATTCTAGAGGTGTATGATCCCCGAACCGACTTGGACCCGTCTGCAGTCAAACTCCATGAGAGGATGTGCCAGCTGGCTATCGAGCGGCAGACCCAGTCTGGTATCAGGCAAAAGGCAAAGTGGGCGTTGTACCAGGAGAAGCAGTTTCGACGGTTGATCGAGGATATCACGGATCTGGTCAACGGATTAGAAAATCTATTTCCCGCCGCTCAGAAGCCGCTGCGCCAGCTCTGCGACGCTGAAGTATCTGTCCTTGGAAAGGCCGAGTCCGTTTCAGTGTTGAAAGATATTGCTGCTGCTCAGGACAAATTGTTAGAGCAGGCCATCAAGAAAGCTAACGAGGGTGCTGTACAATCACACCATATCATCTTTTCTGGTAGCGGCAACAGTGGCCTTCAATTGGGCCACAACTCTGGTACAATCTCTGGTGTCACGTTTGGGAGAGGTAGTTGAAGCTCGTTAAGCGTAATTGTTGAGGGTATTTATTGCTAGTCAAGGTCTGTCTATTCATCAACCAAGTCCGATACTTGCGAAATTAGAACAATCTATTCCTACAGATCATAAACCCAAACCAACGCCTTTTGTCGCTAGAATGCATGAAACCCTCCATTATCAATCTTGCCTCGACGCCGTCCCATATTCATCGATGACATCCATTTTAACTGAGTGTCCCTTGCCTGTTCAACTCCAAACCCGCAGGGGCAGTGCCGATCCGGTCAGACAATTCCTTTTCCTGAGCACGAGCCTTCAACTCATCATCGAGCCCCGTGCTTCTCTTCCGCAGCGGACTGGTAGCATCGGCTGCGCTGTCGTCGACATCGAGCTCCTTCTCCTTGCGTCTAGCTATTGCCATGCTGGCAACGCTTGAGTCATCGCCGTCACTCTTCTTTGTACGCTCACCCTCGCCATTGTGTACTTCAATAGTGACATCGGTGTTGTCCTTGCTAAAGACGCGTAGGCCGACGACGCACACTGCATTCCAAGGGTCTCGCTCAAACTCATCCTCCTCTTCAACATATGGGTACCGCATGCCGTTGTACCAGACGTAGCGTGGCTTCTGCTCGGAGAAGTCGTTGAGCATGTCATCTCTACCTCCACAAATGCTAGAGTCAAGCGAGCAGGGGCCATCGATCTCTGAATCCCAGGACGAGTCGTCAGAGGTATCATGGAGATATCCAAAGCCGTCTTGGGCTCGGTGAGAGAATTCGCTCGTACTGAGCCCAGGACTGATGTGAATACCAGGCCGCACACCGGGAATTGGTGTAAGAGTGGCACGCCGCGATGAAGCTGGAGAACGTCGCGGGCTGTGCGTTCGCTGCGGCTGGAGATCATCAATCATCGTAGGTGCGGGAGTACAAAGAGGTGTAGGAACGGGTGATTCCGTCAGTGGTGCCTCATTGTACCCGTCGCGGCCATTATAACCGTCCCGACCATTGTAACCGTCGCGACCTTGATACGCACCGGGAAGCTCTGCGTTGTAGCCACCCCTTCCTTGTAGTTCACCTGGCATATTTTGGTTGTATCCTCCCCTTCCTTGGAATTCTCCAGGCATGTTCTGGTTGTAACCTCCTCGCCCTTGGAATCCCTGATTGTGGTGACCAGGCGAGCCTTGTGGACTAGAGTTGTAGCCGCCTCTACCTTGAAAGGCGAGTGTTTCGGCCACATTTGTACCGCTGCTTTCGCGGTTGTAGCCACCGCGGCCTTGACGAGCACCAGGCACAGCAGCATTGTAGCCATCCCGGCCTTTGTTGTAACCACTTCGGCCGCCAAAACTACCTCCGGTACTGTCTGATCGCTCACGAGCAGTACCGGTGCTGGCCGCGCGATGGTGTCTAGTAACGACCTGATGCATGGGCTTCGGTTCCTCTTCGCCAGATGTTCTCGGCTCTTCATCAACATTGATGCCAAGTCCAGAGAGGCTTCGCAATTTCCTTTCAACTTCTTGTATGTCACCAGAGCGACGCAGTCGACGGCTCTCTTTCTCGGCCTTCTTCTTGTCGCGGAGCTCATCTCGCTGACGCATCCTCTTTCGGCGCTCATGTGATAGCTTCAACTCAGCCTTCTTGACTTCAATACGCTCCTGCTTCTCACGTGCCAGCTTCTCCTTCTCTTGCTCTCTGAATTGACCCTTGGCATGAGCAAGGTCGTAGGACAGTCCGATAGACAGGAGTTTTTCACGGCGCTTGGTGCATGTCGCTCTAATTACCTCATCGGGTGTGGGGTTCTCTGGAACTCTGGTAGCCTTAATCTTCAGCAAGACGGTATAATTGCCAGCTTCGAGCTCAAGCTCTGTCGAGACAGAACGCTTCATGTAGTATGTTCCATTGCTGCGGACAATATATTCCTCTTCATCGTCTTTGTGTAGGCGAAACTGGAGGGAGAACTCGTACTGTCCCTCGAGACCCTGGTAATAGCGATCATCCAGCTGGCTCAGTACGATAACCACAGGGCCACCCTTTGCAAGATGAATCTTGAACTTAGTGTCCAGGTAATCGACGCTCCAGGGAACGTTTACGCTTGTCCATTGCTGTGAGACCGTCCATTCTGGACCAAACAGCCTGGTACGGTCCAGGTGCTGATAGGTGCGCAACAGGTCTTTGTAAGAGATCCAAAAAACGCCATCGTCGCCGAACTTATGGTTGAGCTTTTGCATCCATTCTGGGGTCCATTCTTCGGATCCATCGCTCCAGGCTCCGGTCCATTCAGTTCGGCCCCAGGGATTGCGCAGCTTCAATAAGCGTTGGCCATCTATCTCGCGAGCCTCCATGATGGAGTATGCATGTTTCTCTTGGATGCCTTTTCGTGATCCATAGATGCCACCCATCTGGCCACATCCAAAAAGAAAAGTCTTGTTGACATTCATAAGCTCTTCTCGCCAGAACTGGTCCTTGTCAAGGATGTCAGTGGTAAAGACCTCCGACGTAACACCTCCAGTAAGATCTTCGATGCCTTCGCCGACAAACCCACCGTCGATGGCACTGTAGTCGCCATGGGCTTTGGCAAAGGCTTTCTCCAGGAGAGGAAGCCAGGTCTCGTTAGGGTCACTACACTGGGCAAAGTACAGGGCTCTTGAGCCAGTCTGCATAACGGTACGGTATTCATCTTCAGGGCTTTTGCGGTTTTGCAACTCCAACCAGTGGAGGCGCTCGCGCTTTGCTTCGTCAAAATCCTCTTTGATGAGATACAGCTTATCGTCGATGACTTCCGAAATCCACTCTCCATCTATGCCACATTAGCTTATATCCAAATACTTTCCTGCAATGGAGAATTACCTCGGTGGAAGACGAAGCCATACACGCCAACCTTTTCATCGCGAGCGACACAAACTCGTTGGATCAGTCCTTCTTTATTCGATATGGTCGCCAATGCCGACATGAACCAACAGTCGCCGTCATTGCCTTGGCGGACATCGTTTGCTGTTGCGCCCTCGATGAAGAATTGCGGGTTGTCGAAAATGTCCTACAACAATCAGTAAGTAGCTTCATGAAATTGCTAAGTACACACCTCTACTCTCTTGACTGACTGAGGGTAGAAACTCGTCTTTTCCTCGTTCAATCCGGTCAAGCAGTCGGCTGGTGTATCAGGAAAGGCCTGTGACCGCTTGAAGTCTGCCTCAATGTCGAAATGCGGATCTCGGTATTTTTGATTGAGTCTTCGGCACTCTTTGACGATCTTTGCGACCTTTCTGATGCATGCCTCCTTGGCCTCCTCGTAGGATGCGAGCGCGTTAACGCCGGGGATGGATCCTTTGGGCGTATGTGCGGCGGCCCGTTTGGCGTAAAGATTGTCGGGTAATATTGTGAAGATCTTGCCAGGATGTTTGGTAGTAAACTTGTTCCAGAAGTCGTCAATATTCCTCTGCGGTGCTTGCTTTCTGACGGGTAGCCGCAGGCGCGGCGAAAGTGCCTGTGCTTCCTGTACCATGCTGGGCGCGTGTGAGTGTGGTATGGTGATGTTGACAAAGTCGTGTGTGCCGTTCGATGCCATGATCAACTTGGCACTAGATCCTGAGTGCTCAGGGACTGGCTACACGGGCTGGGGCGTTGTGCCTCCATTGGGGGCTGGCTGGTGGTTTATAAAGGGTTTGAAGTAGTACAATGTCTTTCAGCCCCCAAACGAAACATCACAAGCTGCCATGCATGGTGAGGTATTCTAAGAGCTCGTCAGAAAACAAGCGGGGCCACCAGACACACGGGCGCAGTCGCTGCCACCCTGGCTTACATGCCGCTGCGAATCAGCTGCATGCGGCGCTGCCGAACCCATGCACCAACAGGCTCCGCTAACGATAAAGGGTTGGGAAGCAAGTGATACGGTGATCGGATGAAGCTACATTGGCCCGATATTCTCAGCCGTACATACCGACGAGCTGACGGTGAATCTCAATGCCATGTGGTGGTGGAGTTCGACCTTCGTCAGAGCGCTCATTTCCGGCCAATGCACGCGGTGAGAATAGCAGCGGGGCGGAGCGCTAACCCTTCTGGCGTTCAACCGCCGCACGCCTGACCGACTCATATCGTCTCATTTTCGACTAAAGGAGACCAGGCAGCTTAGAGAGCGTGTATCATAGGCAGTGCCCGCTAACACTAGGCTTTTAGTGTCGGTAGGCACGCTCAGGAACATGCAGCGCTATGGAGGCCGTCTGGGGCATGTGTGACCATCCGCGGAAGTTTTGAGCATGTTCCTCCAACTTGAATTCGTCGAAGACCTCGTCAGGCACATCATCCCAATATCATTTGCCTGTGATGAGGCATTACGGTCCCGTACAGCTGCCAGTGCATTTTGGTAGCCGCTGACATCTTGAACCCAGAGATTGTCGCTCAGCGGCCCCTCGACTCCGAGCTTTTGGCAATGTCTCATACTTTCCATACTGCTGGGGACAATTTTTCTGGATCCTCCCGCGCCTGCATATGTGATGAAACCACGTCGTGCTATCTTTTCGAGGGCACCCATGCTGGGCTGAGTAGCGGTAACCACTCCACCGTACTAGGTACTCGGGGAGCTTTCAAACGGCGAGAACCGACGCCCACCGCAAGGATCGCGGACCACAGTCCAGACGCATGTCAGCCCTGGTGTCCAGCCCTATGAGCGGCATGCTGCACGCTTTTCTGCAACCTCACAGTAGGGGCACACTCTCACCGTATCTTGGACCTATTCAGCCAATCGTCATCCGGTATTGGAGAAACTTTGGAGCACGCTGCTCGTTTTTCCGGAAGCGAAAGGATGCGCAGGGGTCGATTGGAATATGGGCCATTCTCATGCGACCGCCCTGGCGTGCAATGTTAGTCGGTGGGCAACGTTCTTGCATATGCGTGGAGCGGAGCTGACGTCCAAGTAGGCAAGCTAGCAGCGGATGACGCTTCGAGTTTCTTGTTACATCTCCTGATGCTGCAGGTGCACCACCGACGTCGCCGAATCCTACTCGGCCATACGCGCAGAAGGTGGTATCGTGGGAAGTCAAGAAGCAGCGGTAAACGCTTTGCATGATGCAAGTTGCAGAACAAGTGACTTGAGATACTCGGTAACCCCGAAGTCGTTGTGAAGGTATCGACATGGCTATACACTTGAAGGAACAGCGATGAGAGCTGAGAGTGGGACAACAACCGTGTGGGGCGGAGCGGCCCAATCAAACCCATACCAAGCAGCTTCGTCCCCACACGTGATTATGGACCTACAGATCTAAAGTCAGTCAGGTATAGTTTTTCTCGGCCCTCGCTAACCAGAAAAGTATATTGCTATTACACAAACCTCCGTGACGCTTGATGTCTACCCAAAAAGTTGTTGATTATGGAAATATTCACTAACTCTCTGGATACACATGTACGCTACACATGAAACGATAAGATGAAAGATGGGCGGAAAAGGACTTGCTGTCCTAAGGAGTTGAGACATCAAGTCGACAGTCGCTCAGTAAAAAAGAGACGACCAGAGTATAAAAAAAACTCTCCCGACCCTGGGTCCCTCGACCAATCATTCTCCTGGCCCTGGCTCAATTGTCTACCTAGCCCGCAGCGGCTCTTTTTACCAGAATTCCGTCCCGTACCATAGCAGAGTCTCTAGCTTCTAAGAAGGATCTAGCAAATCCGACGCATTGTTATCGATCTCTAAGGCGTGGCCAGGGATCTCTAACCAATCGTATACTCGCACTTGGTGGGCATAGAATCGGCTTCCACCCCTGGCTTGAATTCGGATATGTCGCAAAGGACAAAAAACATTCCGGTCCTGAGCTTTAGGTTGTACAGGCGTTTTGTGATGGAAGCAGCCAGGTTGACGCCAGTCCTTGTCACTGCTATGTTCAAACATTTGCAAATAAGGATACTCTTCTTCACTATCCATTCAAACCTCATAGATTTCATAGACCTCAGCATCCCCTCCTCGTCAAGGACCGAGTTAGCACGAAGAGAACGTTCAATCGCCTAGCCACTGGCTCTCTCTCGAGTCAAATAGTACACGCACCAGAGCATTGCACCATCATCTTCAAAATTATTTCATATTCGTCATCATTAGTTATCACACCCGTCGTTTTTCCCTTTTCTTGTTATCCACCGCTTACAAAAGGCCCCATGCCAGAACCGCCGCAAACAGCGCTGTTCCAACCACAGGGCTAACGCGACCGGCTGCGCCCGTGGGCTGAGCACCACCACTACTGCCACTACCCGTTGCATTGCCTCCCTCAGTCTGCGAGGCTGATCCCACATTCTCAATCTCGACACCAGAAACGCCAGTGCTATTCTTGCACTGATCATCCGAAAGAAGTTGGGCAGTCGAGTTGAACATTATATCCGCACACTACCAGCATAGTTAGCTCAGTGTTCAACTTTCCATCTCTCAAGCGAGAGAGAACCATGGCGGCAACTTACGTTGTACAATGCGCTCCCAGAGTGGCCGAGCTGAATAACTTGGACAGTAGCCATAAGACCATTGATTCTCTCGTCATCGAAGCCAGAGTATCCGGCAGCCTTGAATCCGGCTTCGAGGTTTGCGCGTCCAGTTTCCTTGAGGCAGAAGATACCGGCGCCGGTTTGGTTGAACATCTCGACGAGGGAGATGTTGAAGTTTGTGGCGTTGCTACCGAGGGCCAGGTTGACGGCTGTAAGGGCGTGCGCGTGAGAGCCATTGATCATGGTTGAGCCGCCGGTTACGGGCCACATGGTACCTACATTACCCATGAGTTGGTTGGTCATCGAACCCGCGAGGAAGCTGACTTACGGTTGGATGCATCGGTAGTCTCGTTGACATTAGCGCAGGGATAGATCCACTGACTTGCGGGCTCCTCGAAAGAGCTGCCTCCTATACAGTATTAGGGACGGTTTTAGAATGCATTTCGATTCCTACTTACGCCAAAAGGGCTCCAGGAGACGGAAATGCGCGTTGGTGCCGGCAACCATTGCCGCGACAGCGAAGAGGGTTTTCGACATCATCTTGAGGAAGCGGAGTAGAATCAAAAGAAGGCAAAAAGTCTCAATTGGAGAGAAGTGTAGAAGATGAGCAAAGAGCGGGGATATGAAGGTTTATGTACCCACGCAACGGCAGGACCTAAAGACAGCCACCACAACAACCTTTATACATGAAGCCCTCTATACCGCCTTCCCAGCCCGGTTTACCATTCTTCCCCCAATAACTAGCGCTGCACGCTCACCTCGCTCCCGCTGCCAAGCAGCCCGGGTGTTTGTTCCCACTCGACCTTCTACAACCACACCATGGGGCAGCGAGGAAACCGGCATCCTTCGAGCCAATCATGGCCAGATCTAGTCAGCGAAAGTCTGGACGGCCGTGTCGTGAGCCACTTGTTTGGAGCAGAAGATGGTTGTGGCGCGAGCTTTAGCTGGCGCCCTGCATACAGATCCCAGAATAATGTGCTCAATGAGCAAGTTTTGGTCTTGGCAGAACATGGTCCAGCCGCGCCTTATTTTGAACGTGGGATGGAGAGTAAGAATCCAATAAGTGGTCCATAAGATATCCAAATGATGCCTCGGGGATCAGGAACTGCTCAAGGCTTATACCAACCGGAGCTGCGTTGGTGTTTTGTATGGTGTAGTGATATGCTTGTTGCTTTCGGCTAGCTAGACGAGCTGCAATGGGACATGTCGGGTACGGATGTAAGACTGTCCTTTCCGCCAGACTATTGAAGCCGGTAAAATGGCCATTGCCTGCATAAAATCGGTAGGTCTTTACACAGAGGAGTTGAGGTAGAAGTGTGAATTACCAGTGGAGTCAAAAGTCGGATCTGTTCGCGCTAGGCCCATAGTGGTAGCCGACGATTATCAGGTGCTGCTCTATGGCCGCATCATCATGTCGCGTAAATTCCAGTACTTACTGTGCATTGGCAGATTTCTAATGTTTGATCAGTAGCGGCATGCTAGATCCTTGAGTGACATGGCGGGATTCTTAACGTCGTAACGAGGTCTTCAGTATCGTGCCGGGACCTTGAGTATCGTACTGGGAGGCTAGGCATCGCGCCGGAATCTTCGTAATCAGCAGCGACCTGCTAAAACTCTCAGTGAAGGTGGAAAACTTGATCAATTCAATCTTTGATATGCAAAATACGTATACCAACGTTGTGTAATTGAATAACCGCAACGCCGAACATATGGAAAAATATCATTCGACCATTCCAGAGGTACCAACGAAACAAACACAAAATGGGTATATACATCTTGCAGACAATCAATGCTAGAACTTGTGGCGGCGGCTGCGGCGGCTAAAGGGGAACTTGTGCTGTACTCATGACTAGCTTTTCAATCAAAACATGCTGCTTTTCTTCTTTTTCAATTTTTCGGCATTGCCCTCGCTTTGAGCCCTGAGACCCCAGAAGCTTTTCTTCGCTTTCGCGACAGGCTTCGGCAGACCGTTACTGAAGAAGCTGCTCTGGCTTGCTGCCGGTCGGTGCTGAGCTGGTGGCTGCAGATATGGGCCCTGCACTTGTACGCGTGGAGGTTGCGGACGTGGAGGCTGTACTGGACCGGGAGCCGGGCGAGATGCTGCTGCATGAGGTCTTTGGGTATACGATGCGCTTGGTACAGACGGTGCAGAATGATTTTGGGGTCGTGGAGATGGGCGGAATAAGTTTGATTGGTCCCCAAACTGCTTTTTGAGGCGCTCGGTCTCCTTGTCAACTTCGGCCTTCCTCCTCTGTCGTTCCTTCTCTTCTCGCTCTTTTTGTTTCCTTTCCTGTTCGAGAAATTGCAGAGTCTTGCGCTCTTGCTCTTGCTCTTGCTTCTGGCGGGCTTTGCGCTTAGCTTCGGCTTGCCTTTTCTGTTCACGCTCCTCAGCCTCAACCTGAGCCTTGAGACGGGCTGTCTCCGCATCAATCTCCCACTGTGACCGCGGGTCCAATCTCGGGCCTGGTTGTCGCTGCTGTGTGTGCCGTGGGGGTTGTGCGGGCTGTGTGGGCCGTGGAGGCTGTGCAGGTCGCTGTAGCTGTTGGTGCTGGCTTGAACCGCCTACGCCTGTGGCGAGTGGCGGCAGAGAGGCACGCTTCGCGGCATTGTTATTGCTTGTGTATGAAGGTGGTGGTGGTTGGAAGTTAGTTTGTGAATCTCGAGCATCTGGAAGCGGTGCCTTTTCAGGTGGACACTGTGACGATGATGGGGTATAAGCTGGCGGTGGTGGGGGTTCTGGCGTCATTACAGGTTTTGTAGTGTTTGGGGCTTCCAGGGGAGACGAGCCCTTCCTGGCCCGAAGTCCCCCACTGTTCTTTCGCGCACCAGCACTGTTGATGTGAAACTGTTCGCTCAGATCGCTGAAGAACAAATCGCGGATGACGGCTGCTCCAAGGAGCAAGGTGACTTCAAGACCTTTGTAATCTTCCAGCTCGACGCGGTACAGGTTGGGCTCCATGACGGTCAATTCCTTCAGGCCCGAGAACATAGCGACGGCAATATCGCCTTCTTTGCTCTTCTTTGCTTTCTTGCCTGTGGGATCGGTTGACTTTCCTACCATGTAGCATGTCATGTCCTTGCCCAGCCTGCCCTCTTTTCGCCACGCAAAATTGATCCTGGGCGTGTTGACATCAGCGCCAGGGTCGTTCAAGGTGCGGTCGAGATCAGAATTGCTCGGGGTCCTGAAGGCGACCTGAGGCAGGCTAAACTCCCAGTTGACAGTGCTGCTCCACTTGGCTGTCGTTTGCGAAACCACCACACGCATATCAGGGTTGTATAGCTGGATTGCAAACTCGGTAGGGTAGATTGGCTGAGGTGGTGGCGGAACTCCTCCATTCCTGCGAATTTCTTCTTGGGAAAGGGTCGGGTGAGTCCACCCAGGCTTAGACATCACCTCGCCATAGAGAATGTCAGGGTTGCGAGAGTCAAACAGGGCGGCGGCGTATGTGTTCTTCGCATTCGGGGCGGTTGGATCGAGATGATGGAGGGCGTACTGGGCTTCGGCCTCAGAGCCATGCTGGGTAAAGTAGAAGGACTCGTGGTGTTTGATTTTCTCAGTCGAGGGCTTGAGGAAGAAGGCTGGACAGTGTTAGCAGCAGTGCGATGACGATTAGCGGGAGGATCAGGCCGGGAGCCATACTGGGGAGATTCTCGTCTAACATGGCGGCATACCGTGCTGGCGCAAGTTGTCCTAAAGATTGACTGTGTCCCAAGACGGTTGCAGATGCTAGAACTCAGCAGTGAAGGCTCGACAGCGGCGTGGAGGAGGTTTTGGTTGTGCCAGGCCCATACGCGTCTTCGATGAGGCTGTACGGGCACATCCCTGCACATGCATCGGGAACCGGTTGCCCAATGACGAACACGTGCCCCGCCACACTGGCCATCTATTCATAGCACCCATGCATGCACTAGGCGGGCACTTCCAATCACTGCTTCCAATGCCTCTCTTCTGCCTTTCTCCATCTGTACATCCTTGCGAACCCCATCGCATTCGCTGCAGAACCGCGATGCCTTGACCTTGCTCTTTCACATAAGCAAAACTCCAGCTCGTGCCGCATATACACGATACACGCAATGCTTCGTCGCACGTTGTTTCACCACGGCCTATAGCACAGCCGAACAGGGAGGCCAAAAATCCGTCTAAGCCCCCTCAGTATAGGGCGATCCATATCTGCCTACACGAGGCAGACTCTATCCATCTCACTCCACATTGCTCTCTCGCTTACGCGGCTTCGCACTGACGACATCCTTCCGCCCCGCCCCGTCGGCCTGGCTAGTGGTCTTTGCAAAATGTTCCTTGTCAATTCTAGAATGAACCTACCAATGTTACTGAAGAAGACGTACTTTCTTCACGAACTCTATTACCCCAGGCCAGCTGCCGTTCCCGCGGACGATCGTTTTCTGAACAGTCTGCACATCATGAACCGGTTGTGCATTTGCGTTCTTACCCCCCGTTTTTCCGCAGATTCGCCGAAAACATCAGCAGTAAGACCGAACAATTACGAGGCTCTCTGTAATTGCATCGTCAGTGCTTGGCGATTCTTGCAGTCCCCAAAAAGTCCGTATGGCATCACTTTGCAGGAGCGAAGCCACTGACAAGACGCCTGTGTTAAGTCACCTGACCTTCTTTCTACCCTTTTTGATGTTGCAGTGTATATGAACAAATTAGAGGATACACACCAATGCTCTGTCTTACTAGAACCAAAATGCTGCAATCACAGGATAAAGATGCCACCGAGTCCAACATCGCAAGTTTTTTGTTGGACCTTTCTCCAAGAATACTCGGACGGAAAGATTTCACCGCACAAACTGTCCTCGCCTATTCTGTACGAAGACACGAATGTGCATCGAAATCGAGTGGTTGAGCCAGGTCGAAGTGTCAATCCAACATGTGAACTAGACTCTTGTGCACAAAAGTCTTGCATAGGAAGCTTGCCACGTTCGAAGACTTCTGCCAAGACAACCCTACATTTGATTGTATGAGAATGGGTGCATTAGGTTGGAATGCACATCAAATGACTTTTAGCTTGAATTGACTTATGCACGAATCCTGGTTGGATAATGTGTTACATTATCTTGTGTTCATATTCGATCGTGTCTCTCAACACAATGAGCGGTGAGCTCGAGAATCTAACTTTGCTTTTTTTGCTGTTCCAATAGAAAAGAGTCTCCAACCTGATTGTAGGAAGCTCCGTGGAGAAAACCTGTCGAGCCCGTGTGTCCCTCAACATGAGCCTGTTCTCATTTCTCGTCAATGAATACAAACTTTTCTTTCTCTTTTCTTGGCGCGATTGGCTTACAACAATCGTGCCAATCTGCTTGTTCACAGCTCCACTGAGCATCAACCTACCCGTGCATGAAGCTGTGTGGAACGGCTCCTTCGTGCTCGTGTGGTCCATACTGTACATTTATTCTTTCAACCTTTTCACACCCTATACCATCCGGCAAAATATCTATCCGTGCCACTTGGCGACGATGTGCTATCTCATGGATGCTGTTCTTTGCAGTTGGCCTCTTTTATCCTCAAATAATCGCGGAAAACATTATCCATGGGATTTTCACTTTGTTCCTCTCATTGCCTGGACCTGGACAACATTGGATTGGAAAGAACATCGTCGCCATGTCAGTCATGGCTGCAGCCATGTTATCAACATCGCGAAAACTCATGAATGTAAAGGCGCCTAACAACTGGGAACACATCTTTGGAATATCGATATGGTCAGGATTCGCCACCCCTATCCAAGATCTTCGCGATCAAATGGGGGACAGGCACCAAGGGCGACGCACTTTACCACTTACCTTTGGCGACGAAATGGCACGCTATATCGCCGCTCTTATCCTGGTACCCGCCTCATTCGTAGCTGTATATATCCTGGGTCTGGGAAACAACGCTCCGTGGCTGTTGGCACTCATGCATACGCTTCTAAGTTATCGCGTCTTGGCCTTCAGGGAAAGAAAGGCTGACCATGACTCATACATGGTAAACATATCATCATCTGATTTTTGTCTGATCTGCTAATCAATGTTGAAGCTTTTGTCTTGCATCTTCTGTATTCTGGCGTTCTTGAGTTCATCCCAAGAAATTGGATTGATACTACAAGATAGTTCTCTCGAAGCTAGAATTCTGAACCTTTTTTGCGAGAGATTCTCAACACTCCGATCGAACGATACATCATATAGCAACGAGTTTCAAGACAGTCTAGAATCTATTTAAGGGACTATATACGGTAACTTAGCGGATCGCTCGTGGCGAAAGTTTGCTACGACCATCAGTACAGCAATTCAAAACGTCTGGAGTCGCTCGCTCTGATATCTCGATTGGAAAGGAAATTCAAACCACTCTTTTCGACATCATGTTGAGTTCACTTTGTCTACGAGACGGGACATGATGCTTGCCACGGCCAGCTTCTTGGGCCGCTCATAATTCAATCGGCTGCTTGTGCCCACTCCACCAATTTCATTGCGTATTGGAAGGAGTCCGCTTTCGCGCTGAAACTCAAACCATACAAAGAGCGAAGCTCATCAAATTCTCTGATGCACAATACAAGCGTCTATGCTGTGGCACCGCAGGTCAGGTGAAGTCGTTCCAAAGCCATAGACATATACGTGGTTGAGTAATCATCCAACTCATTGGCCGGCATACTGTTTGTTTATTTCTCGGAAGCAGTGGTAGCTCTACTTGGTACCTCGTGTTCGCTTACCCATTTGAACTTCTCACGTTACACAAGTGTAGTGTCCTATCAGCTCTCACGTTACACAGGTGTGCTGTCCGATCAGCTGATGAATCCTTTGGGAAACCAAATCGCGTCTGACTCAACCACGACGCGACTCCCCACATTATCCATAATATACGAGCGAGGTAAGAGTCCCCAGATCAACAGCAACGCTAGTTGCACATCGCGCCCCCGTACCATATTATACTATACCACGCTCGACAGCGCTATACTATACTCCACTACATTTTACGCTATATCCAGATCGCATCCTCCCCGCACTACGTTGTAACGGCGACATTTCCCGCACCATCATGGCCCCACACATCTACTGGCGGGTCGAAGACGCAGAGTCTAGTGCCCAGTACGTCGACGACGAAGGCATAATTGCAGGGGAACGCAATCCCATCGTGGACTTTACATCATCCAAAACAGGTTTGCTATGGCACAAGCTTGAGCAGCATCTGGATTGGGGCAACAGAAACCCTACGCCTTTCGTTTCGGTATACAGCGATATGAATGTGGCGTGGCGAGAAGCATATCGGAGAGTGAACACAGGAAAGCAGGATGTGAGAATCTATAAAGTTGATACGGATCAAAGTGTTGAAAAAATGGAGTATCGCAATATCCGCCGTCTTGCCAACAAATTGGGCGTGCAAATCCCAGAGTACGCGTGGCACAACTCTTTGCACGAGTATATCTTTCTCTCTTATGTTCCGGATAGCGCCATTGTAAAATTTTGGGAACTGTAGTAGACTAGAATCTCCAACCTCATGTACGGAGAAGACAGGGTAGTCAACCATCAAGCCAGACTGGTATAGAGACCAAGCAATACTAAACTGAGTATTGGAAGTTCTCCAACCGGAAATCTACTTCATAAGTTGACTCTCGCTTGGTTCGATAACTTTTCAGGCTTGAGACATCGAGCGCAGGGCCTCAGTTCACCAACTCTTACAATGAAGCTCATTGAGTTTATCGATATTATTTAATCCACACAGTTTAATCCACAAAGTGGAATCCAGATTGCTATATTTACTAGTAGCACCAGCAGTAGCATTTGAAAGTTCAAGAGTGCGTCTACCGCAAGGCAAGTCTGCATTTGGAAGCATCAGTGAGCTCTATTGATATCATGGTGCTGATATACATATAGATATTGTGAGCATGATACTATCGAGACACAATGTTTTTTATCATTTAGACAAACTTCGCAGCTTCATGGAAGACGTCCGCGACGCGCACAAGCGGGCAAATAGATGAGCTAAGGAATTATTCTACGTCGAACACGTGTCGAAATGGCGCAGCTGGAACCCCTCTGGATTACCTCTCCTCGTACCTTTGTACTGTCTTTCTCCTTGTGTTTTGCGCAATCATTGAGTTTAGTCTAGATGTGGTTACTCAACACCTATGTGCTTTAACTCGAAGAATTTTATAGCGATTTATCGAACTATGCTATCCTGTCGCATTGCTGGCAGATAGATGAAGAGGTACTCTTTGGTGAGTTAGAAGACCCAGATCCTTATTCCAATCGTATTGGGTATAAGAAGATCAAAGATTTCTGCGTAAAAGCATATAGAAGGCATCTGGCGTATGACGGCGTCGATACTTGCTGAATTGACAAGAAGTGCAGCACTGAACTCAACGAAGTCACTGACAACATGTAAACCTACTACAATTGAGCGAAAATATGTTACGTTTACGATGTCAATTCGATAAGGGAATCTAGCTCAAGCTCATGGTTCACCCGAGGTTGGACACTCTAGGAACTCTTGCACCTCCTAAGTTACATTTCTTCACCTACTTGTGGAAATCGGGTGGCTCTAGAAGACGGCTAGTGTCGAATATAGGAATGATAACGGGAATTCCGGTTTTGGCTTAATACTTAGCCTAATTGTTGCAACGTGACCTGAGCCGTCATTGCCGTTTGCGCTGTCTAAGGATGCTGACGCAGCACAGCGGCTTTATCTCCGTATTGAAACTTCTTTGGAACACAATTCATTGGAAATTTCTTTTTGGAGGATGTTACTCTACTAACCACTAACGTCTGCATCGATTTATGCGTGCATTTCCAAGGATCAACCCGCAGATGCAGCCACACCGCGTGATGTGTCACTGTACCATTGGTTCCAACATAGCATAGGACCTCCACAAGACACTAACTTCGTTCCGATTCATTTCTTATAAGCTGAACTCAGGAATCGTTGGCACTCCCTATGTAACCACAGTCCTAAATTACAGATTCACTACAAATTCGAACAAAACACACAATGAGCCTTTGTGTATTGTGCAATCGCACTTTCGGTGGCGAGGGAGCACTCAAACAACATGAAGCGGACTCACCAAAGCATGCGCGACCTTTTGGCTGCAAGTCATGCAACCGCACCTTCGGTAGCCTAGACGCACTCGCCCAGCACCAACACGATTCTCCAGCCCACCGAAAACCCAGAAAAGACTCAGTCACGTCTTCCGTTGCACTTGCTTCATCTGTTCCCTGTGTCCCTTTGCTGCTCCCTACAACCTCAAATGTCCGTTCAACAATACGCAACCGTCAGCGAAGTGGTCGCGCCCAGACACAGAACACTTCCCACACAAACTCAAGCTTTGACCTGCCATTCGCAGTGCTTGAAAATCGAATGCAATCTCTTACTATACCGGACTCACAGACATCCATCGTAGCGCCAAAAGTAGATCCAGCGCACACCAACACGCGGCAAGAGGAGACAAGGACTTTCTTCACATTTCCCGAATTGCACCAAAGAATTGCCGAAGCGGTCGTGCCCATGATAGCGTCAACATGGTTCAACCCCAATATAGAAGCTCATTCCGATACTGAGTACGATGCGAATATCATGGGACGGTTTGAATGCGAAAACAAAAGATGCAAAAAGAAGCAATGGAGCAGTAAAGTTGTAGCAGTTTGGATTAAGGGATATCCTCGGAATGGATACAATGCCATTGTTTACAATCAGCATTGCAAGTCTTGCGACCGATTGGGAAGCTTTAATCTGGACGAGGAATCGTATGTGGAGCGGATTGCGTACAGGCTTAAGAAATGGGCAGGCGTAAGGCTTGAGCCACCCCCATTTCATGGGCCGAGTAAGAGACCCCATGAGAGTGAGCGCTGCGAGGGCTGTAAAGTGGGACATTGCCCATGGGTTGACCATTCCTGATAGCAATACGTATCTTCATCATAGTGGTATGTGGCGATGAGGAGAGGCGGAACCTCGCTGCATCGGCACTGACAGATATCAATATACGCACAACCCATAGGTTGTTTATCGATATCGCCCTGGTCAAAAAGGCCCTAATTCTGTACACAAGTAGCGGTCAACGTCGTTGATCACATTTACACATATATAGCCAGTATAATAAGGCTGTAAAACGCACTGCTAGCATAGGGACAGGGCTTAAAAGTACTTTAGGATAGTTTCTGACTACTTCTAGCGAAGACTCCTCGCTACCACAGTGCGAAGAGAGCGTTAAGAAGGCAACTCTATAGTACGCCTCTACTTGATTATACAAAGAGAAGTCAAAGATGATTGGATATAAAAGAGTATGAATCAGTCTCGCACTTCTCTAAGAAATTTCTTGCTGCTACACGCAACCCTTGCAGTGTACCTGCTGTCCTACACAGTTCTATGTACCTCTAAGTAACACTATGTGTAATAATTTGACCACGCAACCTAGCCTATATTAGCTGAGATCTGAACAAGATCCAATTTAAACCCCTGTTAGCAGGTGTGTACAAGCTAGCTGTTATAGTTAATGTATAGATTTTGGATATTTTTGTGTATAAGCATCATAACGCTACAAAGGTGGATCCCGGGATCGCGAGACGCACAGTGTTATGGGACAAAGCGTAGGTGCTCTGACTCTGGGAAACATCATTCTTTCCCTGGAAACAAAGAACTACGGTATTTGTGCCGGATTATTCATATCTATGAGGAAGAAGTACTAGCAGACCTGTGATGGATGGGCATGCTCAAAAGAGCTCTACACTGTTCAGAGCTGCACAAAGCACTCCCATCGTCAGCCATATCTAAAAATTATCGCCTCGTGCGCGAGGGTACGGTCGGAGCGAGTTGGACATCATCCCTACTAGCGGCGTCAAGATCAAGGCCAAATCGTATCCATTGCTTTTCTAAGTTACATCACTTGGCTAACTAACATTTGCGCAAAAGCGTCAGTGAATGAGCACCAGTTCACTGGCACAAACTGTGAGAATGTCAACCGTCTATACCAGTGATCCGGTACTGCTTGACTGGCGACTCTCAACATATATCCTAAATGTTAAGCTGCGCACACAGCCGAGCGAATGTAAGGCGCTTCCTTTGCCGCCGCATGCGCTGATTGCGGCTGCGTCATCACCATTGGGCACTAGGTTCATTTGTTAACCACACTCAATTGCATGTGGATTCTATTAGTGGCCCAATTTTCCTTGATCCTGTCACCATTATTGCTTCGAGATGTAGAGCGCAGTTGGCCTCGTCGGAATGTAATTATAAGATCGATTGCGAAATTTCAAAGTAAACATGCGCATGGTATTGAAAAGCCTTTTGGACAACACAGCCCTCATAGTAGATGAGTAGGAACCACATCTGTTCGTGTCTCTTTTCTCTACCCCATTTTCGTCTTCACTACCTTTTCGTTTGTGCCTTTCTTCCTTTTTTCTTACGTTTTTTCTTCTTCTTGGTGCACTTCTGCTGCTCTTGGAGGGGCTTATGTCCTTCCATTACATCCTCACTTTTCTTCGCCTTTTTTAGCTCCTCCTTCTTTTTCTTCTTCTTTTTCGTCTTCTTCTTCTTCTTCTTCTTCTTCTTCTTCGTTTTCTCTTCCTGTCCCAAAATCTTGCTTTTTTCATTTTTGTTGGCTTTTTCCTTTAGCTTACACTCCCTTTCATTCTGCTCCTTTTCTTCCTTCGTACATGAAGAACCTTGTTTCCATCTCGATAATCCAAACAACTCACTCCCACTCCAAAAGCCAGACCCCACCATAGAATCAAGGGCGTCCCTTATGAGAATCTTCCACTTATCCCAGCTTGGTACTCTCCATTCCCTCTGCTGAAATTGCACATTCTTAAAACGCGTAATCCAGTTTTTGGTGTCATCTACGGGCCAAATCTGGTAACGAAAGTCTTCTGCTCCCTTTACCATTGGGTGCACACTGTACATTTGCAAGCTAGTATGGCTTGATGTTGCTGCCCAATGGATAATTGGAGCCTCGATCATTTGGAAGTTTGTAAGCCCAATTGGATTGAACCTCTGGGGAGGTGGTGGAGATAGTACCACAACCGTTTTTCCTCTTGATACTGACCACGCAAATAGTGCCGATGCTCCTTCGATATACTTGGTCCAACTCGATTTAGTTTTATCATGATTTGGGCACAAGGGATTCTTTCTGTCCATGAGGAGCCCCATCACGGTTGTCAAAGTCTGCATATCATGTTCATCTGCCCATCTTTGAGCCTCTTCACGTAAAATACCAGTCCATAAGACCTGAGCATTGGGTCGCCACGATTGTCTAAACTGTTCGATGATTTGTTTTTCTTCTTCGATCGTGAGGTACTGGCGCAACACTGGCATCGACGACGATAGATAGTATCGAGCGTCTTGCGGAAAGTGCGTTATATGTATCGCGGTTGGCATTGCAGCTATGTTAGAGTGATGGTTCATATTGATTCTTGAAAAGTTGGGAATCGTGGTTGTGCTTGTGCTTTATGTTTCCATTCGCGGCTTAGATGTCTGGGGGATGACACAAATCTCCCCGCTAGAATGCGGGGAAGGACTGGGATACACGCTCCAGCACAATTTGTACAAACCTTAGCTACGTACATCGATGTGAAGCATGTGCTTGTCGGTAGATCGATCTGCCGGCCTGTATCCACTCAAAATCGTCTCTAGTGCTGTACCAAACTGTCACCTTCTAGGAACAATCGAAGATGAAAATTGCATTGAGCGAATTGAATTGCAGAGACATGTATTGAAGCCAATCTGCGATGGGCTCATATGGTTGGGGCATGGTCAAAGCGTGCGGCTATGGTACCTTGGCTCTAGCGTATACCCGCAGCGGGGTTGGCATGATTGTACGAAGCTCATGGCCAATTCACAACCTCACAACACCGGCTAAACCATTTTTCCCTGTTTCTTTTATGCCTGAGGAACGAGTTTGCTCTGAGTAGCTACGTAGGTGAATCCGTAAGATACGCTAAGCGCGCTCAAATTTCGAGAGCCGCAGTAAACAATAACAACGCACGAAGGAGCAAAGCCAAACGCTCTCACTCCGCCAAATGCAAATCTGCGTCGCTACCATCTGACCAAATGCTACTCGTGGCTGTATCCTAACATTCGGCTTTGACTCTCTCGCTTTCTAGCTTACCAAAGAGAACCTCGTGTCCTTCGAAGCGGCGCATTCTTAAATTCTGTCATCGCAACGCACGGCATCCCCCTCGCGGAACGCCAGCGGTGCCAATATCGACGACATTGTGGGTACATTGGCGCGATTTGAATAAACATAACACATTGCACTGCAATATAGAGGTAATTCATTCGGCAGCACTCAGGTCTGGATGCGTTACTAGCAAAAAGACACATACTGCGAAATACAGTGCACTGGTAAATCAGCGAGCGCCTCAGCTCCGTCAAGATCGCGCTTGCGCTATGCTGAGACAGTCCCATGAGATCGCCACAGCCCACCCAATTCGAAGCAAGGGATTTCAGCTCGATGCGGAAAAGGAGTGCTCCTGTTGTCAGTGCTTCGCAAGCGGAGTAATGAGGATTTTACCACCCGTGGCACCGCATAGCGAGAATGGAGACGCGGTAGATGCAAATAAAATCAGAAGGCTCATAGACGAAAGTTACAAGCCAGGAATCTAGTGCAATGCAGCGCTCGTACTCTCTGAGTTTTTATTGTTCACTTATGCGCGTAATTGCACTTTTGTTAGCGTCAACGTTACATTGCACGTTCTCTCGTTTCGGACTCGTTTTGTCCCAGTTTCTGGCTGTGTCTAAATAGACATAGGTCTTGATTCGGTTCGCGCAGTGGACGTGTCATTCCTGGACTCCGGAACAAGATGGAGGAGCTAGCTCTCAGACGACAGAAAGGCGCTAGTGTCAAGTGTGTATTCTAAGGCTATCATAGCTATATAGTTGTTGTCAGCGTTTTTGGGAAAGAAAATGGTGTCGATGTTCTACTAAAGCGGTTTTTCAGTTCCAATGAATGCATATCACCGTGTGCTCTCTTCTTGGTTCTTGTAGGATGCAATACCCTGTGCTGTAGTACATTTACCGTGACCCGACTACTTATCATTATTGATAGCTTATTGCGCATGAAACCAAGAGGAACGCGCTTCATCTAAGCCAAATCTCTGTTTTAGGATTTCGTGGGGCAACTATATCAGCTGAACGAGATCATTCATCGGCACAACCATGACTATGGCGGAAGGCAACACCCGTACCGGATGTCAGAATGTATCATTTCTTCTCACAACGCCCACCTTCTATCACATCCACAAAATAGTATCGAACCAGCGGAGCCTCTTTATTCCGTACTACATTCCCATAACTTCGTCGCCAAGACAAGCGGGAACCTGCCCAACTATCTCATCACATATCCCTCCCTTCTCACAATCCTTAAGCCTCGATATCCTGTCTCAAATTCCCTCCAAGACCAGACCACCTCACAGCCACAACCCTCACACTTACAGCCACGGACACTCCTCCGTCCGATGCCCATATGCCTCAGCCCCATCATTCCGCATCGGATCGAAACTCTCAATACACCACTGACACGGAACGGCATACCGCTTGCCAAAACAGGTCTCTTTCTCCTTCCTCGCGCGCTCCAGCGCCCTACGTTTCTCTTCTTCTCGACACCTCACTGACTTGTGCTGGGCGGCGAACTGCTTGCGCTCGGGGTCATTGGCGCAGTGAAGGCAGTGCAACTCTCGAGTACATTCGGCCTTCACATGTCGATCCGAGTCACAGCGGGTGCAGAAGCGGAATCTGCCGTAGAGCGTATGGGTGGGGTTATCGACGGCGTTGGTGGCAGAGAAGGTGGCTTTGAGTTCCGAGTAGGCGGACGCGGATGACGGGGTAGTAGAGCCGCTGCTTGTCATGAGGAGAGCGGCGATAAGCGTGGCGACGGCGTCGTTACCTGCATTATGGAGATACGGCTCGTCGATGCCGTAGTGTTCCAGCAAGTGCTGGAGCCGCATCAAACGGCCGGGCTCAGCGAGACCTTGTTCGCGGGCGAGGACTTGCGTGTCAAGAGTGGCTACGATAGTGCCGAGACTTTCGAGATCAAGCCCAAAACGTGCTTTGATCATGTTATAGTCGTTTTCAACCGCATGGCCGATGAGTACGACTGGTCGGGCGTACCGGTGCGAGTCGTAGCGAAGGAAGACAGATTGCAGCATCTCCTTCGCAGATTGGATGCTAGCAAAGGTGGTAGTTCCAAATTGAAATTTCTCCGGATAACCAAGACAGAGGTCCTTGTTGACGAGATGGACGTTGGGCTTGATGCAGAGGTGGTGCGTACCCAGCTTAGAGAGAATAGACCAAGGGGATTGGGGGCTCGAGGACGGAATGTCTCGCGGATCGAGGATGCAGACACCTAGCTCAGTTACCAAGGTGGGATCGTGCTCGAACCATTCCACATCTAGGGCGACGACGATGGCGTCTTGCAGGGCGTTTAGGGCGGCAGTGTTCTGGTTCAGATGCGATTTGCGATCCTTGGAACTAATTCCTAGCCAGTGCTTGAGAATGGTAGATTGATCGAGACTACAGTTGTTGATTTTGGCTTGAACATACTGCTTCAGGTAACCTACCGGCATCCCAGGGTCAGGCCGAGCCATGGCTGAACGGTGATGCTTGAATTGTCTTGATCTAGACTTGTCTGGTTTGTGTGCTAGGGGATATAAAGTGAAAGCCGATAATGGTAGACTGGTGCGTGGTTGATAGATAGGGTAAGAACATGATCCAGTGAGCAATTGCATAAAAGGCGCGTTTGATGACATTGTGAAGAGTTGGTTGTGTGGACAACAATGCGGGGTGTAGGGTGACATGGCAATGATGGTGCGTTGTTGCTGCTGGTGTTGCGGAGAATTTGTTCGTGAGATATATCTGGCTCGTAATCGAACATTCGAAAGGAGAAAAACTTTTAGAGGATAGTTATATGTATGTTGTGTTTAGATCACGCATGGAAAAGAAGGGATGCTATGATTGGTGCCAGAAGTCGACTTGGTCGTCGACCATGGTTTAGGACGTTGGACACCAACACGTCACTAGGCAACACCTACGAAACTACTATCAACACCATAAATTACTCCAGATAACTAACAACACTTGAGAATCATAAAATGGACAATTCTGACACTGTGAGGCGGATACGGCAACTGAAAACGCCTATAAAACGCCTGCTGACAATATTAATTACGCCACCCAGCTACCACCACACGATGATCCTCAAAACAAACACTAACACAGCAAAATTGATAGGTTTCCTAGGCAAAAGCCATGATCACCGTTTACATCAATCACTAGCAAGATTACGGGAGCAACACAATTGAACTTGAACAATTATTCATATTAAATGAGGCTAGTATAGCGCGCGCGGCCGGTCACTCGGCCCACACACGGACAATCTCATTGAACGTCTTGAACACATGAGTTGGGGTATATCTTCATTTTTTACGCATTCAACGGTAGTCTAACAAACTACCTTGCATTATACACATCGAAGCAAGACGCTTAGTGCTTCTCGGCCGTGGCGGAGACACTCTGGCGCCTCTCAATGTCGGCAGCCTGCTCCTCAGTGCCAAGGTGACCAGTGGGCAGCAGGTTGAGATTATCTTCCTGCTTGTCCATGGTGCGGTAGGCAAAGTGGAAAGCAATACCGGTGACGAAGGAGATGATGGCGACGCTGCCGTAGTTCCAGGTGATGTGGGGGTCGGCAGTAAGAGGAGTGAAAGCCTGAGCAAGGGCAGCGGAAAAGGCGGTGGTGAACAGCTGGACGGACTGCACTAGAGACCTCATGTTCTTTGGCGCCTTGGTGAAAGCGTACTCGAGGGTCGTGACGGAGGCAAAGATCTCGGAGATGGCAATGAGGACGTAGACACCGGTGACAGCCCAGACAGAAATGTCGGTCTTGTAGTTGGGGTCGTGGGTCTCGTAGTAGCCAGAGGTCTTGTAGATGTAGTGCTGGAGAACGGCAGCCCAGACCATGGCAAAGGCTCCGAGGATGAAACCAGCGGTAATCTTCTTGATGGGGGTGAAGCGGATTCCGCGCTTGCGAAGGAAGGGGTACACGAGGGTATCCATAATAGGGACCTGGAATGAGGGTTAGTAACGTTTCCATGCCTAACGAAATCCAGAGCAACTTACAATAATAATGATGGCGATGGGGTCAAGGTTGGACAGAATGTCGTTGGGGACACCACCGAGCTTCATGGTAGCACACATTTGGGTCAAGTTGGAGTCCATCTGACGGTAGGCGAGCCAGAAGATGGGAACCCAGAAGAAGACAGAACAAGCTCCGAATCCACGAGCGACCTCATCAACCCAGGCGTCGTCAAAGTTGTACCAGCTGGGCTTGTTGGCGCCGAGAGTAGAAGGCTTCACTGCGTTCCACATCTGTCCGTTGTTCCAGTTCTTCCAGGTCTTGACAGGGTTGACACTTGCGCCGTTACCGAGAGCCTTGAAGAACAGCTTGAAAGCTGGGCCCATGACATTGCCGCTCGGAGGGCGGAGGATGTAGAATTTCTTGCAGATAAGCAGAACTGGGATGGCAATGACGAACATGACGGTGGGAATCAGATAAGCCAGCCAGAAACCAACGTATCTCTCCGCATAGACCATGCTGATCTGGCCGACGAGAGCACCAATGTTGATGAAGAAGTAGAACCAGTTGTAGATGCGGGTGGCGGTGACGGCAGGGTCGACAATGACGCGCTCAGTTCCACGGGTCTCGACACGCATCTTCTCCTGGGGAACCTGTTCGGCAATAAGGGGCGAGATGTTGGGCTTGAAGGTTCCCGTTCCCAGACCCATGATGATGAGACCGAGAATGAAGACGCCGAGAGAAGTGTTGGCGTTTTCGAGGACCTTGGGAGCAGCGGAAGCGACAAGAATCAAATGACCGATTTCAGCAATCAGGACAGAGTAGAGAATGGTCTTGAAGCGACCCAGGTAGGTGTCGGCAACCCAGGCACCGAACAGAGGGCAGACGTAGACCCAGAAGGCGTTGAAAGTGGTCAGACTGAAGGCGACCTGCTTGCCCATGTCCAGAGCACCAGGCTGGGCTTCGGCATCGTTGGGGTCGACAGCAGCACCCGTAGGGGTCTTGAGGGGTCTGGCGATGAAGTTGGAGTAGACGGCAACGGTACCATAGTAACTCATACGCTCGACCAACTCAACAAAGGCGATCTAGATAGGCGGGTCAGCATGGTTCTCGCATGGTGTCTGGCACGGCAAGAGACGTACTGTGTAGATCTTCCAGGGAATCTTGGCAGGGACACGGCGGAGGGTAGCGAGATCCTCCTCGGTGGGGAAGTCATCGCCCTCAGCGAGATAGGCCTCCTGGAGCGTGGCCTTGCCCTCGGAGTGAAGGTAGGCGGGTGCACCAGTAGAGTGAAGCTCAGGGTGCTGGCGCGTGGGATCGCCTGAAGCGTCCACCAGGGCAGGGTCCAAGCCTACGGCTTGCTGTGAATGTGTTAGCAGGCATGATAGAGGTTGTTCCGTGGCCGGAGAGCACGCACGACTTCTGCAGCGTCACCGACAGCCATGTTGTTGTTGGTGTAAGGGCAGCTTGTGTCAATTGTCCCGGGAGGAGTCGAGAGGCAGAGAGTGAGTGAGGGGGCCCTGGGGAAGAAGACGAGAGGAAACGACCGACTGGTGGTGTATTTAATTAAAGCACGTAAATCACGGGTCCAACGTCGTGCTCTCCAGCTTCAGGCTGAATAAGGAAGGCGGGCACGCCGAGCAGGGATCAGCGGCGTATTGACACTTTCACCGTGTGTACCATCAGCAAACCACCCATTGCCACCACGGCTGGGACTCCCAAGAGGGCAATCGGCGCGTGTGAACTGGATGCGGCACGAAGCTGTTTTCGCACCGCATCGCCGAGGCGGTACGGCCTACTCAAGCCTCGCCAAGTTGCTAACCACCACTGGCAAGCTGGAGGACAAGAGAGCTTGCCCCGTGCAAGATAACAATTCGCGGTGGCGCCCAGCTGGCAGGCCTCGGACGTTATCTCCTGCCTAAAGCGGCCAACGGCTACCCCGCTACCAACCCTCCCAAGAAACGCCCAGATGCGCGACCCGGCGGATGGGTGTGGTCGGGCCATGCATGGTATCAGTGAGCATGTCGCTTGCGACCGTGCAAAAGGCTTTGAATACGGGGAATTGTGGACCGAGGCATGACACCATCGCCGACGCAGCCAACCAGCGGCCACGGCTGTGTTCGATATCTGAGGAAATCGCCCTGGGGATAGGATAAGAGAAAGCCCAGGTCCAGGCCGGAGTGTAAGATGATGGGCTAGAAGCTTAGGGTCTTAGCCGGGCTGGCCAAGCACCCGCCATGCGCGCTACCATTTGCCCTACGGACAGTGGCTTGTCTGAGATCCGCTGCAGCGTCGCATATTGGAATGTTCCTTGGGCCCCTAAGGGCTGGGCGTTCGGACGTTATCAAACAGGAGGCCAGGAACGTCGGCGCCCACCGTCGGGTGTGGCAGGGTGTGGCAGCACAGGACAGCCCATGAAGGGCCGAGGGAGGACAAGCTTCAGCCAGCGACCGAGAAGCATCCGCGCGACAAGACGGGCCAGGTTATCTTTTTTTTTTCGTAGTGCGCCCAGCGATGCTTGCTCGCAAAGTCAACATCTGAGTCAGCCCCTCCTATTGGCGCGGTGCTGGTCGTGTGCCAGCGCTAGCGAGCGGCGTTACTGTACTCCGTACAACCCACGAGCATGGGGCTTTTCCTTTGCCAGAGCGGGCAGACGGGCAGACGTGTGGCGTTTTGAGTGTACGCAGGCTGACTTCATGATCCGTGTTGGATTGATAGAGCAAAGAGTGGGGATTGGATTGGGACGACGTCTGATCGTCGCTTAGAATGAACCCAGAGAGCAACTGCAGGCCTCGGCAACTCTTTCCTCGCACGTGTGTCGTGCGACCATCCCACCTTATCGCCTGTCCGCATCCTTCAATTTCAGCGCGGATATTCCGAGCCAGAGGGAGATTGCGATTGATAACAGCCCAGTTGTATGCGCACACTGTTCTTCTCGAAGCGACTGACCAACCCAAGATGCCATGTCCCAGGGCCCGCCCACCAGCCAGGGCCCTCCCGCACATCGCATGCGGGCAGCCAGAGGAGCGCGTCTACTAGACCCGTACCAATGAGCAACACGGGGATGGTAGCACAGTAGTGCACTGAACCTTTCCCGGCGCTGAGGTAGTTGTGGGTAAAAAGCAGGCCCCCCGCCGCTTGTCTTCGCTTCCCCATTCCATCTCGCCCGCCGGGGGACGCCTGGGGAGTCTTGGCACCTCGAGACAATAGCGAGGTTGCATCAACCGCTGCGGCGAACCACGCCACCCGCTCGTGGCCCTTGGATAAGCCGTGATACCCATCATGATGTGCGAATACCAAGACCGAGATATCCGTCGACATGCATATGGTTCGTGATCTCTGCCGAGTGGGTCCCGTGGACGGCACGTGACGATTTCCCGGAACAGACCTGAGGCCTCTTTTGAAGGACCACGCTATTCCTGCCTCACAGAATAGTATGATGTGCAGTTTCTTTATCATATAACAGCAAGTAATGCCTATATCACAGAACAGCAGACAATTTATACGGCACAGACATATCTCCCGTGAAACCCAACCCGCTCCTCACCGCATACCGACACTTAAAAAACCACACTCTTCTCCCTCAGCGCCATGAGCCTCTCCGGTGTAACCACACTCAGCGCCATTGCACCCCCAATCACCATCCCCAACAGCAGCACCAGCACCAAGTACCCCGCCTCGACCCGCTGCCCCAGCCCACCCTCTCTTCCCCTATTCTCCAGCGCCCACCTCCCCACCATCTTCTTCAACGGCTGCACCCCCTCCTTCTTCGCAAACTCCACCCCTCTCTTCATTCCAGGCAACCCATCAATACTCAACTGACTCTTCCATGCCCAATACCTATCCATCGACTCCTTCTCATCCCCCTCGTTGAACTTCTTCTCCTTCGCTGCAAAGTGTTTCTCAAGGATATCGCGATGGCCCTGGAATTCGTAGTAAGGTACAGAAAAGCCGCAGGATGTACCGCATTGGTGGACCGAGACGAGAATGATGCTGCGGGTGCTGAACTCAGTCTGGATTTTATGTGTCTCGACGAATGAAGCGAATTCCGGGGTTCCGTTTTCGAGGGCCACGCCCGTGCCCCAGAGGCGTACGATTTTGGGGGGCCCGGAGAAGGCGGTGAACTGTGTTTTGTGTCAATTTGCTCGTTCTAACTTGCTGTTTCTCACGACGTGGAAGAAACGGGTTGGGCCAAGTGGAAGAACTCACCATGACACAAATCCTCCCATTCCCTTCCTCATGCAAATGCGCGTGCGTTTCTACACCACTGCCCGTCATATCCATGTACCAGAATGTGCGCTCATCTATCACCCCAAATTTCTGGCCTCCTTTTGGCGAGACGTTAATGTGCCCTTGGCCGGAGAGTGGTGCCGTGCCGACCTACATGTTGTTAGTGAACTGGACCTGGTAATTTTTCTTTCGCTAAGGTAGAGAGAGGAGGTGACTTGCCCACAACATTTGCTGGGAATGGATCCATGGGACTAGGCTGTCGGGTATGGTTTCGTAGTAGACACCCATTGTGCCTTGCAGGGTCTGTTACTGGCGGAGGGCGGTGGTGGTGTAAGGTATATGCGGTGAGATGGTAGCGATGGTGAGTAGGCGGCCAGGTAGGTCGATGGTGACACCAAGGCCAGATCCGCGTGCGAATAGATCAAAGTCAAAGTCTGATTCAAATCCGTCCAACACTTCTTCTCTTCGTCTTTGCTCTTCCTTGTGTCAGGAAACGTCTAGCCAAGTCTAACCCCCAACCAAAAGATGAAAATCCCGGATTTGATATTTGGGTGACTCAACTCCTCGAGCCAGCTTCTTTTCTTCCTCGCAAGTACCTTCCCTCTCCGTGCACTTTGCGTATACTCTCCCCACCCGCGTATGTACCTCGGCCGCGGATCGCTGATCCGCACGTAGGCAGCAGTAGATGTGTGGGGGTCTGGCGATCCTCCTCTTTTTCCTCTATGCGCACAATCGATCCTCTGCTTGGAAAGCTATATTAGAACAAGTCAGATGTCATGAGGCGTAGAGAAAAAACGAGACACACGACATGTGATTTGTAAGTCGTTTTCCGAAGGTCACACATGTTAGGGTCCTAGTGGATTTAGAAATGTGGGGCAGGATGCACGTATGCGGGGATAACTGCGGGCAAAAGGGTAGACGAGCTCGGATAAACAGATTCTGTATACCGTATGCGCTACGGAGATATAAGTAACGTCCATCACTGTTAGTCGAAAATCATCCCGCGCCGAAATCAACCAAGTTTTTAGACGTTATTGTTTGTCGAAAGGCAATAAATTATGCAAGCTTGTGCTTGAACCAGAGGCTTTTTAACTATTTCCATCATCATAGCTAGTTACCCTAGAAACCATGAACTACTACGAATTTGAGGATGATATTGATCATTCTGTTTCTAGTCTCCAAAACCGCTTCGGCTCCTAACCCCTGCATAGCTATCGCTGCCAATATTTTTCGACACGTCAGAGGGCTTGCACAATGTCCATGTTTAGTCAACGGGAACATATATTGAGCTGCCCTGAGAAGGGCTGATTGATAAACCTAGAGCGTCGTGTAACGTGCTGTGCGAATCCGGTTATAAACTTTTCAGCGCCGCGACCTGACGACACTTGGTCGCGTAGATTTCGCTGAGACAGCTGTGTACTTGGTGCAAGTCATACGCCGCTCTTTTGACGCCGCCCTGGAAAGCGAATTCAAGATGTACAATTGCCGCACGAGCACGTATTTCTGGACATTGGTCAGTATATGGTGTCGCACGGTCGTTTTTAATTAGATGGTTCGATACATACCTTTCTCTCTGAGCCCCTCTGAGACTGCCACAAAACCATCTGGCACTTCATTTTCCAAATCTATATGTCCTCTCCACATTGCGGAACCGCGAAGGTATGTCGCTACCATATCTCCAGAATCAGCAAGCGCGCATAGAGCAGAGTAGTCTTCTGCTGATAGCTTTTCGGCCATATCTTTAGACTTGATCATGATATCCGCTCTTTCTTTGATAGCATCTCCACTAATCAATGACGTGCCGTCAGAGTTGCCGTTAGAATCTAGCGCCAGCATTGTCATGCATTCCAGAAGCGAACTCACCACTTCTGTTGCTGAGGGTCGGATGGTTGGACGTTTGCTGCAGCACCGCTTCACAAGGTGACTGATGGATTCCAATGGACTGGGATCCTGATTTTCGTTGGACCAAAGGAAATCACCCTTAGACGTCCAGTTACGAACAGCAGCCGCATCCGAACCCGATCCGTCAATGACCTCGTCAGCAAGGGCAAAAGGAGGAGATCCAGTCGCGCATTGCCAGATGAATATCCCCAAGCTCCAGATATCAGTGTAGATGTTGTGCTGCTTCTTAGGCATAGTCAGAATCTCGGGAGCTTCGTAGCGAATATCGTATTTCCCTCCAGTAGTGCGCTCCTTGAACAGGCGAGCACTCTCCAGATTCGTCAAGTACGGGGTGATGGTGCCGTCAGTGGATTCTAAGATGACTGTAGTGTCAGAAAGGCGTTTGACTAAGATCTCGACAGAATGGAGATACTCCATTGTCTTTGCGACCTCGTGTGCGACGCTCAGTCTCTGGGGCAGCGACTCTGGCCATTCCCCCTTTTTGATGGCATCCGCAAGAGTAGGTATATTACGTACATCCTTCATCATGATCCATCGGCTTCCGGAACGCTCTACAATGCCATAGAAGGGATGCACGCCGGCGTTGGCAGAGATCTGTGAGTAAATGAGAACGTGGCGTGGTCCCTTCTCGTACTTCATGATAGACTCATTAACCGGTTCGCATAGCACCTTGACTGAATTACCCGGCAGATCGTGCGTCAGAAACTCGCCACTTAACAGATTGTTATCCTGAGAGTCTTTGTCCAAATTAAGACGAGGATCATCATCCCGAAAGTCTACTTGGAGCTTCGGGGTATCCGCTTCCTTCAAAACTTGCATCATCTCGTCCAGGATCGTTGACTGACTCCGTACCTGCTTCATGAGCTCTGTGTTATCATCTTTCTGGATTTTCTCGCTGCGATCGAGGTTGATCATAAGACCACGCAGGTCGGAACTTGCTAATGTCTCAATAAATTGTCAGCCTTTTATTCCATGGACTTTGAGATGGTAATACGCACCGTTGTTCCAACAGTGAGTATCAAAACCCACGTCGTTAGCTCCTGTATCATACCCGGCAGACGCTTCTTCCAACCCACCTCCCAAACTCGCTGCAGGAAGTTCGCATCCTTACACCAGATCACGAAACGCAGTAAACGCTCTACAATTTCCCGCAGCTTCTTCTCGCCTTCCACGTTCTGCAATGTTTGCTTGTTCTTATCCAGGACCCTCTTCACAACTTCCGCATGACTCCGGACTACCTCGCATTCTCTTTTCAGCCTTCGCGCTTCTCGCGCTGTGCGAATAATCAGGCTGAGCAGTTCACCTGTCGTAGCAGAACTTTGATACACAGAGAGGCCTAGGTCGGGCGCCATGATCTGTAGTTTCCAGGAGCGAAAATCAAGACACAAAATGAAACGACATCACCTAAGTACAGACGTCGTATAGTTGCCAAAAGAATCCTGTCTTTGTTTGAGTAGAGTCAGGTGAGGCTGGGTGAGGGGTACGTATGCATATCGATCAGCTGAGCTCTATAAATGCAGCCACAAAGTTCAGCCTTGTCTCGGCAAAGAGCTCGACTCGGATCTCTTCTGGTCAACTGCTGAGATTAATTCTCTCTCATCTTTCTCATCATTTAGAGGACGGAATGGCCGCGCATATGGCAAGTCAAGATGAGCGTGCGAAAGAGTCAGATCCAGTACCGTTCTACATTCCTTTGATGCCTTTCGAGAACGCTCTTCTATCTCAGATTCAAACCCAGATTGACCGAGAAAATTACGCTACATATAATGGACAGCTTTATCCAGTGCCAACGGTTTTCGAGGAGTGGGAGTGGGCTAAAAGCATTCGGAAGTCTTTGATTAATGACCTTACTCACAACTCTGGAAACTTCACGAGAGATTATGGAGAAGACGGTGCTGTGAGTCTGAAGTCTCTGCTCCACGATTACACCGCCTATGGAAAAGGCTCAAACATTGCTCGAGTAGAGCAACTGAGCAGCATCAACGAACGCTTTCTTTCCGACCTTGGCGACCGAGCTATTGAAGATGTCGTGATACAGACGTGGCCAAAAGACCTTGCGAGTTGGGAGACAATTTCCATAATGTGGCAGCACTGTGGCCAGTATTGGAATTTCGATGGATGGGGCCACAGGAAAGGCTTTTACATATTCGAATTGATCCGGAAGTTCACTATCCAGTGGAAACGTCCAAGTAATATGGACTTCATCGATCGAACCTTGATTCGAAATCCGGAATTTGAAATGTTCTACAACACTAGATGGAAATCCAGGAACCCCGATCCGCTGGAAGATGCCGCAGATGAAAGGCTACTCTACGAATTCAAAGAATGTCACATAACAAAGAAACCTGATTTCAAAAGCACTTTCAAGGTATGGTCAACAGCAGCTTTGATGCCATGACCTCGACTGATCTTAAAAGTGGGACAACATTTCCAAACCCGAAGATGGAAAACTTACGGATGAACTTTTGGTGCGTGCTTCGCGAATATTGTAAACCGAGTCTCTAAAACCCCTTCAGAAGCGCATGTTGAGATTTCTTGGTCAAGAATACCCAATTGAAGATCCAAGAAGCTATGTGCGTTACATTCCTTGGTCAGAGTTGATCAGTGTAACCAGCGAGGCATTGCAACGCTCTGGTATCAGCCTCGACATCCCGTTCCTTGAAAGACCAACAGCTTCCTCTTGGGTTGTCTGGGAGCCTCCATTCGCCGGTTTTGCTTGGAATCAACACCTGCTAAGCGAAGATGAAGTGTATCAGTATCATGTCGTTCAGAATTGGCCTCTACCTGGCCACTGTATGAGCCGTAAGCCTGGTAAAGTGATTTTTGGAGTGCGTGAACTAGAAAAGACCAACTTCATCACCGATTTGAGACACTACTGGGAAGCGTGGGTAAGTCGGGTCTGCCCATTGGATACCTGCTGCTGATAGATTTTTGCAAGAACGATTGTGCCATCACCGTTAACGATGTCACTGATCAGGTGCTGCTGCTCGAAACCATTCCCGGCATGCGGTATCGTAGTCGAAGGAAACACCAGGACAAGAATGCTGCCAGGCAGTACTTTCGTAACGTTGTGGAGGCTCACGCAAACGGCTCGTTGGATCAACCTATTCTCGCTGATCTCACGGACATCGACGCAATGCAAATCCTTCAATTTCAAAATTCGCTCCGGCTTATAACAGAAGGTGAGATTCATAACATAGATTGGACTAAACCATTGGGAGTTGGTCAGAATGGGAGGGTATTCAAGGCCACGTGGAGAATGCCACGTGGGATACTGGTGAGGCCGTCAGATGAGAAAGATGTCCTAGAAGTAGTCTTGAAAGAGGTCCTACCCCGTGGAATATCTGCGGAAGTGACCTTCAAGAAGTTCCTGAAAGAGGTGTGTGACGTAGTTCCATTCGAAGCTTTCAATGCCTGTTGGGAAAAAAGAACTGACTATCTCAAGCTTTACCTCACTTATGTCAGTCTAGGAGCAAATCCCGCTGGCTGTGTAAGATTCTTAGGAGTTGCTCGCCTGCCTTTCCCTGAACAAGAAGCTAAATGCCACTCTTCCATCCAAAAGGACAAATTCTTCCTGGTCTTCGAACGCGCAACAGAGGGCAGCTTTCTGCAGTTTCTGGAGGGCAAACTTGAAATTGAACCATTTTTCGAAGCCTGGTACACCATTGTTGACGCGATTTCGTCCGTCGCATCTGGGCTGGACACGCTTCATAGACATAATGTCCTACATCGGTACGCTGCTCAAGTTTTTCCACTGCACTCCTTATTATCCCACTTTGATGCTTACTTTCGGTACAACAGAGACCTCCATGATGAGAACGTTCTAGTCACCCTTCGAGAGTTTCCTCATGACCCCACTTACCCATTCGAATACTGTTATATGCTCTCAGACATTGGTGAAGGCAAGATGCTCCATACCTCCAGCACCAATCCAGAAGAAGCTGAAGATCACTACGCAAGCTATGGAAATCCGCTGTATCGCGCGCCAGAAGTGACTGGACCCTCAGGATGGACTAAAGCTGCAGACGTGTGGGCTTTCGGGGTCACATGTCTCAAGTTGCTCGAGATGCGACGCCTTTTTGACCGCGACTGTATAAAAACCCCGGCTAGGGTCATCGACGCTGCGCAGAAGCAACATCCAGACAGGAATCTCTCACACTCGTCCAGCGATGTAGGATTTATTGTCCCATTGTCATTGAAGTGCGTCTTGGAGCCCTGCTTCAGACATGATCCTACAGAGCGACCGGATGTGCATACTGTGGCTGTCGGTATGAATGACGTGACTATGGAGTTCTTTTCCGAAGACAAGGCAGAGCTGGAGAATAATACCAGCATTCTATGGACCTATTGGAACTGGAACGAGACAAAAGTTGCGGCATTGAAAGGCAAAGGACTGGCTACAAGTGGTTGGGATGGTGATCTTGATTCGACTTTAGATGACATAGGCCAGCTGATTCTGGATGACGTCCCCTGCCTGGATTGAGAGGATAGTATGAGTAGTGATAAAGAATCATTTGGATTGCACCTGTACCATCCCACTTTATGGAACAAGAACTGAACATATCAATCGAAAAGTAAAAATCAAACATACTCGACAAATTCACGGCACAAAGATCACCACCGATCCCTGATCCCCCTTCCACAACCCCAACCGCATTCCCCATGCATAGAGCCCCCATTCACCGCCTCTTCTCTCTCAAATTACTCCCAAACACATTCAACTGCGCCCTGCTTCCCCTCTCCACAGGCCTCAAATCCGGCTCTCTATATTTTCTCTCAGAAATTTCTTCTTTTAGTCGCTCCTTGCGATCAAGCAACCGCCCATACCACGATCTGGTCTTCCGCCGCTCATCTTCTGCGCGCTGCTCGGCCGTCACGGGTGCATTTACGGCTGCGATCTTGGCTGCAGTTGCGGCTGCAGTTGCCTTGTCGTTTGATGCTGCTGCTGATGCTGTGCGAGGCTGTGGATGTGTCTTTTCGGTTTTCGCCCAGAAGGGCGGGGGCAGATTTTTGATGTAATCGGCGTAGGATTCCTTGGTTGCTTGTTGTGGGTCTTGAGTGGTTTGTTGGGGTTCTTGGGGTGGTGGTGCTGTGGCATCTTTTGAGGCTACATCGTGGAGGGCTGGGGGCTCTTGTTTGAGGTCGCCAGTCGCATCGTGCGTATTCTCAGCGGGCATAGTGATTGACTTCGCCCAGGTTGTGAGTGCAGAGACTATCGCACGAGTGCATCTGAGTACGTGGGGTTGCACATGCTGGGTGCCTAATGCGTATGTAAGCAGTACTCTCGATGACGTTGGTGATCCGATTTTATCAGCGCACAACCACAAGCTGCTAAGCATGTCACTCCACCAAAGTTATTGAATGGGTTTTGATGCTAGCATGTCGTACGTGCTGACCCTGGTGGGTGTTGGCCGTTGGTTTTGGCTCCCGACCAAGGTCACGTCGACGCATAATCTCGCTTGCTGCAGCTACCACAGTTTATCATCGCTGGCTAACGGACTAACGTACATTCTTTGCAACGGAACAACCCCCACAACGGACAAAATCATAGGCACTCAGAATTTGCGGCTGCTCTCAGCTAGATAGGGGTTGTTCTAGTACGTATTATGAGAGTATCGAACATCATTTGAGGACCTAAGTCAACCTCTGTGTTTCTATACAAATATTCGCAGTGGAATGGCTGTTCGAACTACCACATCGTAAGCTATAGGGCTGGTGTAAGGTAGCGCACCCCTTGTACATAATTGCGACCACAACTGAGCGCCAAATGCTTCCCACAAGAGGCAGGCTACGTTTGCAATGCCATCTACCAACTCTCTTCTAGTACGCCTCCCCTCAACCCTCTTGACTCACAGTAAAGCATCTTTAGGAAATCCTAGGAGGTGTGTAAAGGAGGGAAATATCCTCAAGTTTAATACAACAGGCCCTCGGTTTCGAGTTAGGCTGAGGAGTGCGTGAATTCGTCTGATCTCTCAACCACCAATATATCTGCCACCATATCGAGACATGACAACTGAGCTCAAAACATTTCCACTGGCTGCGAGTACCAAAGCACCTACGAATTCCTTCTCAACTTCAGGAACACTGCTATCGGCATGAAGTCGCGAAAGTTCTCTTGCCATTTCTCTTTCCACTTCCACCTGGATAGCCAATGTGACGAATTTCGCGGCTTCGTCACTGGGAAGGGAATAATTCTTCCGTACTTCTTCCACTGTGTTCACAAGATAGCGCGCCTTGTTCTGTACGTAGGCCTTTTTCTCTTTATCAAAAGAACCAAGGTCATTTGCAAGCGATACATGAACCCCGAATAGCCCGAGAAACTTGGCGATTCTAGGACTGGAAAGGTCGACAGTTGAACAAAGAGAAAATTTGATACACGCTATAACGCAACTGAAACTTATAATTAGTTTCCTTGGTGCTGTATAGAGCATCGATTCGTACTTACGAGATAGCTGCATCAATTATCCTATAGTCCAGGAATTCTCTCAGGTTTTGGAATTCAGCGGGCGGCGGAGGGTGATTGATGAAATCTATCAATCTTGCAGCGACCTCGGCTCCTCCGTCACCAAAAATATCATCTTCATCATGAAGGCCCTGGATAGTAGCATGCATGGCCTTCTGCAAGGCCGAGACTGGTGCATCGTCTCCGTAAGGCGTTTGAGCCTTTAGTCGCGATACAAATTCTTTCTGGATTGTTTGGATCTAACATTCAGTTGTTAAATATGCGGAGCCTCAACAGTTTGGAACGACTCACTGTACTTTCGTCATTCATCTCCCATACGTCTGCACCAGAAGTGATTAGAGTATTAATATCTTTCAAATGATCCCACTTACCATCAAAGACGAAGATGAGGACGATAATCTCAGCAAGAAGTTTCAGTCGCTCCTGGCTTGCAGCCGGCCACAGATAAGCATCGAATCGAGTCCAGTTATCATGTAACATCGGCAGCTCCTTAGCGGCTAACTCAGCGTATGACCTGCCTCCCTCTTTCAATATACTTGTCGCAATTTGGTCAGAAGCAAAATGTTGTAGCAGCACTCGTGTCGCTTCTATAGCCATTGGCCAATGTATGTTCTGTCTTACATAGTGGATCGAAGAATACCATGGAAGTTTTGCAGGCACAGGAAGGACAGGAATGCTGTTCATGCTGAGTCTCGCATTTTCCTTGATCAAGTGTTCATTTGCAAAATGAACTGAGTTGATGACTTGTTCAACCTTGATAGTCACAGCCTCGAGATGAGGGAAGCAGGACACGTCGACAAAAGCGGGTATGGGCGCTTCATTTAGTGGCATGTAGTCATAGCTGTATCTGATTGGCCAGATAAAAGCATTGTGGTCTTCAGAGTTGAAGGACGCTAACAAAAGTTTAGCTTCATCAAAAGTATAGACAACATGAGCTAACCGAGGTCGACGTCTTGCTTCTCTTTCATGACGATGATCTGTTCAAGGGCAGAGAAAGGAGTAATGTTCAAGCCGTTGGCTGTGTCTGAATCCAGATACCAAACACCTCTTTATACGCCTCTTCATCAGGCGCCGTTATAGTATAGCAAGGATCCTCTTTACGTCTACTTCAGAAGCATAGTTGTGTTCAATCACGTGTCCATTGCATATCATGAATCTCGATAGCAAAAAGAAAAACTCGGTTGTTTTCTTTTTATTGCCGCATATATTAACTTAAAGCCTGTCAGCTACTTTGAATGCTTTAAAAGGGGGTGTGAGCGTCATCAAAAGTTCTTAGGCTTCCTGATCCATATACCACGACGTAGAAACCAGAACTCCCTGTGTGCTCTCGGCAAACAATGAAACTTTGAAAATGAAAACTCAGAGTTCCATGGAGCTTCTCAAAAAATAGAGGAGCTTCTTGTGCATGCTCTCCTAACGACATTGTGGTGGTGAGTTATGTGGGTGTCAATCTCAAGTGCATGATCGGTATTCACACACCACCCATTCGGGGACATCACATACACGGACACGGCAAACGACGCTATCTCAAGCCAAAACCTTCACCGTTTCTGTACTGGTTGAAACATAGCAAAAGAAAGATTGCAGATGCACATGCACGTATGTCAAGGCTATATGCAGATACGATATTGCGCACATGCGTCAACAAAACAGGCCTGTACCCGATCGGAGAGTCCTTTGCCGAGGTGAAGACATTTATCAAGAAGAGCTGGCATGCCTTTGAAGACACGCCGAGCAAGTCTTTGGTTCCTTTCTAGATTGTGTGCGGAAAGCAGGCCAGCGCCAGAAGCCACTTTAGACACGCAGCATGTACTGTCGTGATGTGGTGGGAGTGCTCCAGCAGCAGGCTCATGACCAATGTGCTTTGTGTTTGCAGCTGCGCGCGATCGTCTGCTGCAGCAGTAGCTAGAGCAATACGGACCGATCAGCGGAGACTTTGTGATGATGTTCGCGATGAAAGAGTACGCGACGGCGACGGTACCCGACAAGGCGATCGTTGTGAGTTGCTCCAGCGATACATCATGCGTACGTAGTGGCTACTTGCTAACGCCCACTACGTAAGTCGTCCCCAACGCGTCCGCAGTAGTGCCCGGCGGTGCGGACCGAGCCTATCGCAATGCACACGAACCACATCCACAGTCAAGTTCGGGTGAAGTCGGAGTTAGGCCATTTGCAAATGCCAGCAGGGGCGTCGACACGCTAAAGCAAGGACATCCGTCGCTGGTGCATCTCAAGGCCGTTGATGAGGGCAGCGATCTCGACGAAGTGGCGGAGACGGTCAAGTGGTGGCTGAGCAGCCCCAGGAACAACTGGCGACTCGTCGTCTATGACAATTACGACACCGAAGCTGATTAAGGGGCTATGTTGACTACAACTCAGTCATCTTAGCTGCAAGAAAATCCTCCCGTCCCGGTGAAAAGTTGCAGGAGACTAAGCACAGTATCGGCCCAATAAGGTCGTAAGAGTGCTCCATGATCATGCGCTGTTGCAGGTAGACACGACGTTCAGAAGGTGTGGTACGAAGTCACGAGTATGGAACACATGGCTGCGTGGAAGAAGTAATATGTGTAGTGCATGAGAGATAGGATAAATGTGATAGCCAGGCTTGCACTAAGGTGTGTAGGGTGGAAGGGATATATGAAGTACGAGCGGACGCTGCAAGGATACGAACCGCGCTTTGGGTTTGATCATGCACGTTGTCGTAGTCTTTGTCACGATCTAGGACTGCGTACAAATTAGGTAGGTAGTTAACAAAACTTAACCTTTTCCTCTCTACTGGAGTTATTACTGCACTTGAACAAGTACTTATACAATACACAAACCTATAGTCAATGCGACAGCTACCCGCCTCATGCTGTTAGCAAAAATAAAGTATGAATACTGTTGTATCGGTGCACATGGTGCTTACGCCATGGGCCGACTATGCCTGTTTAGTATGACTATAAGTAGAGTGAGTGAGAGATGTCTTAGACATGATCCAATCTACGAACTTTTACCTCAATGACCTGTTAAAGAAGGCCGTTCTCGTTGCTATCGCCACCCATTTCTGCTCATTTCGGCCACACTACACTGGCTACTACTTATACACCGGGTAGAGACTGTGGCCATTATACACCCATACACTATTTTACGTTACAGTATACGTAGCGTTATGTGTTAGGCTTTACTAAGTATCACACCAAAACTCTGTATTCACTGCTTGTCGCACGAGTACTAACAGGCTGACACTAGGTCTGATCTGCAGAGTAGGGTGACATAATTCCTATTGGCCCTGTTGTGCAAACGTTGTTGCAGCTGCATTTAAGGGGAAGCCGCCTTCGCTAAGCACTGTATAGCGTGTACTCGCGTCTCTTTGTATCGGAATCCGCAAAAGCGCACTAATCCAAGTCATTCAGTTAGTATCAATGAACAACTTCAAATTCAAAGGTTGTGAGCAGTCCTGCGAGAGAGTAACATCCCTAGCTTCATCTGGAAACCCACAAGCGTTCAAGGGTAACTCTTAGTATCACACGTTTATTCAACACCAAAACCCCATCCTGGGCGGCAAGAAATGCAACAAGTCATACAGAACTCCAATAAAGTCTTAGAGATGAGCGTCGCAAAGAGATCGTCATATCGTCAGAATCAAGATTATAAAGCGTTGACGGCTGCCCTGACTCCTCCTGGCTATCCTTTTCCTACGACTACTAGCATATTTTCAATCTCTATAACTCTATCGCGGGAAAAGTTTCCTCTCTCCTCCATCCCCTCTGGTAGTCGATCTTCTACTTTCCCTTTAGGCCACTCCACAAACCCATTTGAATGCTACAACCAACAACTATGCGACATTATACCCATCGGAAGCTAAATTGCATTGCGCCAGATTGCCAGAGCATCAGCAACTACTGCTCTACGGAATGTCAAATGGCCGATTCCACCATACCACCAACTTCTCTGCACGAACTTCATCCAGCAAAACGCGCCCGACCTTCCCCTCCTCCCCCCACATCATCGCCTCAGCCTCGAATTCCCCGACTCGGGTGCCGCTCCACGTCTCCGTTTGGGTCACAATGTGGAGTGCGATATGACCATGATGATGAAGGAACTATATACTAAGCCCCTAGATATGAAACCCTTGTTTCGAACACATTGATAGACAACTTATTTTGTCAAGGCCTGCCCTAATACGACGGAACCAGACGCTTTAATCGTCCTCTACGCAAGAGCTATTGAGCTTACAAGTTGAGATGCATTTCTCGTATAAATGGATTGATATGATGACCCGGCTGATGGCTGCGATGCATGTAGACTAGGGAAGCATTGCTCAGGTCCTCTAGAGTAAAGCCATGGCATATTATGCTTAGGGACATAGCGTTGCCGTCTAAATATCATGATTGTATATAAAACTACCTGTCTTTGGTGTCGCTTTGGTGCGTGTCTCACGTCACAATGCAGAACATTCTTCCAAAAGGTGGTATATATACTGTACCTACATACGCAAAGGCTATACAAAGAAATACGTCCCGTCTAATTTCAACGCCGTTTACAAAGCCTCATTTCCTCGGCAACTCTCTGAACACCTCTTTGAAAATCTTCTTGCTATTGTACAGATTCACTAACCTCAAACGCTCATTATCCAGATGCGCGCTGTCACTCGCCTGGCCACAGGGGAGATGTGCTGCAGGGGCATTGAACTCCTTTTCTAGAAAGCGGATGCTAGGGATTGACCCACCCTCACGGATATAGAGAGGCTTACGCGGTGACATACCCTGTTTCTCCGCTTGATCTGGCGTGGAGGCCTCAGAGTTAGGGTCAATGGTGCTGGACAGAGCCGGGTCGGAGGAATTGGCGAGAATGTTAGATGTCGCGGGCACCGAAGGCTTCCTAGTAACAGACGCCACGGGAGGGTCATCTCCGTTCTTGGAATTGGCAGAGAAGTAGTCCGAAGCTTTCGCCGCCGACATACTCTCTCTTCTCTGTCCCAGTCTTGGACCCCACACAGACATGATGGCGCGTTCGAGCGTTTGGAAAATCTCGTTGCTAAAGTCGCCCAACCACGGCTCGGCCTGATGATCAATCGTAATCTTGAGTTGATTCTTCGAGTCGAGCTGCTCAAACTCATCCTTCAGGAACGAATTGAGCGCTTCCGCTACATGTCCGGCTTCTTGGTTGGGAACTAGACGAATAGACAAGGCAGCCTTGGCAAGGCGCGGAATGATGGTCGAGTTCTCTGGACCGGATGTCTGAAAACGATGGATGGTCAGAGACGCCTCACGCCACCTACGCATGAGCGATTGAGCCAATTCATCTGCATCACCTAGGTCTGGATTGCTGCGCAGCAGCGTCTTTGTGATCTCAGTGTATAGCTCCTTTTCATCGTCGGTTAGAGGCAGGATAGGGTCATAGAAACCGGGAATCTGGACTTTGCCATGCCGGCCCGTCAGCCTCGAAAGCAGCATGACGAGGTCCTTGAGCGGTTCGTCTAGTAGCGCGCTGCCGTCCACACCACTGTGCAAGTCCGGATGCTTACTCTCGATTTGCACAGTGGCATGAATGACGCCTCGCAGGCCGTATGTCAGACACGGGACATGGTCATCGAGCCAATAACTGTTTGCGAGGAGAATCCAGTCAACGTCACCGATAAGGTCCTTCCTAGCCTGCACTGCCTTTTCAAAGCCACGAGAGCCACTTTCTTCCTCGCCTTCAATGAGGAAGATGATGTCAGAATCTAGACTCTGCTCGTTGGCCAGTTCATGTGCAGCATAGATGGCGGCCATGATGGGTCCCTTGTTATCGGATACGCCACGGCCATAAAGATAGCCCCCTTCCCCGGTGAGGGTGAAGGGATCATGCTTCCATTTGCGGTGCTCATTCTCTGCGGGGATGACATCGTAGTGGCCGTAAAACAAAATCTTCTTGCGGGATGCCGCTGTGGCGGGGTTCCCGCGGAACTTGGCGAAGACGATTGGGTTGTAGTCGCTGGTGTTGATCATCTCGGTTACGGCACCGAAATTCTGAAAAACCGACCTAAGGTAGGATGCACCTCGGCGGCAGTCTGCACGATACTTGGGCAGCGATGACACGGTCCGAAAAGAGACGAATTGGCTCAACGACTCCACCATGAGATCTGCACGACACATTAGGCGCGCGAATTACCGGATGCCAGCGTGTACTCACCATTGTTGCTTCTTCTTGTAGCGGCGTCCGGCTCCGCACAGTCCTTTACTTCCCAGATGACGACGGTATTGTCGTTGCCGCCTGTGACGAGCAGCGACTTGTCTGCGTATCCAACAAAAGCCGATGCGAGAATCAAACCATTGTGCGCTTGGAAGGTCGTAATGGTTTCGTAGTGTTCGTTGAATTTCTGACCATGTCAGATTGGTCCACTCAGACGCAATCGCACCAAGACTCACCTGCATAGCACCAGTCTTACCACCGGCATACAGAACGCCAGAACCCAACGACAAGGTATGCACGTCGCCCGTGGTTGCCTTTAGGCTTCGCACTAGTTGTCTTGTTTCCAAGTCCCACACGTTAACCTCGCCGTCAAAGCGTCCACTGTACAGGAAAGAGCCTTCTCTAGCCAGCGACAGGATTGATTCGCCCTCTTCTCTGCCGTCCTCGAGGGTGCAAATAGCCGATATGCTGCCGCGCTGTGCAGGATCGATTCTCCATAATAGGATGCGGCCGTCTCCTCCGCCGGAAACCAGCACTTCTTCCGACGGGGCTTCAGGCACGATGCCGCTCCCGACAAGCATGCAGTGGACATATCCATAGTGCGCAAACTGACAGATGTCGTGACTGTCGATCTGCAGCTCCTGCCCGCCTGTGGCATCCCGTGGCCTTGTGTCTGCACCGGCGGGTCTTGGTGTTTGGGCACCGCCAGGTCCTAGTGAGTCAAAGAACCTATTCTTGCGCTCTGCAGGATGCGAAGACAGGCTAGGAGCAGGGCGGGTATCCTTTTCTTTCAAGTCATACCACTGGCGTTGTCAGTGTACTGTTGTCAATTCTCATATTGCAGCCCTACTTGTATGCTTGTGTTTTGCGCCCCAAGGTATACAGTGCGATGTTGTGAAGAGTAGGCAACACAAAAAATATCGCCAATGTCATAGGGAGACCAGAGGGCATAGAGATGTTGAAACGTCGACGTGCACCAGACCTGGCGAGTTAGTACACCTGCCCAGTTGACAGCAGTGGCGACTGACATTGACAATTGGATCTGCTGCGCTCGAAAAGAGCCATTTGCGGTCTTGCGACAGACACAGGCCGAGCACGCTGCCCTTGTGCGCGTGGATGACTCTTCGGAGCTCGTAGGTATCGAGGCTGTAGACCTGTGCGCCATGAGATGCTAGCACTTGCAGAGTGTATTTCCCGGCGTACCAAGATCTCACCGCCCTGTGTGCCGGCAAAGATGTATTGCGAGGAAACGGCCAGAGCTAGAATCGATTTGTCGTGCTTCATGCGGTGTGCGAGGGCGGGCGTTCGCTGCGCGGGCGGGACTGGCTGCTCAGAGCCGTTTGTGCCCGTGGAGGCCATGGCAGAGTCATTGTGCGGAGGGGCGGCTGTGGGCATGGTCAGCCTGGCTCCAGAGTGCGCCTTTGGTGTTGTGCCTGCATGGCCGGGTCGTGTGCAATGGTTTGAGCGAGCGGAGCGATGACGGAGCTCCTAGGGGTCCAGTGCGCCGCTTGCGGGGCTGTCCACTCAACCCCAGCCCACCACACCACGACTACTTGGGTGTGCCTCGACGTACCTTTCAACTCCCAAACCACTCTCCCGTTCTGCTGTGACGTGAGTGTTTGCGAAAAGGTACACATGGCGGGTCTACCAGCGGAGCTGCAGCTCGAAAGAAGATGTATAGGGAAAATAGAATCGGAAGGCGTATCTGTACAGTACGAAGACGGGCTCTCAATCGGTTTCTCTGGACAGGAGAGATGCAGCTCGTCGTCGTCGAGCACATCGTCCAGTGTCGTGTCGGAAGACGTCTCATCTTCTCTTGACGTTGACGAGGTTGCTGGCGAACTCACGCACTGTTGCTCAAACATGGTATCAGCGTCACCGCTCGTACATGGCGAACAAAGACCCTGAGATGGCGCCATTTTTGGACGCAATTTGAGGCAGACTCAACTGAGGCGGGCTATGACTGAGACCCCTTTATTGAGACTTTGTTTTTGCTCGATGGGCTCACATGACTGATGATCCGATGGAACGAAAGCCATCGAATTTGAAGGCGGCGTGCAGCCAAGATGCATATGTACGGGTGTGCTACACGCGGAACAAGTCGTGGACGCTACCACGGGTACTGGGCTCTCACTGGGGCTAGCGATGCATTGCATGAGGTGGCCTACTTGACCGTTTTGGAGCCGGATACGTGTTCGTGCTGCGGAGAGGCAGCACCGGAGTCAAGAGTCAGTGACGGGCGGCGCCGCAACCAACGGCGAGTACATCTTGGGGCTCGGCTGGACTACTTGCGAAGAGACGACGTGGGAGAGGCTCGCGGGAACACGCATAAGGGCGCGGGTATGTTCCGGGGCGGCTTGCAAAGGGCATGGATGGAGTGAAGATCGCCGGGCTAAGGGCGTGAAGTCGTGGCCGCGAGTGACTGTATCGATAATGGGAGCAGAAGCGGCCCGTGCGCCTGACAGGTGGATTGCACCGGCACCTGGAAAAGCAGCGTGGATGCCGGTGGATGACGGAGAGGAGCAGAAACGGGCCCCAAGCCACACGAATTGTATTCTCCGACAGAAGAGCCCGACGGGATGCGAAGAAGCATCGTGGGCGCGCACCGCTGACGCAGCGCTGCATGGGCTGCGCGACAGGCTCGGTTCTGGACCCTTCTGCGGCGCGCACCGCCACAGCACCCGCCAC
>JAODYC010000007.1:353924-376378 GCA_026262405.1 Curvularia hawaiiensis
CCGCCACAGCACCCGCCACGGCTGGCGCGGAAGCAGACCAGCATCCCCAGGGCGCGGCAGAACGCCTGCGGCCAGCTGGACAGTCAGAGAGTATGTAGTATTGCAGAGTTGGGCATCAACTGCACCATGGCATCAGCACGCGTGCAGCTGAGGCAGCAGAGGCTAGCCGGCCACTCGCAGCAGCGACACGTTCACCACGTCGGCAGCAATAAAAGCATCCGCTGGGGCTGCGCACCAATGGCAGCCGCAGCCGCACGCGATCTGATGCAGCGTTTCGCTGCCCGCATATCCGGCCGCCATGGTAGCGCCCCGGGCACCACCCATTGACACGGCGACACGCTGGCCCGCCATGCCGCTCCTGTACTGGCCGAGACGACCTGGCAGCCTTCGTCCAGGGCGTCGCTGCACGTCGCTTCTAGCCAGTCCGCGCCCGCGCCCCGGTTCCACTGTCATCATGGCCTGCGTGTCGCAGTTGGCGCGCAATCGCCTCACTCCGAGCCTGCCCCGGCCGCCATGGGCCGCCAGCAGGTACGCCCTCCAAAAGCCCTTATAGAGCCACGCCGCGCCGCATCAACTCCCACACGGCCCAGGTGGAACCTTGTTGTGGAGTGGTGCCAGCTGCCCGTTCCCGCGAGCATTGATCTCCCTTGACCGCCTCATACACCGGATCCTCAAGTACCAACCACGCTCACCGCAACGCCTCGCCCGTCGCACAAAACCCCGTCCTCCCCGTCTGCTGTGCATGCTGCAGGAACAACCTGCCCTAGCACATACGTCACCATGGCCGTAGGACTCGGTGAAACTATTACCGTCATCAACAAGAGCGGCAAGGTCGTGAGCAGTGTAAGTACTGCCTAGCCCCGCTTGCCCGCGCCGCATGCTAACCGACAAACAGAGCAAACAACTCGTCAACGTCTTCAAGGAGGCCAAGGCCGCATACCGCGAGCGCAAGGCTGAGATCAAGGCCGAGCGCGATGCCGCCGTCAAGGAGAAGGAGCTCACAAAGAGCATAAAAGCCCTGCGCATCGAAGACGACACCCGCTCCCAGACTTCGCATCGCTCCAGGGCGTCCAAATCAGGCTCCAAGCGACCTCCCCTAGAGCGTGGTCACACCGACAGCCCGCGCAGCAGCCGCCATCGCTTCGAGTCGGACCTCAATGGCCAGGATGCTCATGGCAAGGAACTTGCAAAGAGGCATTCCGACAAGCCCCGCTCCAAGTCGGCAGCCTACGTCGACATGGACCTCGCCTACGGCGACGTCCCCCCACCCCTACCAGACCCAAGGATCGAGGAACTGGAGCTGAAAGAGAAGGCCTCCAAGATCGAAATGCTCCTCGACGAGGCCAACGCCCTCCAGCACACGGCCACGGCCATCATCGAGAACCTGCAGAAAAACCCAGAGGCACTGGCTGCCGTGTCCCTGACGCTAGCCGAGATTAGTGCCATCGTCAGCAAAATGGGTCCCGGTGTTCTCCTCTCGCTCAAGGGCAGCTTCCCTGCCGTCGCCGCACTACTCGTTAGTCCCCAGTTTATGATCGCCGGCGGTGTCGCTGTCGGTGTCACCATTGTCGCCCTGGGTGGGTACAAGATCATCAAGAAGATCCAGGCCCAGAACCAGTTTGACCCACTTGAGGCTCCCGCACAACCCATGATTGCGCGTGCTGCCACAGCCCCCGCCGCCATAGAAGAACCCAACAACGAGCTAGACGAGCTCCAGCCTCAGGAACTCAGCCGCGTCGAGAAGTGGCGTCGTGGCATCGCCGATGTTGAGGCCGAAAGCTGCGGCACCAGCGTCGACGGCGAGTTCATCACTCCTGGAGTATCGCGAGAGCTTTGCGACGCCGGCGTTCTGGACGAAGACGACCTCAAATCTCGCCGCAGCACCCGCTCCAGGAGAACCACGACCAGCGAATCAAAACACAAGTCGCACCGCAGCAAGTCCAAGCCCTCCGAGTCCAAGCGCCCTTCAAGCAAGGTCGGCAAGGACAGCTCGAGCAAGGTTGGAAAAGACTCCTCGAGCAAGAGCGGCAAGGACAGCTCCAGCCGAAGCGGCAAGGAGAGCAGCAAGAAGAGGGAAAAGGAGCCATCTGGTCTCAAGATGTTGTTCCGCTCTCACACGGTGGCCGCCTAGACGATCCTACCATCGTACTAGTACACCTTTCCTTTTTCATCATAGCGCGCGGCGTTCTCTCTACTACATCCCTCATCGCAGCAAATGCTTCAGGCCAGCATTCAGCCCTTTTTCCATGTCAGCTCTGCTTTCTTCTTTGTTTCCATACATCTCCCACAACGACGCTTCCGCTTCTCATAAGGGTTTCATGAACCCCGTCGTTTATTGTCAACCTTTTTTTTTTCCACAACCGTCTTGGCGCAACTATGGTCCGGGGCGAATAATGGCTTTTGTTATGATGTACATGTCGCCAACGTAACTACGAAACGTATTCTTTTTTTAGCGTCTATTCTGATTTGACTCTGTAAGACATAGCGTTCTAGTTTGAAAGTAAACATGTAAAATTGATACTTTTTACGCGTCTAAGTCTGTTCAAAAATGAGGGAATTGATGGCTTCTCGTCACATTGGAACCAACACTGTCTCTGTGAACGTCAACACTACCACCGTTCCTTCGAAGCCTAGCAAAGTAACTAAATGCCATGCTACCGGCCTGTGGAGCTAACAAATAATAGATCCAACCCCCACATCCGGTAGCACGCGGATCCCTAACTCCCAAAGCAGCAACTGACGCGCATTAGTCTAACTGCAGAGCCCAGAGATATGGTATACATGGCGCACGTGACATGGTCACAACGTCACATCCCCGAAATCCACAGCATCCCCTTGACTTCCCATGCATCTGTGCCTCTTGACTTGACAGCTCCCTTTTTTTTTTTACCTCCGCTGCACTTCCTGTTCTGCTAGTTGCAACATCTCCGAATCGAGCAGGAAGGATCACTGATCACATTGTGCTGGGGACCGTGGCATCGCTTGTCTTCACTGGACTAAAACAAAGAGATGGATGCGGAGGGAGAGTTGGTATTTCTAATCTGTGGGCGCAGTAAGGGAGTTTTGTACTAGGTGGGCCATGGCGAGGAAGGCTGAGTGGAATAGGTTTTGGCGGAGACTTCGTTCTTGAGATGGCGTCGGCCCATCATAGGTGATGTGTTGTGTTGTGAACGGGTCGGCGTTTATGGCGGGTTTGGCCTCTGAACTGAATCGCTGGACTCTGTAAGTTTGGGGTGAGCTCGATACAAGCGGATTTGATTCACCCAGAAGTAATTAAGTAATGTCACGAAAGCGGATTGAGTTTCCCGGACAGAACAAAGAGCCGTGCGCCAGGTCTGGCTGAGGGACACGTCATGTTGTGCGGTGGCACGTGGCGGAGCAAACGCACTCGAAGCAAAAAAAGAGATGGGCAAACAAAAACATACAACAGTCGAGAGTTCGCCAGTGGTCGCCCACCTGACTACTAGCCCRCCGGTCGAAGGWTTAACGTGCGGGGATCGGACGAGACCCAGTTTGATACTTCGCCTATGGTCGTATGTACTAGCATAATGGACATTGGCATGTTATAACTATGATGTATTGGGCACTTGCTGGATGGGCGGAATGAAGTGATCCAAATTCGCCTTAGGCGGGAAAAAAAGTGCAAGCAACACGATTCGATTTACTTGTGTGTAGTAGTCAAATAGAAATAGAATAAATACGTGATCAGTACAATGATCTAGTGAAGATGTGGCAAGCCGAATGAACAAGATCGACAAGTACATACAGCAAACGTAGTTGACTCGACGAATTGCTTCTCTCTACATTTATAATCGTTTGTTCACTAAACTAATTACTTTTTCCGAAGAGAGATATGTCTCTTAAAGAGCCTTACCAACATTCCCCTGTGTAGACGGACTGGAAGTAAATGATTGTTGCAAGCAGCTTGACTGCTATTCAACAAGGAGTCAGCTTGTCACTCATGGGCACCTCGTTTGAGGAAGTCCTCCAATGTGGGTGCACTAACAAGGTACTGCATGCAGCCAGTCGCCTGACTGAATCCTTGCGTGGCTATGCACGCATAGCCCCTCACCCACACGCATGCCTACCAACCAATACGCTCGCTGACATTTCATGCGCGTGGAGGGTGCTATACTTGCCACAAGGCTGAGTAAGAGTACATACTCCTTCTGCCAGGCAGCAAGGCATTCCTTTCACAACACTTGCTTTTCTTCGCAAAGCTTGCTCTTGACTGCCCGTCAACATCTTCAACTCTCTAGCAGCAGCTCTTACGCCTACCGCAGAGGCCCGTCTCAAAAGTAATGAATGGCGCCCCAGCTACGCCGCGATGAGTATATGGTAGGGTGGGTGTGTGCGTTGCCCCTCGAGCTGGCGGTTGCGCGGACGATGCTCGACGAAGTGCACGAAACTCCCTTGTTCGACACTTTTCCATACAAGGCCTTCGGCATCCGCTATCTCTATGGACGAATCGGTGAGCATAACGTCGTTATCGCGCGATTGCCCCGAGAGCAAACGGGCACTTATTCAGCTACCGCAGTCGTAAGGACGATGAAGCGCGCGTTTCCGTCTTTACGCTTCGCTCTAATGGTAGGCATTGGAGGAGGCGTTCCTAGCAAAGTATCAGACATCAGACTCGGAGATGTGGTGGTTGGCAGTTCATACGGGTCGCTCGGCGGACTAGTGCAGCAGGATTCTGTCAAGAACGGCCGGTTTGATTCCTTGGAATCGCTCCACGCCCCGCCGCAAGTGCTGGCCGACGCTGTTGAAGAACTGAAAGTTGCGCAGAGAAGAGGAAAGCTCAAACTGGACAAGTATCTGTCGAAGTCTGGTATTCCGGCGACCGTTTTGAAAGAAACTGCTAGCCCGGACCTACTTTACGCCGCAAGATATGACCACAAGGGAGGGGAAACATGCGAGCAGTGTGACAAGAGCCACTTGATAGATCGGAAGCCACGGAGTCAAGAGTTCGGTGTAGTAGTTCACTACGGCAGAATATTATCCGGCAATCAGGTGATAAAGAGCGCGACAGAAAGAAATGAGTTAGGACTCTATTGTTCTGGTGCGCTCTGCTATGAGACAGGGCTAGCAGGGCTGATCAAAAGCTTTCCCTGTCTAGTCGTCCGTGGTATCTGCGACTATGCAGACTCGCATAAAAACAAACAGTGGCAGAATTACGCGGCGACAACGGCGGCAGCATACGCGAAAGGAGTGCTGTCAATTATAAAGCAAGCAGAGGTAGCCAGGATGGTTACTGCAGATGAGGCGATGCGATGGTTTTCCGATCATCCTGTTGTCGCTGAGAGAAAAACGCCATCGCTGCAAAAGATTTCACCGCAACCTGTATCGGGACTGAAACACACAAGTATCACAAAGTTTATCAACGAAATCGCTGTAGATCTTTCCGTTAACTTTGATTCCATTACATGGGAGTGGGAACTACCAGATATTCCTGCGTCAGACACGAAAAACTATATGCTACACATGAAGAACAATGTCGTTCTTGTGTGCATGCATTCTGGGACTCATGGTTGTAGCAATTTCGAGCATGTCACTGCTTTGACTTGCGGGGAGTATTTGAAGCACTCTCAGTGGGCCGACTTCATTATCGAGACATTGAGAATACTATCTCGAGTTGAACCTGACGGCGGTACGCTGAAAAAATAGTAGAGACTATATCGGAGCTCGCTAACACAAAAATAGGTTTCAGTAGATACGTCAGGACAAATCCTCCGGTTTGGATTACATGCTCCCGTGCCGAACTATCAATTAAGTTCAGGAACAAGCAGGCTTGTCTTGAAATTCTCGATCTGATTGGGGTTTTGGATTGGGTCTGCAAAAGTATACACAAACCCACAAAAAACAATGGCTATGTGGTCTCATCTGCTTCATATCGTTTGGAACGCGACGCCACTATAAAACGGTTTGTCCATGGCCCTCCTTCAAGGAGGTTTGCAACAAAAACGGTTGCAGCTCAACCGCATATGGCGTGGCCCTGTGTCAGACTGGAGACGTCTCCTCTGCCGTTTGTCAAACATAGCTGCTGGCTGTCTTTCTTCAGATCGTGCGCCATAATCGATTCCCCCGTCAAGCCACATGACGGTTCCGGAGAAGGATTGGAAACATCATTCGATTTGATGATAACCCTTGCAGCTGCCGAGTGTTGTTTCAAGATCAATAGCAGTCTGGTTCTTCTGGGATATCGAACTCTGTTGTACCCAGTAAAAATTGATGGAAACTGCGCGCACTTTCATCTGATCACTACCGCGCATGGTCAAATCAATCCTTATACCGCGGACCTCAAGAACATCATACCTGTGGAAAATTTCTCTCAGTTCAGGACCATGAGATGCTTCGTCGGCTGGTGTGAAGATGCCCAGATTAATCTTGGTACCCGGCAGCTAGGTGCCGACATCAATTATACCAGCGCCGATAAACGTCCCAAGTCGCTGAAGTTTAAAGGATTTTCCCTCATCGGCCAAATTGGAGCAGCTGGTCCTGTTACAGCTAACCTGGCTATGCAGCCAAATTTCGAGTTCGATCACCACGTCGTCCGATTCACGGCTAACGACAACTACTCGTGTTTGCTCCATGACACGTCACAACAACAAGTCATCCTATACGATTCAAAGCAACGTAGGTGTTGGCTTGTACCAAAACTGAGTCTGCTTTTGCACATGGCTCAGAGGTATGGCCCATGTTCCGCGGCTGGTATGGTACCATATGCTGAACCGCACATGGATGCCCAGGATCTCATACGCACTCTGGAGCCTGCTGGCCACATAAATGTCGTGTCGGGACAAGATGATCCACTCCAGCTCCGGACCCTCATGTTCATGCTTAGCACCAGGATACTGGATACGGCGAAGGCACTAGAGAAGAGCAGTCATGGAAATCTATACGGCTTCGAACTCATGGACATTATTAGCAATCCTGACCAAGGGTCATGCATGAAAAAGCTGAAAATAACATCAAGAAGTATATCTTGGCTCGAGCTTGTAAATGCGGTAGGTACTGTAGTTGTTGGTTCCAATCTGGGTGAAGTTATCTCAGCTGAAGAGAGCAGCATCAGGAAGTGTAAAACGTGTAACATAGTCCCTAACGGCCAGGACTACTTTACGGCTACAATTCCGTGCTTGTTACGACTGGCGAAACAGCAAGGCGTGGATCTGATTGTGGGCAGCGATGGAATCAAATTCTCAGACGACGCCTTTTGGAAGCTTGAGATGAATCCTTTCATACCATGTCATCATGAAAAGGACAGCGGAGAAACGTGTTGGAAAAGACCTGGGTTAATTCAACAAGTGGACCCAAAATCTTTACGCCGTCGATTCAAATGGCGACCTCTACGATCGCACTCTGTACAATCGCCTCTTATCAAGGGCGCTGTAGTGTTTCGGTAGTTTTTGGCAATCGTTTAGAGCACTGGGACTCCTTCATCATTGTTTCTGCTTTGTGTTCTTGAGTCTCATTTACGTATCTTAGCAACGGAGGTATTCCAGCTAGTGCTGTGTTATTGAGTGTATGGTGTGCACTAATTGCTGTGGTCTGCAGCTAGCCATGTTCAGCGAAAACTACATAACAGTACCACTACAGCTGTTTTGGTCTCTATCACACTTTGCTTATATCTCATATCTTGTGAAGACTGGCTATGTAACAGGCATGCAGCTAGAGTAAGTGCTAATATAGTCAAATCGTTCTCATCAGCTCATGCTTAATTCCGTAGCAACACATGCTGGAATTTTCGTCCTGACTTGACTGTCCTCGAGAACATAATCTTAAAGCAGAACAATGGTATCCATTTCAAAATCTCAATCCTCAAGATCCAACCTTTTCCTCACTTGCTCCCCATAACCTCCTCCATCCACGGATACACTGTCGCATTTGCCTCGGGATACCCCATATGCAGCCTCTCGCGCATAAACCGCATTTCCTTAGGACTCCCGTACTCCGCTAGGAGCATACTATCTTCAATCGGCATACACCCATCCAACACACCATTAACAAGTAACAACCTGCAACTCTTCATCCCCTGCGCCACGACCGCCACGCCCTCTCCTTTACCCGAAATAAGACTAAACTCATCCTGACACTTTTCCAACATCTCATCAAACGATCCATACCCGTACTTCAGTCTATACGCCTCTTCAAGCCCAAACGGATACTCGTGTTTAGCGACCTGCTCCAGCCACTCCTTGCCGATGTAATAATGGGTTCCAGCGCCGTGGCCCACGCTGCCCAGCAGCTGGGTACGATGCGTATGCGCCAGCCGAATTGCATAGTAACCGCCAGCACTCAGTCCCCAAGCGATGACTCTCTGCTCATCCAGCTCTGGCGCCTCCGCAATCCACTCTAAGATACTGCTGAACAATCGATCAGGAGACAGCGGATCCCGTCTATCTGCCGGACAATCTACCGTAGTGCCGGGGATGTCGCAGATGACTGTTGCCCAGCCGCGATTGAGATGCTCCTGCGTGCGCTCTGTGTTATCAGGACGATGGCCGTCCAAGCCTGTGATGAGGAGCACAGTCGGGAACGGCCCTTGGCCGCTGGGTTTCCGCACGTAGACTGGAATTGTGTCGCCTTCGTCAGTCTTGGATGCATGCTTGTGCGGTATCATGACTTCCTCAATTGGACGTTCCCAGAGCTGGGCGCCTTGGAAGTAGACCTTCTTCTGCTCTTCGAAAACCTGCTTCTTGAGGTCGGTACCGATGTATGGGAATCGTGCGAGACGAAAGACGGCGTTTGCATTTAAGTACAGCTTTTTTGCCGCTTCACGGTCTTCGCGTTCCATCTCTTTGGCTTCTTTGGCGAGTTTTTGGGCGGTGGGCCAAAAGGCGTTTGTGTAAGCATCGTCGTAGGGATCGTTGATGTTGTTCTCGATGAGATACTTGAATATAAGCTCAAAGTCTTCGAACTTGCCGTCGTGGAATGGATAGACGCCTTTGGTACAGGGAAACTTCCAGCGCTGTTCCCATAGCTTTTGGATACTGCCGCGGTGGCCGTATTCTTTGGTGAAGAGCTCACCGAGAATCCAATTTCCGTTAGGCATGGTGTGTAGTGGTTAGTGTATGATTTAAAAAGAAATAAGTAGTTAAAATGGTAATGTAGTTATTAGGTATGATGTAGTGTTGCTTATATCGATGTGAGCTGCAGTGTTCGGGATTGGCGGGGCCGAGTATACCAATGCGGCCCGGACGGGCCCCCAAACGGGCGTAAAGTCTTGACATGCAAAAGAATCTTGGACGTTACAAAGCTACTACAACAATCGTTAGGGTGGAAGGGTTTAAAGCATTTCTAAAACGCGCTAGCTCATGGAAGTTCATCTATATCCTCCTCCTCATCAGCCTTGTGCTTCGCATACTCTCTCAGAACCTCTGCAAGCTTTGCTCTGCCGTCTTTCCTCTCGAAGACTTGAGCATGATCTACTGTAGGCCACCATATAGTTTCTATGCCGCGCCCCTTCCATTTAAGGTCCTTCCAGTCATGATCCTCAGCCTTGAGATCAGCGTTGTTAAGGTATTTGCCTACGGTTTGGGTGTCGACAATTAGATCCCGGCCACCAAGGCTCACAGTGACATCCCGACCTCGCAGATCCTCTTTCCAAAGGATGTTCTGTGCCCAGAAAAAATGGCGCGCTAACGTGTATGCGACCATCATGTCAGTTGAGGCGAAATAGTAGAGCTGATGTTCATTAGCCCCTCGAGGACGACGTGCCGTGAAGTTGTACGCGACGTCCGGAAGGTGCAGCAGAAACGTCACAGGGTCAACCAAGACCATGGGGCCAATTTTGGCGGCAGTAGTAGGATTTTGAATGAGATGAGTGGAGATGACAGAGCCATAAGAATGGCTAGCAAGGACGACTTTATCGAAGCCATGGCGTTCGAGAATTATGTTTATCTGGCGGCACATCTCATCCTTGGCAGGCATGGGCTCAGTGATTCGAAAGCTGATGGGCATGAGTTCAAGTGCAATAATTCCGACTTGACCATCCTGTGCTGCAAGAGGATCGGGCTTATTAATCTCGTTCAGAAACTCGACATATGGGTGCAGACCGATACCAATCCCGTGGATGAAGAGAATAGGTAGTCGTGTCCGCGACGTGTGGGGTCTATACCAGTAGCTCAGATTGGAAGCGGGTGAAATGTTACGCGAAGTAAGACTTGCGAGACGGGGTGGAAAGATAGCCAGCGAGGAGCGAACGTGTGTGCGAAATAGCATGAAACCAGAATAGCGAAGGCGGATAGCTGTTAGGGTGTCCACGAGCATTACAATCTGATATTTTTAGCATTGCATGATTACAAAAGGGTAGTATACATACCATGTACCACAGAAACGGTCGATGCGACATATTCACCTGGTCAATGGTCAAACGCAGACTCTTTGCGCTGCCCTTTCCCGGCGCCAGTTTCCTCCCGAGCATCGTCTCTATGCCATCAGCATACTCGTTCAGTTCGTCATTTTCGGCCTGGCTCTGTTCCGGGTCTGCCTGTCTCCTCCTCATCCGCTCTTCGTCACTCTCAGTGCCTCGATTCAGTAACGCCCATGAGAAAAACTCGCGCACATTCTCCCTCCGCACTTCTGCAGGCCTTGCTCCCAGGAACCATCTGCTTATGTAGTATTCTGGGTTTGGAATCTTATCCCAGCATCGCCAGAAAAGCTCCTTTCTTTCTTCCTGTGGGAGAGGTAGGGGATGTTGAGCTGATGCCTGTAGCGCACGCTTGCGAGGTACGTATACGAGTAGCCAGAATGCAGTTTCGATAGCGCTCCATGCGAGTAAAAAGCGACGGAACGCTGTGTGTGGCGGTTCTGCGATACTGAAGGAGACCCAGAATATGCTGAAGGGCGTAATGGCGCGCAGCCCTAAGATGCACGTCCGGATGAACAGGTACCTGGGCACCGTATGATCTATCATGATCGCAGGTAGTAGTGCTCGAGACCGTTAGGAAATCATCCGCAGTCCCGCGCGGAAACGGGGAGTAGTCGTTGCAATGACACGAGCATGTTGGCTGTTGAGGGACGGCAGGTCCGCCTTCCGCAGGCACCGATGACGCAGCTGCACGCGACATCTCTGAGTCAGCCTCAAGTCGCAAGCAACACCACATCTAGATATCTTGCAGAGTATCATATATTGTCAATATCTCTAGCTGCCCTGTTGCTGCAGCTATAATTTATCAATAGTTTGAAAAACGACGAACCACCACGAGATGTAACTCCGCATCCAACGCTGTTTGCTTGACTACTGCTCAGATCCATCACGTGACCAACGGTCCTCAGGGGAGCCACGACAAGATGACCCATTACCCGAGCCATGTCTAGATCCATTACGAGACCCTTTGCGAAATCTGTTGCGAGATCCATCACGAGACCTGTTTTTGCAACCATTGCTTGAACCGCTGTTGGACCGAGCCCTCCAGTTTTCGTCGGAGAACTTTCCCCTACGGCTGTTGAAAGCTCCATCACGTCCGTGTATTTGCCTAGGAGGTGGCATTCGACTGCCAGAAAGAGAGGGTCGAGATGGCTTATCACGCGAGAGGGGCCGACCGTGATAAGAAAAAGATCGTCCTCGTGGAAGAGGCTTGTTCTTTTGCTTCTTGAGAGCGCGTGCCTCTGCATCTCTTGCCCGCCGCAGGGCTGCCTTGGCGTTTGCAATACACATACAATGTGCTGTGATATGGTCCTCGCCAGGGTCGAGCTTACAATTGTTCTTTTTGCACTCCTCGCAGTGAAGGTCAGTTGCTGTACAGGCGGACTTCATATGTCCCCTCCGGCCACATCTCCAGCAGTACTCCTTGACGCCTCCGATGGACTTAAAATTGGCGACGCTATACTTCTCGATGCCAGCAGCCACTTCCTTCATGGTCTTCTCCGTTTGGATCCTGCACGCGTGTCTGCCAAGCCCGAGCTGAAAGGCAGAGATCAGTGTGCGACCTGCATCGTTGGCAGCCGTGTGGGGATCACTATGTTCAAAATGCAGATTTTCAACGAGATTGCATAGGCCGATCTGGTGTTTTCCAGGCATATACCACTCGTTCCTGTCCCGAGCAAGAACTTGTGTGTCAATGTATCGAACAACCGTTCCCAGCGGATCCATGTCAAACTCAATCGCTTTCTTCTTGAGATTGTTTCTGTCGTGACCGACATCGTGGCCCAAGACAACTATGGGATGGTTTCCTTTCGGCCCAGGAACGTTTAGAATCGGCTGCAGGAATAGATCGTACATAATCTGACGGGCTTCAGAAAAGGTAACGAAGCGCCCTTTTCCGAATCTATTGCCGAGTACACCACGAGACTTGGGGTTCTGGTTCGGGAGATGCGAGGTTTCTATCAGGCGCAGCAAGTAGAACTGAACCTTTTGCATCAACTTTTCTCCCCAATCACCAATGTCGCCCGTGTTCATGACAGATACGATATCTTGTCGAGAAAAGGTGGCAATACCAACCTCCGTTGTCTCGTCGGTGTTGTTGGACCAGTGTTCGCAGTCTAGGCATACAACAATGATGTGATTGGCAGCCTCTTCCGCGAAATCGGGAATGTTGGGAATGCGCCTCATACCCATACAGTGTTGCCATACTTCGAGGTCTGTCAGTGACTCAAAGCAAGCTTCGAGCGCGTCGATGACAGGGTCTTGCTGAGTTTGCGTAGGCGTAGTGAAAGGCATTGTCATAGGCGGTGACGATTGTTCATATTTAGGCGACATGTTGAACTAACTTTGATAAAGAATGCGATTGCGATAGTGATAGTCGTCTATAGAACCAAAAGTTGAATACGGGATTGCAGCGGTATAGCAACTCGGGTTGAGCTCAGGGATGGAAGTGTGGAAGTCGCACGTTGGGCAGGCGAGAGCCAGAAGTGGCGCTGGCACCAAGGAAGGGCGTGAGTTGAGCTGGAAGGAACTGGCAGATGTTAGTTTGCACCATTCAACGAGAAGACCGCGCAAACGTTGTGGACAAGTGAGTATCTGAATAGATGCGTACTTGGACCTATATCGCCCGAGCAAACGAGTGTGCAGTAGCCAGACTGCACTTGTGAAGGTGGAGAGGATCATTACATGCACGTGGGCATTTGTAAGATGACAGCGGCTCTCATTGTGTTGAACAGCGAGATAGATGACTTACATGGGTGGTGTCTTGTAAGAGTGAAAGGGAACTTTAGTGGACGGTCGTATGCGGTATGCAACTTCGAGATCGTGGCAGCCGCTACGTCAATTTGATGTATGCTTATTATCTCCATTCCATTGGCAAGTCACTTGTTAGCTTTATAAGAGTTGGAGTAGACTAAAATTCGTGCATTATATGTAGTAGGCAGACATCTCAACCACGGTTGCTGATAAAAATGGCCATCTAAGACCGTGGTACGGTAGCTATAAGTTGGCAGTCGAATAGGTCGCGGCGCTTATTTTCAAGTTGATCCTGGAGCAAGAAAGTCGTGCAGTCAATCATTCTTCGAATTTAAGGGTTCTTATCGCAGAAATGAGGAAATGATACGACTCACGAGTACACGCCACGGCTGCGTTCTGGGTCAAGCACGTGCAGACTCCACTGCTTGTCTGTCATGAGCTCTTGCCCCGACGAATGATAGAGAAGCTCGTTCTAACACCAGTGACGACACTGAATATGGCGATGGGTCACAGTGCTAATTCAATACACGATACACCAGTACGCTCTTGCAGCCCCTCCACTTTCACTAATTCAAAACGCAGTCCAGGCGCGCATTTTGTAGGTCATTGGGCCCAGCAGTGCGTGAATATCGCCTGATTGAGTTCAAACGCACAAATAAGAACAAGATGCTCAAGGGACCAAGCATGCTTGCTGACACGGCGGTGACAAACGATAGGTTATGGGAGGCGAGGCGGACAAAGGATACCAAGGAACCCAAGAAAGATGTGGATCACGTTCATATTCGTTCCATCAAATATTAGTGCAACGCAAATGCGCACGGCCAAGCGATACTCACATCTCCGCCTACCAGATCTATTTTGAATAAGGCAGTCGTCGTCGTTCACTGCGCCAAGGCATTGCTTGTGTCTCTGAGCCATCACGTGTCTTTCACCGTTCACCATCTACAGGTGTAGATTTTTTTCGCCTGATAAACCATGCGCTCCAGGCTACCAGAATTAATCAGGATGTCGTGGCACTTTTCAAAGTGCCCGCTTTACCCATGAGTGGCCACAGCGCAGCAAGAGTTAAGTACACTCGTCTCAACATTCTGCCAAGCGATTCACGTTAAATGCGTCTATAGACTTGTGGTACTGACAGCTGCTGTAGTACAGGTTCTGGTCACGCAACAAACCCATGGGCGTATGTACAGTGTTCCCCACGTCTCCTTAGCTCCGGTTTCTTCAAACAAAGGTTCTCGAGTACCGATCGCTATCAATGCTCATGTTCCATTACTCGCTCAGCGCGTCATTCTCGTCACGTGGGAGTACAGTATACTGAATGAACAACCGTACGAAATGCTCAGTTTCGACCACATGATATTCCGCACAGAGACGTGAGACATCCAGTTCTACATCCAGGGCTGCATGGCCTGAATATTGTTTGCAAAGCATTGTTCTATCACACCTTTTTACAGGAAAATTGTATTACTCGTATCGCCTCAGGACAACTCCAGATTTTCTTAGAACTGGCTTCAGAAGTAAGCATTTTGTGGCGGGAAAAGAGATCAAGGATTCTTGCTGGAGTTTATCCAATAAGACTCGAGCTTTGCACTCCTTCAGGCGGAAGTCTGGTTCTCAGTACGGGCGTGAGGTCAGGAGCACTGCTGCACACCACGTGGTAGACACAACCACGTCCGCAAAGACTGTCGTATGATGAAAGTCGTGATGGGACGTTGGAAATGCACGCAGACCGACATGCATCCGGCTGCATGGTTTCATGTGGCGGCAATGTGACCCTAGTAAAACGGCTCGAAACCAGTCTGCTGGGAAGAAGCAATGTTCACCATTCAGAAGTTGGCGATCCCGCCGCTGGACAGGAAAGATTGGGCTGCATGAAGTATTGTTGACTAAAATCAATTTTGTTTTCGGTGCAGATTGGGTGATGGCTGCATGTTTTTTGTGTCAACCGTTCGTGGCGCGGGGCTGAGACGTTACGTTTGTTGGATGAGATCATTAGTCCCCAGCGTGGCGGCGGTTGCAGCCGCGCACCCTTTTCCCACGCCTCCCAGGTCACACAGCCTGCCACCTATCCCCTGCAGAAATCCATCAACCGCAGTACGTCTACCAGCTTCGTGGCATATCCATAACACTAAGGCAACAGTCCCGTTTCCTCTGTATGTTTCTATCGCATCCGATCAAAGACTAGCGGCTCCACAGCTCCTCTTCCCCGCATCCTACCTCAGGCCATCCCCACGTGTTCGCGACACAGGTCTTTAAGTACTGCTGGACGAACGTCGTTGACTGTTCCACACTGTCATCATACCAATGTCAAGCGCATTGTTAAACGGGGACAGTGAAAGCGCTGAAAGCGCTAGCGCTCCCCGCGATCGTCTGAGCAACTTGCCCGAAGAACTTCTACTCCATATCTTCGAGGCCGTGGGTCGTAATGCGCGGCGCGACCTCTGCAACGTGTCGCGAGTTAACAAGAAATGCCATCGCCTCAGTGATGCTGTTCTGTACAAAAGCATTCTTTTCGAGACACCGGAACTGCATCTTACTTTCAGCGAGTCATTGAGCCGCCGGCCTCGTCGTGGCTCCGCCATCCATGAAATCAAGCTGTCATACCCTTCTTCGGAGCTGTCACAGTTGGCCCTCGATGCACCGGTACATGGCTCCTATCTCGATCCCAAGCGCTCAGACAGCCTTTCGCGGACATTATCAATCATGTCGAATCTGGAAAAGTTGGAGATCGCCGTACCAGACGTGCTGCTGCATGGCATTGGTAGCTTGTTCAATGGACCCTTCGATCTCGCTTGTTTGAAGGTTTGCTCGTTATTCTACCAATGCGCCAACGATGCGTATTGGGACCTGCGCGAAAACATCCACATTTTTGCTCACCCGACACTCGAGACTTTGACTATCCGACGAGCCAAGCTAGACGAAAAGGGATTCGACCATATCGAGCGGCCCCATCAGACAGCCCTAAAACAGCTCCATTTGATCGAGTGCGATATCAACGACGATTCGCTTGGCGATCTCCTTGAACTACCCGAGGCGCTTGAAGAATTCGTTATGACGCAAACAGAAGAGCCGGAACCGGAGCTTGAGGAGAGCTCCGACAACGTCGGAGACTATATCTTGGCTGCACAATCGCAAGCCGAATTTCTAAAGAGCATCACAATCGACCATCCAACGCTCACTGGCCGCAAGGTGCTGCGGATGAGAGAGTTTGCGGCCCTGGAAACCTTGCGACTCAACTGGGACTATCAACTCTTTGGCAAATCATCTAAGAAACCGCGTCTGCATTCAGTTGGTTTGCCACCGAAGATGGAAACGCTAGAGTTCTTCAACGAATTAGGAAGCGATGCGGAAGTAACAGACCTTTTACTGGCCACAATTGAGCAGAAAAGTATTGTGGCAAGAAATTGGAAGAAACTGGTGGTTGTCGAGGGAGAAGAGGGGGTTTCTCGCGAGATAAAGGACGCATGCAAGGAAGCTGGACTTCAACTAGACATCATTGGGGCCATGGACGACACAGATGAGGAAGACGAGGATATAGAAGAAGACATAGACAAGGACACAGATGCAGACAGCGATTAGTTCTGGAGCATCCTGATCTTTTACAATCTGCATTAGATCTCATTCAACGCATTAGCCTCAAGCGTGGATAGAAAATTGTTACATATTTGCTACAAAGACTTGTCGTTTGTTTATTGGTTCACTCAGATTATCGTCAGGTTAGGTACTAGAGTCTTCGTATGGGCATTTCATGACCTCTGCTTGGGCTGTTGCGGCCAGAAATGCCACCGAAGCCGAGCGCAATTCCGCAAGCGCAATCCACACTCTACGTACCAACAGCACAGCAGTTTCATAACCGCTGGGCCCTTACGAAAACCGAACCAAGCATATCACCGCAAGATAAGCGTGAACCTCCCCCTCAGCACCCCTCTAACCCTTCTCTTCCCCCTCCCTATCCCAACTACTCTCCCCTTCCTCTTCACCGTCCTCCCCCTTCTCCTTCCTTCCCCCTCTTCCTCAACATTTCTGCTCTGTGATCTACTATCCCTCCACCCCTGCACGTACATCCACACATGGCGCACAAGACACAGCACCACCGAGGCGACGCTATCTGCCTTGAGCTTAATATATGTGGCGGTTACGTAGGAGAAGCGGGGCCGTGGTAGCGCGGGGAAGAGGGAGAGGGGCAGAGAGGTTATGCGCTTGAGGGCTGTGGTTGTTGTGTTCATTTTTCCTTTTTCTTTCTGAATGGCTGGTATGGAGTGGATGGAGTGGATTGGAGGGCAAGACGATTGGGGTTGATAAGAAGTACTTTTCCCGGATTGACAGTGATGATTGTAGGTGTGAATGTCTCTGGTTCGTTATCGTTGTCGCAGTTGTGTTCGTAGTGTCGCGGTTGGCGACGTTTTCCATGTAGGTAGTATAGTATTTTAGAATATGCGATCAAATTGACAAAGCGTGCCTTTTGATGTCAAGATAGCTTGTTGTCAATGTTGCATATTGTGCTTGTTGGCTAAACACTGGAAAACTAACAAAACAAGTGTTTTCGAATCGTTCGCGTCTCATTTATATCTCCACAATCTGGTGTCTTTTTTAGAATGCACAGCATTGGTAGGTAGTTCAAATGGCCTAGTATCATCGAAGCTCGGCTGCGGCACGTCAGTTCCGTCATTCACCAGGTCTATTCGTGCTGGGCGTGAACAAACCGCTGCGACGTATCCATCCAACTGCTGGGGAGGCAAAGGCTCGGGCCTTCCGCTACCTTGTAACTCCAACGGACCATCGGGCTGATGCTGGATATAAGTTTCCTGTGAATATCGCAGCGTTTCTGCCGGGTGGCTCTGCACGCCAGCTCGCGACACATACTCGTGGCCGACAAAAGGCATCGTTTGCTCTTCATGCATCTTTCGTATAGCCTTCTTGGTTTTCCGTTGTTTGCGGCATACCAAACAGAAGATGACGGTACAGAATGCCCCTATTATTAATGTGATGCTGGAAGCGACGATAACAATGATATCTGTCTCGCTAAGTTTGTCCTTGCGAAGGAGCCCCATGCTGTGCAGCACGACACGTCGTCAAGTTGGTGGTGATTATATGGATGCCGCGCGACGAGAGCCTGGGAACTAGCTGTTTTTAAACATGTTCGGTTATATGCCCTTGAAACGTATGAAAGCCACAATACTGGCTTGGTGCAGCCTTGGGCACGTTGGAGCGGCTGGGCATGTGTGGGCGCCTAAACGCCTGCCTGCCGATCCTTGTTGGAAATGTGACTGAACATGATATTGCAGCTTCAAAGCCTGATTGGAGTGTTGGCAAGATACAAAGATGGCACAGCAATGAAAAGACAAGGTTGCGCAATAAGGAAACGCGGTTGAGAGAACCAATTCCCACTGTGACAAGAGGACTGAGACGTCAACCATGCGATTAGATGTGACTATGGCATACAGAGTCACGGTCATCTGTCTATACAGAAAGTTACTTGCAACGAAACTACAAACTGCGAAGTCATGGCTGCGAGAATAGCCACTTCGGAGTGACGATGCCTGAGATTGCTGTTGGTGGCGGAAAGCTTCAAAGCCGCTTGTGTTAGCGCCGATTAATGACGCGCGATTCGGCCAGATGCAGATGACGTGGGGTGTTTGGCTGGTCGCGTAGATCCAGGAGACATTATCAGCTCCATATCTCAAGCCGAGCGCCAACTCTTCTCCTTCACACTGCGACTGGCGATGGTGGAGCAGCTGTGAGAGCTCCTTGTGCGCGCGCTAAACCCGGCTGCAAGTCCCTAGGCACAGCGCAACCACGATCACGCGCCCAAACCACCCCACTGTTGCCAATCAGTACATTTTGTGCCGCACAGTCACATCAGGAATTATCTAGTCATATTGAGCATAAGAATCTTATATAACATACTTTTGTAAATATTTATTGGCTTCGGTAAGAGCCTACCGCGCAACCATTCCAGTTGCGACCCCACTCACCAGCCTTGCCGCCCAGTTCAGAGTATGCGCTCGCCATATCGACAGTACGGAATACATCAGCACTGCGAGAAACAAAATGGATGAGGATTTGCGCTTGCTCGAGGTATGCAAAACGGATGTTCGATGAGATGCGCGCCTTTGCTGACAAACACGCGTCTCACAGGAGGAATACTGCCCTCCAATAGACCCCACACTACTCTACACCATATATTCGGACTATGCAGGGCAGCCAGATGCTGTTGCTCGTACCAGAGAGTTGCTGGAGCCTCTTAAAGCGACAGCCGAAGTAGAGGCGCTCACTTTCGATCCGTCTGGTAGCAGCGGGGGCGCCGTGCAAGACAGTCCAGACAAGAACAGCACCGACGCCGATTCCTGGGGCACCCAGACGGTAACAACAGAGCAGTCGTCTCTTTCAAACGACTTTGCTTCACTCAGCATCGGTGGGCGCTCAGGAAGCCCGCCGGAATCCCTTGGACAAGGCTATTACAAAGACACAGAACAGTTTGATGTGCCCACCAAAGAATTGCTTCTCGCCGAAACATTCCCTGGCTTGCGTCTCGCACAGGTAACACACACCTTGAAAAAGTGCGGTTATGATTATGACAAGGCGACCGACGAGCTCTTGAACCACGTCTTCTTTGATGACAGTAGGAAGAGTCCGACCGAGGATGGTCCCATCGCCAAGGGTATCGATGCCTTCTCTGAAGACCATCACATACCGCAAAAGGGAAAGAAGGGAAAGGCGAAAAAGAAGCAGCGGGTGTCTTTGAACAACGTAGGCACCGAATATTTTGTCGAATCAGATGCGCCGACCAATCGCTGGCAGAATACAAGCCGCGATGTAGACTTTATCACATCGCGAACAGGTGTGTCTACCAAGACTGTATCTTCACTTTATCATGCAAACGCAGCATCGTTGTCGGCCACATTGCTGGCTATTGTGAGAAAAGACATTGAAGCGCACAAGAAAGATGGGGAACCCGACGCTGCACTGGTACAGGACGCTATAACTCTAAACGAAAGCTTTCCTTCCATGGATCTGGAGCATGCTCTTGCCGTTGTACGACTAACTGCCCCATCGACGATCAAAGCCCAGGAACTCGCAAAGGCCGTCACTCAGCAACCAGCAAGTGAAACGGGAGGTAAAGGCGGCCTCAAACTCGATTTGCGATATGCTCCGGTCGACCTGTCCGATCCTGCAGAAGCAACCAAACTGCCTACCCTGTCGCCATCTGCGAGACCACGCGATACCTTTTCTACTGCAGCTGCTCGGAACGACGCATTTGGAAAAGCAGCCAGTGCCTATCGAAAAGGAAAATCAACTCCTCTCATGAGGCAAGCAGCAGCTTACTATGCACAAGAGGGTCGCGATCTCAACGCCAACTTGAAAGTCATGAATGCAGCAGAAGCCGATGCCTTAGTTTCCTCGCAATCAGGTCCCACGTACCTAGATCTTCACGGTGTTACTGTTGCGGACGCAACTAGGATAGCCAAGCAACGCACCCAGGCTTGGTGGAATGGGCTTGGAGAGCGGAGGATTCCTGAGTGGAGTGGTTCTGGCCGGAGAGGCGGAGGCGATGTTTTCAGGATCATCACAGGTCTCGGACGACACAGCGAAGGGGGTAGAGGCAAGCTAGGCCCCGCAGTGCTAAAGGCATTGGTAAATGAGGGCTGGAAAGTCGAGGCTGAGCCTGGTGAACTGTATGTCACAGGGCTAGCAAGAAGAAGATGAAGTCAGGCTTGGTCTGAGATGTACGCGCAACACGCAGCGGTTACTTGTATCAATTTTGTTTCGATATACCCTTCTGTGTACGTAGTATATTGCAATCGAGTAGCAGTTTGCAGTAGTCTTCACGCAGGTCCAACGACACCGACCTTAACTTGCCCTTATTCCTATTCTAGCCTTAGACTGGGGCACTAGCGCCGCGCTAAGTCCACCGCGTGTTCTCTTCAGACCCCACTCGCCTTGTCTCCCCATCTTTTCATGGCCGTCCCACAGGCGAGAACAAATCTCGAAACACTCGACAACATGTCAAAAGATCTTTCTTACGTGAACAGTCACAACAGTAAGGCGTAATCGCTCTCATGCCTAAGTTTTAAAACCAAAACGCGCGTTTTTCCTCTCGGACATGGGACGCGCCGCGCTGCCCGTTTCATGGAGCCTGCGACAGAAACAGCAACACCATTCGCTCAAAAAGTAACCTTTCTGGTAACGATTAGCTGCCCGTTGGAAAACGTCGTCTACGCACGCAAACTACCAATGGTGACCATCACAGTGCCTGCTTATGCTTTGAAGATAGCATGATTTTTCTCATAAACTGAGAATATTTGACTGAAGAAGAAAATCGCCTGTCATTGCATTGTGGTCTCACTCAGCCGTCATGCGAACATCCGTCATCAGCGGAATACCGTGATTATTTTTCTGTACGTGATGTGGACCGGACCACGTCACAAACGTTTCGCCATCCGTGCTCGCACCCGCGGACCACGCGTAAAGTAGATGCCATGCACGATTCGTACTCGCCTGAGGGTCTGTTCATTTTCGCACACGCATTGCTACAGCCTGACAATCGATGTCATCAGCATCTCCAGAACCAGCGATCACTCTGCCGGAACGCGTCAACCTTTTGATACAGGACGTGCTGGCGCCGAACCAGCCCTGCACAGAAAGAATGATATATAGAAGGCTACTAGAAGTCGACATTGTTTTTTTTATCATCACGCCCCATACTCGAGACCAATTGAGCAAGGCAATCGGGAGTCATATCTACACATACTCGTATATATATACCTTTGCCCGTTTTTTACATCTTGCTGCCAGACAGCTTGGTCCTCGTTGTTCATACACGCCTTACATTCCACACTACTGCCGGACAGTCTTTTCTTAACTATCTTTTCAAAGTCCATTATCACAAGCTACAACTCAACAAATTACCAATATGAGGTTCAACACAAGCATCTTCGTTGCCTCTTTGGCTGCCTCCGCTGCCGCAGCTCCCCTTAAGTCCAACAATCACGCTGTTGACAAGCGTCAAGTAAGTCATTCCATTCCACTACCTTTGCATTGTGGTTTCATTTCAGCTCAACTAGATGATCTTAATGACTAACTAAAATTAGGATGGTACCGGAGCTCAGATGCTCCCCGCACACTTCATCTCTACTGTCCGCAGGCTCGCGGAGGAGAAGAGGAGGAACAAGCGTCAGCTTGAGGGTCTTTTGAGTGAGCTCACAGGTGGCATTACTGGCGACCAGCAGACAGGCGCTGGTGGCGTTGGTAACCTTCTTGGAGGCCTCGTTGGCGGCGGCGGCGGCGCCGGAGAGGGCCAGAACAATGGTCAGGCCGGTGCTGGCGGTTCTGCCGG